>LR738709.1:314301214-314347402 GCA_902687465.1 Secale cereale | reverse complement strand
ATGGGCATCGAGGCAAAACTATAGAGCGGAACTACTAGCAAAAGGCAAAGATAGTAATGGTATCCGGGTTCGGTCATCTTGCCTGGGATTCCACAAGGGAGAAGAACGGATCCAAGAAGAAGACGGAGCAACAGTCGAGCGGATCCTCACAACTCCGGAACGAAACCGAAGCTAACAAGAGAAGCAACCGGAAAGAAGAAACAACTCGGTAAACACACAAGCTTAAACATGGCATACGATGCACAAACAAGTATGATGCATGTCCGGTTTAAATATGCATGGCATGGCAAAGTGCACAAACAAATACTACAAGTTAAGTGGAGATCAATATGCAACGAGTTGCATATTGACGAAACACCACATTTAATTATTTAATTGACTCTTGTTATTTACAAGACAAGATTAAATGTTGGTTAACATGGCAAGAGGTGAAGCATAAAGAAACTACACTATTAAGACATTTTAAATGGGGCCGGAGAAATAACAACAACATATCCGGAAAATCCCCATGAGCATGTTTAATAATTATAAGCAAACAACAATTAAACATTTTAGTGTTGTTAACATGATGCGGATGACATGATTAAGTTTTATGCAAGTTTTTATTAAAAGTTGACAAGAGAGAAGATATGAAGTATTTGTCACCGTGGTGAAAGGAAAAGTGCCACGGCAACGATCCGAAATTGATGCAACGCAACATCTCGGTACCGGTAACTCGGTGAGGGACCGGTGCAAAACAAAAGGTGGAGTGAACGAGTTGAACAAGATGATGGGGTGATCCCGTTGCCGGGTTCCCACGAGTCGGTGACGAGGCAACCGAGGAACATGACAAAGGTCGGAACGGGCACGAAGCACACAAGGGAGACATTTCCAAACAACACAAGCAAGCATGACACGGGTCATCCACGGGGTCGCGTCTCGGGGTTATACCTTCGAAACAATTGTTTCGGGACGGTTCGAGATCGTAGATGAAGTAGTGGTACTCGCGGTCGGAGAGGAAGTAGTGGAAGTAGACGTTCTCGTGAGTCGAGGAACACGTTCGTAGTCGTACACGAGGCGACGGTAGTCGTTCGGGCCGTAGATGTACTCGGTCGTCGCGGTACTTGTTACTTCGCGGACGTAGGGGTACTTGACACGCCACCGTGTAGTCGTACTCGAGGCTCGTAGCGGTCAAGTCACGTGTCGTGGAACTTGTTGCGTCGGGTCTTGGCGACGGTAGACGTTCGGGCGACGGTAGTGGTACTTGCGGCGTCGTGGTACTCGTTCACGTAGTCGTACACGGATGTAGTTGTTCACTTCTCCGAAGGTACTTGTCGCGTCGTCTTGTGTCGGCGTTCGTAGGGGTACTTGGTCGGGTCGTCGTGGTACTTGTACATGTAGTGGTACTTGTCGGGTCGGTAGTCGTACACGGGCGTTTTGTAGATGTTCACGGATCTTCGGACTTGCGGCTGCGGTCTTCACATCAAAAGAACAAAACAAAACAGCAACACAACAAAAAGAACACCACAACTGCAGCACGGTCACGGCAAGGAGGCAGGACTTGAGGAGCTGCGGCAGCTCGGGGCCAGGGGGGCCGGGGCCGCTGCGCCTGGAAGCGAAGAGACGACGGGAGGAGAGGGTGGCCGGCGAGGCGGGGTGCTCTGGAGGGCGACGGGGAGGAGGCCAGAGGAGATCCCGCGGGGGTCGGCGGCTTCCTAGCCGGGCCGGCTCGCGGCGCTCCTGGCGCGGACGACGAGAGGGCGAGGCGGCGCTGGGGCGCTCGGCAGGAGGGCGCCTCGGGGTCGCGTCAAGCTTCTGGCCCTGGCGCTTGAGATGTGGAAGGAAGGGCCGGCGGGTCGGCGCTGGTGGAGGCCGGCTCGCGGGAAGGGAAGGTAGCCCGCTGCTGGCCGGGCGCAGAGCTACGAGGCCCTGGGAACGAGCGCACGGGGCGCGCAGGAACGGAGGAGGGGCGCGGGACCTGGCCGCTGGACGAGGCCCGACGCGGCGGACGGGAGAGCTCGGGCCGTTCGCTGGAACCGCAGAGGAGGGCCGCGCGTACGGAGGCGGTGGCCATGGCGCGAGGAACGGCCTGGTGAGGAAGAAGGGCGCCGGCGGAAGGAGTTCGGCAGGAGGGCCTCTGGCGCGGGCGCCTTGCGCGACGGAGGAAACGGCCGATGCGGGGAGGCCGCGGGCCTGGAGTCGCTCGGGGACGGGCGCGCTACGGGGCGAGCTGGAGAGGTACGAGGAGAACGGAGGGAGGATCGAGCCAGAAGGGGTGCGGGGTCGAGGAAAAAACGGACGACGGGAGAGAAAAGGGGAGTGCGGTCGGGCTCGTCGATGGGGAACGCCTGGCGGCGGAGGGAGGAAACGAGAGGGAGAGGAGCGACCGGTCGAGGGAGTTAGGGTTCGGTCGCTACGGGGAGTCTGGGCCGAAGTGAGGGAGGTGCGGCTGGGCCAGCTGCAGCTTGGGCCTGGCTGCGGTGAGGAAAAAGGAGGAGGGAGGAGATGGGCCAGGGAAGCTCTTTTCCTTTTTCTGAAAAATTGAATCTCCAACCTTGCAAAGAAAAAGGTCAGGGAGTCTTGAATAAAAAAAGAAGGAGCAAGAATATCCCTGGGCTTCTAGATAGATGGACTATTTTACCAAAATTGGTTTGGCAATTTTTAGGGACTGGAAATTTATACAAGTTTGAAATTAAGTCAAACTTGAATAAATTTAAAATCCAACCAAATCACATCCAAAAGATCTGTCAAAATTGAGGAGTGAGTCTTGGCATGGCTTAGGGAATTTAGAAATATAGTGAACATTTTTCTGAAGTAGAAAAATGCAACTTGAATTTGGAATAGAAATAAAGTAGGAAAGAACTCTGCCCCTGCAAATTGATACTTGGCGAAACATGAAGCAGAAAAATATATGGGGTATATATGCAAGTGTGTTTGGGTGATTCCAAAGCAAATGGAATAATTTTTATATAGCTCCCAAAAATATTGAGAGACTTTTATATGTTATAAAGAGAAGTCACCTTCCCTCGATTTAAATGGACCGAAGGTCCACACGATTTATTAGGTTGAGATGCAAAATAAAATAACATGATGGCATGATGACATGATGCAATGCAAATATAAAAACACAAGCACAAAAGAAACACACGTGCCACCCTGAACATCTGGAAGCTTCTGGAAGCTTCTGGAATCTTCTGGGACGTCGGTCTCGGGCGTCACATATTTGCTTTTCTATCAATTGCCCAATAGTAATGTGTTTACCCACCGTATGATATCTTCAAGAGAGAAGCCTCTAGTGAAAAATATGGCCCTGGGGTCTATTTCTATCATATTATTTTCAGATCTATTAAAACAAAAATACAAAAATGCCTTGCTACAATTTATTTACTTTTATTTTATTTGTATCTACCAATATATCTATTTATCAGATACCATACAATTTAATCTTGTACGTAACCTTCGAGGGATTGACAACCCCTTGTTGCGTTGGGTTGCAAGGATTTGTTGTTTGTGTGCAGGTGTTGTTTACATAGTGTTGCTTGGTTCACCTACTAGATTGATAACCTTGGTTTCTTAACTGAGGGAAATACTTATCTCTACTGTAATGCATCATCATTTCCTCTCCGGGGAAATATCAACGCACATCACAAGTAGCAAGACGAATTTCTGGCCCCGTTGTCGGCGAAATATCATCAACATCTATCAAGTACCTACGCATAAACTCTCATCTCCTTGCAATTACATTGTTTGCCATTAGCCTCTCGTTTTCGTCTCCCCTACTTCTAAAACGTTTTCTAAAAAACACAAAAATATTTGCCTTCTTTTCGTTTGCCTTTTTCTTGTTTGACCTCTTATTTGCGTGTCTCTAAAATTTTCATCATGAGTGACTTTGTGTGGCATAAACTAATGATGGTAGGATTCCCAAAATTGGAGTTTCGGATAATCTTGATGCTAAAACTTTTGTTGTGGGACAAGGGAATGTTATAGGAAAAATTTTCATCCAAGAATTCTTTAATTGCATCGGAACTTTGACTTGTGATGGTATTCCTATAATCAAAAGAACCAAAACTTATGCATAAGCTATTTCCGCTCTTGTTCTTAAACTTGAGAGAAGATTTATTCGCACTCATCCTACCTTATAAAGATTGTTTTATGAGTTGTTTGTTATAAAAGATCCTAGAGCTAAAAAATAGCTACCCTCGTCCTTATGAACGAATTCAAGCACATAGTACGGGAAGCTAGGGAGATCTTTAATTTTTATTGTATGAACCGTGAAAAACCGGTCATAGATGAGATCATTTATAGTAGTGATTATATGCTAAGACATTTGCTTAGGGATGATCGCATGTTTGATGAGAATCTTAAAAAGGAGGTTCCTTCTTTGAGTATGATCCAACGCGTTTTCAATTATGTTAATCAATGTTACTTTTGGATTGTAGCTGGTAATCAAAATGGATTTGCCGATGGACAACTTGCTAGTGCCAAAATTTCTATGGATGATGTGTTTCCTGTTATATTCGAAAAGCCTCATGATGGCAACACATTTAAGAAAAAGAAGAACAAAGATGACACCACTTAAGTTCTATGCAATATGCTTGGCTAGGGGCATAAAACAAAAGCGCTAGTTAGGAGGCAACCCAATAGTTATCTTTTAATTTTTTCCTTCTATTTTTCAATAAATACACAATTATTCTACTGTTGTGATCGTGTTTTAGTGTTTTAATAAGTGATTGTGACAAGCAAAGCCTTTGGGATGATTTGGGTGATAGTTGATTTGATTCTGTGCATTAACAATAACTTTTGCATCCAGTAGTAGAATTATGTGCAATTGCTGGAGCGTGAACAATTTATGAATTTTTACACATGATTGATATACAAATTTCCCATGTTGTCCTAATTTATCATAATTTTAAGAGTTACGGAAGTATGAGTAAACATTACGTCTTTATAGACTGTTCTGTTTTTGACAGATTCTGTTTTCGTTGCATTATGTGCTTATTTTGATGAATCTATGGATTGTATCGTGGGGTATAAGCCATGGTAAAGTTAGAATACATTAGATATAATGTGATAACAAAATATGAATGGGTTTGCAACAATACTTAAAGTAAAGATTGGTTTTATTATACTAACGGATATCACGAGGCTTCGTGAAGTTTTGTGTGATTGAAGTTTTCAAGTTTTGGGTGAGAACACGATGGATGAAGGAATAAGTAGTGGCAAGATCCTAAGCTTGGGGATATGATACGTGTCCAATGTATCTATAATTTTTGATTGTTCCGTGCTGTTATATTATCATTCTTGGATGTTTTACAATCATTTTATATCATTTTTTGGCACTAACCTATTGACATAGTGCCAAGTGCCAGTTGTTGTTTTCTGCATGGTTTTACACGCAGGAAATCAATATCAAACGGATCCCAAACACCGCGAAACTTTTTGGAGATTTTTCCGGGCCAGAAGGAACACTATGGGCCCTGGTGGCACCTCGGGGAGTCCCGAGGAGGGGACAACTCACCAGGGCGCGCTAGGAGGCCCAGGCGCGCCCTGGTGGGTTGTGCCCACCTTGGATGCCCCCCGGACCACCTCCTTGCTCTATATATACCCCAGTATTCTAGAAACCCTAGGGGACTCGACGAAATATTCATCCAGCCACCGCAGAGTCCAAAAACACCAGATCCAATCTAGACACCATCACGGAGGGGTTCACCACTTCCATTGGTGCCTCTCCGATGATGCGTGAGTAGTTCTTTGTAGACCTTCGGGTCCATAGTTAGTAGCTAGATGGCTTCCTCTCTCTCTCTTTTGATTATCAATACAATGGTCTCTTAGAGATTCATATGATGTAACTCTTTTTGTGGTGTGTTTGTTGGGATCCGATGAACTTTGGTTTTATGATCAGATCTATCTTTTTATATCGATGAAAGTTATTTGAGTTTCTTTGATCTCTTATATGCATGATTTCTTATAGCATCATATTTCTTCTCCGATATTGGGTTTTGTTTGGCCAACTTGATCTCTTTATCTTGCAATGGGAAGAGGTGCCCGATAGTGGGTTCGATCTTACGGTGCTTGATCCCAGTGACAGAAGGGGAACCGACACGTATGTATCATTGCCACTAAGGATAAAATGACGAGATCCATATCTAACGCCATAGATAAATGGACCTTGTCTACATCATGTCATCATTCTTAATGCATTACTCCATTTTTCCATGAACTTAATACACTAGATGCATGCTGGATAGCGGTCGATGTGTGGAGTAATAGTAGTAGATGCAGGCAGGAGTCGGTCTACTCATCTTGGACGTGATGCCTATGTAATGATCATTGCCTGGATATCGTCATGATTATTCGAAGTTCTATCAATTGCCGAACAGTAATTTGTTCACCCACCGTTGCTATTTTCTCGAGAAAAGCCACTAGTGAAACCTACGGCCCCCGGGTCTTCTTTCTCATATATTTGCCTTTGCGATCTATTTGCCTTTGCTTTTATTTTCAGATCTAATAAACCAAAACCAAAAAATACCTTGCTGAAATTTATCTTATTTATCAACCAATCTAACAATATTTATCTCTCTCTCATGTTCGTTACCCTAAAGGGATTGACAACCCCTTTAACACGTCGGGTTGCGAGGTGTTGTTATTTGTGTGCAGGTGCTGTTTATGTTGTGTTGTTTGGTTCTCCTACTAGTTCGATAACCTTGGTTTCACATCTGAGGGAAATACCTACCGCCGCTGTGCTGCATCACCCCTTCCTCTTTGGGAAAAAACCGACGTAGCTTTAAGCGTCATCAAAAGGAATTTCTGGCGTCGTTGCCGGGGAGCACCTTCAACATATACCAGGTTCCTAATCACAAATCTCATCTCCTTGCAATTTACATTATTTGCCATTTTCCTCTCATTTTCATCTCCCCCACTTCACAAACATTTCCCATTTTTATTCGCCATCTTTTTTATTTGCCATTTTTCCGGTCGCATCTATCACCACTTGTGTTCTTGTTTACAATTGCTGAAAAATGACGCAAGAGAGAACTAAGTTGTGTGATTTTGTCAATACCAACAACAATGATTTTATTGGCACTCTAATTGCTCCTCCTGCCACTAGTGCAGAGACTTCTGATTTTAATACTGCTTCGTTGAATCTTATCACTAAAGATCAATTTTCCGGCACTCCTAAATAGGATGCCGCGTCCCATCTCAATACCTTCGTGGAACTATGCGACATGCAAAAGAAAACATATGTGGACAATGATATTGTGAAATTGAAATTGTTTCCATTTTCTTTGCGAGATCATGCAAAAATTTGGTTTTCTTCTTTACCTCGCAATAGCATTGATTCTTGGAACAAATGCAAAGATGCTTTTATCACTAAATATTTTCCACCCACAAAAAATATATTTTCTAGAACCAAGATCAAATTGCCGAATCTATAATGAGGGCAACTTATGGAAGATCCAACAAGGATGAAAATACTTAAAATCTTGGTGTAGCGACCCGACCCAAATGGATCGAAGTCTCTGTGCTTAACTGTCATCCCTAGATCGGTATGTGACACACACAATACTCGAGGAATTATAACAGAGTTCAATCACACACTTTATTACATTGAGGTCCTCAAAAGAGTATTTACTACAATAATATGGCCAAAGGCCATCTAAATAAAAATAACTGTGGAAGCATCGCAGGTAAATGAGTCCATCCAACTCCACGACAAACTGAGTGTAGAACAACGACCTATCGCACCATTAATCCTCGTCGGAAAACTCTGCAACATGAGACGTTGCAGCCGTGTAGGTTAGCACATGGAATATGCTGGCAATTTCACACCATACAATAATAATGAACAAGACTATCTCTATATGCAAATTTAGCTGTTGGAGGCTCTAAGTTTAATTTTTGAATAAATCCAATTTTACCCTACAACAAAGGAATAAATTTTTATTTACTAGTAAATTAAAATGTCATTATTGAGAAGATTCCTCCAACTCAATCTCAAAATTCCCAAGTTATTAGTAACCCAATAATTTCATTAAATAGAGTGATGTGATCAACCAATAATTCACCTCTAGATACTCAAGTTGTCCATAATCGGGGACACGACTACTCTTGATTAGTTTGTACACTTTGCAGAGGTTTGCACACTTTTCCCTACATGACTCGACCGCCTCCATGATCGGAAGATCGAGACATAGTCTTTCTGAAGTATTTCCTCCAAACCCTGGGTAGACCGGTACACTTACTTTCCCCTACACCAGCTAGTCTACCACGGAAAGAGGTCACACAACTTACTCAACTATGCCAGAGCCCATAATGGCTTGTGGCTGCATACATAAGTTTCTAGGCATGAAATATCTTATGATCCCTTTGAGCCTGGGTGGCGGACCTAGGGTAATCACACGGGTACTCTCGGATTCCCCTTGGGCAAGCACTGGTTTCTCCAGGTGCCCCAAACAATCCACCCAGATGTGTATTAAAGTTGCCACCTTATGTTGTCCCAAAATTATTATCTCTCGCAACTTGCATTGATCATACATACCAATGCCCATCCACGAGCATGGCTAAGCAATATATGAGATAACGAATATTCCCGGGGTGATAAAGGGTCATAGGTTCCTACCACATAAACTACAAAGCATATCCACATGTTCCCAATCCTACTCATGCAATATTTGAGGGTGAAACTAATGCATAGTAAAAACTGGATATTGAAAATTATGATCAAAGTGTGAACTTGTCTAATTCTTGAAGTTGATTCGCTAATCGTTATCGTCACTCCTTCACCTTACGATATATCTAACGATGGAATAAAAATCACTTCAACACACAACAATTCCAAACGAAGATCAAATAGAAGATGGAAATTAACAATACAATTATATTCTTAGGATAATTACCATGACATGGCTATGGTTTGAGATAGGATCTAGTGTGGTCTTGAAGGAGACTTGACATAGTCATATCTTAGATTGGATCAAATTGGTACACAGTGGACATCATGGTTTGATAGAATCAAGTTCGGATGCTGAAAGAATTATGACGTAACTCATGCTTTAGGGCTATGTTGCAGGTTGAATGTTTAGAAATGTCTCATGATGATCTACACATAGAATTCAAGTAATTGGGTTGGTTCATATGAATGGCATGGGCTCATGTCAAATAAACTAATGATGGGATTGAATTACGATAAAAGAAATGCAATTTGGAGTGTTGAGGCCAAAATAGTAGCTACACATGGATGAAAAATTATCGGAGGTGTTCCAATAGAAGGGTATGGTTCTAGGGACCAACTTTGGTAATTGGAACATTTCCATATGATTTATAGATTAAAAGATATAGCAAAATTATGTCAATTCTTATTTAAATCAAAACTAAATTTTTGTTTGCTCCAAAGTGAAAATATATAGTTTTATGATAAACTAGAGGTTCCAACGAATCCGGGGATATCTTATTTGTTGAAGCCGGACAAACGGTTGGGAGATATGATATTTCAAAAGTTGGAACTTTTTCAAAAAAAACAATACGGAAATTACAGAAACCTCACTGGAGTTAGTCGCCGGAGTTGCGGAAGAAGGTCGCCGGAGTTGAGGAAGAAGGCCCCCGACGTCAAGTTGTAGCAGAACGGGAAAGAGGTCGACAAGGGGAGTCCTTTGGATAAGATCACATGCCTGGACTTGTCCCGTGGCGGCGTGGAGCAGCCACCGGAGTTGCCGAACTCCGACAAGCAATTGCTCGCAGAGTAGGAGGTTCAGAGAGGGGTTCTTGGATGGGCTAATGAGTGGCTTTGAGGCTCTCGTCTGAGTACCTTTTATAAGAGCAGGGGAGGTCAGAATCGAGCAATTTCATGGGTGTTAATGACGGCAGAAAAAACAACAGTTTTCTCAAGCTCTAATGGCCATTAGGGGGTGCCTTAAGGCGCAATACTGAAGGGGAGGAGTCGAGGGAGCATGGGGAACCGGTACAAGAGGTCAGTGGTTGCGGGGAAAGGGAGAGTAAGCGTTGGGGTCCAGCCTAAGCCAATGGATGTCTCTCTATACATAAACGTACAGATATGCACGAGGAGGAAGATGAACGCTTCGCTAATAAGTTGCTTGGTCAGTTGGGCCAAATTGGGCCATGGCTGTAGGTTTTCTTTTTGCTAATACATTTGTTGCGCAGAAAAAAAATTTAACAAAAATAAATGTTCACATACATGTAATAATAATTTGGTGCCTACAAAATATTATTTGTGTGCACAAGCTAGAATACTTTTTTTCTATGGACATAATTGAATTACACAAACAAATTAATTTTGAGTTTTTGCAAATTAACAAAAAGATAATTGACCGTATTAAATATTTCCAAATATACTTTTGGAGAAGTTACATTATCTCCTCTCATTAGATTTTATTTGGATACTTTGGAAATATTTAAATGGCATTAAAACTCCAAATAAGACCCAATTTCGAAGGGAACACCAAATTTCAAATAACTCCTTTACAAAATATTCATCCACCATTTATTTTTGAGAAAGTCATTTTATTCCTGCTCCATAAATCTGAAGGTGGTTTGGAATATTTCATAGGAGTCATGAACAAAGAAATCCAATTTGTTTTTTTTAACAAGTCTCAAAAAGATTTTTTTAACTTGACAATCACAACAACTCACTCAATCATAAGTTATTATTATCATTCCAAAAGTTGGAAAAATTTGGGATGCTACAAACTACCACCCTTAAAAGAAATCTCGTCCTCGAGATTTTAAGAGGCTAGAAAGAAATAAGTTAGGCTCGGGGTCTTCGCAAAATCCATTGATCATCACAGGGGGTCTGGGGTGCTACCACCATTATAAGCATGGTTATGGTTCCATCAAAACTCATGTCCTCCATCCTTATTGTTGACAGGGATAGTCTTCTGAGATTCTCGGAAAAAATCCTACTCTGGGCTCTTCCGGTAGTGGCATAACCATTTCCTCAATCCCTGTGTCCTTTCATCTTGGTAAGGTTCTTTGGAGACTGGGTCTTGTTAGCTGACAGGTCTGGCGCCAATACCAAACAATTACCGATATCTCATGGTGGTCATCAAACAATTTGACTGGGTCCGTGCAGAAAATGAGCCTGGGCTTCATTCTCACCGTATGACCTACGGTTGGCAACAACTGCCTTGTACAAGGGAAAAATTGTCATACCATTCAATGGCTTAAACAAGGTTTTGATATCGTCGTCTATTTACTATGGGTAAGTCTCTTAGATTCACCATCCCATATAGCAGTGGTGAATAATAAGAGTTAGTCGGCATGGTGATCAATCCATTCTGCACCCAAATAATTACCTTGTATATGGTTTAGGGGATCTCGCATTCTAACACTCGGTCATCCTCATAAACATTGCAGAATTCTCTTGTCGAGGAACTGAGTTCGGATATATCCATTACTTCTGCAAGCTGAACAAGACATCTATCGTTCTTCACAACTCTCGGGTTTTTCGTATCCTCCTAAGAAACGTCTGCTGATCAAATCACAACTTCTTCTGAAATTTCTTCTTCCTGGGAGTACTTGATGCTTATTAATTCATGGGCATGTGGATGGGTGCACTTCAACACATGTATAGGTTTAACTCATCATGGGGTTACAATTCTTCCATATTGCCAACATTGTACATCCTTTATATCCAATAGTACTTCATCCCTTCATATTCTTGGGGTATCCCACATATCGAGATAAAACTCATACTTATTTTTTCCAAAGTCCACTCCATGGAATATCATTATCCTTTCCAGGGGTCAAGAGTCCTCACAGGGTACTACCACCCTTGAAATGCACACATTCTTCCATAGACCATATTCCTCATATCCTCGAAAATGGTCAAAATCTTTGTTCATAGAGTAACAACTCATAAAATTCAACGTATGAAATCATGACACATGAACTTTATTGATTTCATGAATTTATTACAATCTCCGAGCACCCATGACATAATTCAACTCATCGAACTTATGAAAATAAAATTGCTTTCTACTACTCTTATTATCCATATCGAAATCTTAACTACTCAGCTCTAGCTTTCATCTGATCTGAACATTCCCAAGCAAAATGTCTTCTTTGTGATTATGTAGGCTCCTTGGATTTTTTAGCTTCTTCTCCGGATATTTATAAGCGTAATGACCAAAATCCTTGCACCTGTAACATGTGATATGACTCAGGTCCTTCTTTGTAGAAATTGGGTTGTTTTTGGAATACATTCTATTTCTCTTCCTGGACTTTTCTGTACCAATCAGGACTTCTATTTCGTGTGGGTCATACTCTACTTCCACTGTTGGGAATTCTACTAGATACTCTTTTGGACAATACTGGGAGATATGTCCTTCTTCTCCACATGAATAGCATGACTTGGTGTAAAGTTTAATTGGATCTTCTTTGGGTGTGTCCTCAAAATCTTCCTTCATCGTAGGTTCTTCTAAAATTTCCACGAGGGCTTCTTTCATTACCTCTTTCTTCTGCTAGATAGTTTGTTGTACCATGGGGTAAATGTGACACTGAGCAGGGTAGTGGGTAGTCCCTTCTCACAAGAAACAAGTAATCTGCCTAGTTGGGCATTCTTCAGCTGGGTGACTTTCTTCACAATGAGGGCATTCATCCTTGTGCTCCTGCTGGGTGTGTTCTATCTCTCCACAAATCCTGCAGGCACAAGGTTTCTTCTTCGGGTTATCACCATGCTTTCAGATGAGACGGTATTTTAATAGAGTCTTCTTGAATTCCTGCCAACTTTTTGCTCTATTACATCCTTGTATGGCTTGATGCATTTTCCATCATGCTGCAACACTTTTTGTAAAGTACTGTAGAGCGTATTGAACCTCATACTTCCTTGCAATCAATTTTTTCCTGAAGTGATCCTCAATGTTTTGCATCCCATGGCTCTGCCTCCGGCTGGGTCATCGGTCCAGAGAATACAAGTCCATCTTCATTCATCCTCTATTGGTTCTAGGGTTTTGAGGTGAGATAAGAGAGATAGAGATGGATACACACAATACAAACAATGGTTTGAAGAGACTGGTTTTTTTGTGGTCGCGTAAAAAACATCAAACAAATGACAGCTCACAATTGTTGCATCTAACGTAAATATATAACGGGGGTTTGGTCTTCTAAAGGTCAATAAATCTTCAAAGTCGTCAAACTCTTCAAGTATTCGGAGTATTCAACTGTTGTAGCTTCAACACTTCTAATGCAAGGTGAAACCCTCTTTACTCCGAGCTTCAACATTTCTAATGGAAGGTGAAATCCTCTTTACTCCGAAGTGGTCATCAGTTGTCTGATATCGGATCCTTCTTGGAGTGGCTTTAGTTGATCCTCCGGGTGAAAAAAAGGAAAAGGGTATAGTCTAACAGTTTTAGGTGAGAGGAAATATTTGATAAAGAATAGAAAAAATGAGAGTTAAATAATACTTTTTAAAATAAAGTTTTAGGGGAATCATCTCCTAAGGGCTTGCCAGTTTCTAGGGGTCACGTCCTACAGTCAACATGTGCTCTGATACCATCTTGTAGCGACCCGACCCAAATGGATCAAAATCTCTGTGCTTAAGTGTCATCCCTGGATCGGTATGCTCACACACACAGTACTCGAGGAATTATAACAGAGTTCAATCACACACTTTATTACATTGAGGTCCTCAAAAGAGTATTTATTACAATAATATGGCCAAAGGCCATCTAAATACAAATAATTGCGGAAGCATCGAAGGTAAATGAGTCCATCCAACTCCACGGCAAACTGAGTGCAGAACAACGACCTATCACACCTTTAATCCTCGTCGGAAAAACTCTGCAACATGAGACATTGCAGCCGTGTAGCTCAGCACATGGAATATGGCAATTTCACACCATATAGAATAATAGTGAACAAGACTATCTCTATATGCAAATTTAGTTGGTGGAGGCTCTAAGTTTAATTTTTTGCATAAAGCCAATTTTACCCTGCAACAAAGGAATACTTTTTTATTTACTACTAAATAAAAATGCCATTATTGATAAGGTTCCTGCAACTCAATCTCAAAATTCCCAAGTTATTAGTAACCCAATAATTTCATTAAATAGAGTGATGAGATCAACCAATAATTCACTTCTAGATACTCAAGTTGTCCATAACCGGGGATACGGCTAATCATGATTAGTTTGTACACTTTGCAGAGGTTTGCGCACTTTCCCCACAAGACTCGACCACCTCCATGATCGGAAGATCGAGACATAGTCTTTCTGAAGTATTTCCTCCAAACTCTGGGTAGACCGGGACACCTACTTTCCCCTACATCAGCTAGTCTACCACGGAAAGAGGTCACTCAACTTACTCAACTATGCGAGAGCCCATAATGGCTTGTGGCTGCACACGGAAGTTTCTAGGCATGAAATATCTTATGATCCCTTTGAGCCTAGGTGGCGGACCTAGGGTAATCACACGGGTACTCCGGGATTCCCCTTGGGCAAGCACTGGTTTCTCCAGGTGCCCCAAACAATCCACCCAGATGTGTATTAAAGTTGCCACCTTATGTTGTCCCAAAATTATTATCTGTTGCAACTTGCATTGATCACACATACCAATCCCCGTCTACGAGCATGGCTAAGCAATATATGAGATAATGAATATTCCCGGGGTGATAAAGGGTCATTGGTTCCTACCACATAAACTACATAGCATATCCACATGTTCCCAATCCTACTCATGCAAT
This sequence comes from Secale cereale, assembly GCA_902687465.1. Lineage (NCBI taxonomy): Eukaryota > Viridiplantae > Streptophyta > Magnoliopsida > Poales > Poaceae > Secale > Secale cereale. Next base: position 314,332,728 of record LR738709.1, on the reverse strand, counting down.
ATTTGAGGGTGAAACTAATGCATAGTAAAAGTTGGGTATTGAAAATTATGATCAAAGTATGAACTTGCCTGATTCTTGAAGTTGATTCTCTATTCTTTATCGTCACTCCTTCACCTTACGATATATCTAACGATGGAATAAAAATCACTTCAACACACAACAATTCCAAACGAAGATCAAATAGAAGATGCAAATTAACAATACAATTATATTCTTAGGATAATTATCATGACATGGCTATGGTTTGAGATAGGATCTAGTGTGGTCTTGAAGGAGACTTGACATAGTCATATCTTAGGTTGGATCAAATTGGTACACAGTGGACATCGTGGTCTGATAGAATCAAGTTCGGATGCTGAAAGAATTATGACGTAAGTCATGCTTTAGGGCTATGTTGCAGGTTGAATGTTTAGAAATGTCTCATGATGATCTACACATAGAATTCAAGTAATTGGGTAGGTTCATATGAATGGTATGAGCTCATGTCAAATAAACTAATGATGGGCTTGAATTACGATAAAAGAAAGGCAATTTGGAGTGTTCAGGCCAAAATAGTAGCTACACATGGATGAAAAATTATGGAAGGTGTTGCAACAGAAGCGTATGGTTCTAGGGACCAACTTTGGTAATTGGAACATTTCCATATGATTTCTAGATTAAAAGATATAGCAAAATTACGTCAATTTTTATTTAATTCAAAACTAAATTTTAGTTTGCTCCAAAGGGAAAATGTATATTTTTATAATAAACTAGAGGTTCCAACGAATCCGGGGATATCTTATTTGTTGAAACCGGACAAACGGTTTGGGAGATATGATTTTTTGAAAGTTTGATCTTTTTCAAAAAAAGCAATACGGAAATTACAGAAACCTCACCGGAGTTAGTCGCCGGAGTTGGGGAAGAAGGTCGTCGGAGTTGAGGAAGAAGGCCCACGACGTCAAGTAGTAGCAGAACGGGAAAGAGGTCGACAAGGGGAGTCCTTTGGATAAGATCACATGCCCGGACTTGTCCCGTGGCGGCGTGGAGCAGCCGCCGGAATTGCCGAACTCTGACAAGCAATTGCTTGCAGAGGAGGAGGTTCAGAGAGGGGTTCTCGGATGGGCTAGCGAGTGGCTTTGAGGCTCTCGGCTGAGTACCATTTATAGGAGCAGGGGAGGTCAGAATCGAGCGGTTTCATGGGTGTTAATGACGGCAGAAAAAACAACAGTTTCCTCGAGCTCTAATGGCCATTAGGGGGTGCCTTAAGGCGCACTACTGGAGGGGAGGAGTCGAGGGAGCATGGGGAACCGGTTCAGGAGGTCAGTGGTTGCGGGGAAAGGGAGAGTAAGCGTTGGGGTCCAGCCTAAGCCATGGATGTCTCTCTGTACGTGAACGTACATATGTGCGCGATGAGGAAGATGAACGCTTCGCTAGTGGGATGCTTGGTTAGTTGGGCCAAATTGGGCCATGGTTGTAGGTTTTCTTTTTGCTAATACATTTGTTGCGCAGAAAAAAAATTAATTAACAAAAATAAATGTTCACATACATGTAATAATAATTTGGTGCCTACAAAATATTATTTGTGTGCACAAGCTAGAATACTTTTTTTCTATGGACATAATTGAATTACACAAACAATTAATTTTGAGTTTTTGCAAATTAACAAAAAGATAATTGTACCGTATTAAATATTTCCAAATATACTTTTGGAGAAGTCTCATTATCTCCTCTCATAAGATTTTATTTGGATACTTTGGAAATATTTAAATGGCATTAAAACTCCAAATAAAACCCAATTTCAAATGGAACTCCAAATTTCAAATAACTCCTTTACAAAATATTCATCCACCATTTATTTTTGAGAAAGTCATTTTATTCCTGCTCCATAAATCTGAAGGTGGTTCGGAATATTTCATAGGAGTCATAAACAAAGAAATCCAATTTGATTTTTTTAACAAGTCTCAAAAAGTTTTTTTAACTTGACAATCACAACAACTCACTCAATCATAACTTATTATAATCATTCCAAAATTTGGAAAAATTTGGGATGTTACAAACTACCACCCTTAAAAGAAATCTCGTCCTCGAGATTTGAAGAGGCTAGAAAGAAATAGGTTAGGCTCGGGGTCTTCGCAAAATCCATTGATCATCACAGGGGGTCTAGGGTGCTACCACCCTTATAAGCATGGTTATGGTTCCATCAAAACTCATGTCCTCCATCCTTATTGTTGACAGGGTCAGTCTTCTGAGATTCTCGAAAAAAATCCTACTCTGGGCTCTTCCGGTAGTGGCATAACCTTTTCCTCAATCCTTGTGTCCTTTCATCTTGGTAAGGTTCTTTGGAGACTAGGTCTTGTTAGCTGACAGGTCTGGCGCTAATACTAAACAATTATCGATATCTCATGGTGGTCATCAAACAATTTGATTGGGTCCGTACAGAACACGAGCCTGGGCTTCATTCTCACCATATGAACTATGGTTGGCAACAATTGCCTTGTACAAGAGAAAATTTGTCATACCATTCAAAGGTTTAAACCCTTGTTTTGATATCGTCGTCTCTTTACTATGGGTTAGTCTCTCAGATTTACCATCCCATATAGCAGCGGTGAATAATAAGAGTAAGTCGGCATGGTGATCAATCCATTCCGCACCCAAATCATTACCTTGTATATTGTTTAGTGGATCTCGCATTCTAACACTCGGTCATCCTCATAAACATTGCAGAATTTCTCGTGTCAAGAAACTGAGTTCGGATATATCCATTAATTCTGCAAGCTGAACAAGACATCTATCCTTCTTGACAACTCTCGGGTTTTTCGTATCCTCCTAAGAAACGTCTGCTGATAAAATCACAGCTTCTTCTAAAATTTCTTCTTCCAGGGAGTACTTGTTGCTTATTAATTCATGGGCATGTGGATGGGCGCACTTCAAAACATGTATAGGTTTAACTCATCCCGGGGTTACAATTCTTCCATATACCCAACATTATACATCCTTTATGTCCAATAGTACTTCATCCCTTCATATTCTTGGGGTATCCCACATATCAAGACAAAACTCATACTTATTTTGTCCAAAGTCCACTTTGTGGAATATCATTATCCTTTCCAGGGGTCAAGAGTCCTCACAGGGTACTACCACCCTTGAAATGCACACATTCTTCCATAGCGATATTCCTCATATCCTCGAAAATGGTCAAAATCTTTGTTCATAGAGTAACAACTCATAAAATTCAACGTATGAAATCATGACACATGAACTTTATTGATTTCATGAATTTATTACAATCTCTGAGCACCCATTACACAATTCAACTCATCGAACTTATGAAAATAAAATTGCTTTCTACTACTCTTATTATCCATATCGAAATCTCAACTACTCAGCTCTAGCTTTCATCTGATATGAACATTCCCAAGCAAAATGTCTTCTTTGTGATTACGTAGGCTCCTTGGATTTTTTAGCTTCTTCTCCGGATATTTATAAGCGTAATGACCTAAATCCTTGCACCTGTAACATGTGATATGACTCAGGTCCTTCTTTGTAGAAATTGGGTTGTTTTTGGGATACATTCTGTTTCTCTTCCTGGAATTTTCCGTACCAATCAGGACTTCTATTTCCCGTGGGTCATACTCTACTTCCACTGTCGGGAATTCTACTAGATACTCTTTTGGACAATACTGGGATATGTGTCCTTCTTCTCCACATGAATAGCATGACTTGGTGTAAAGTTTAATTGGATCTTCTTTGGGTGTGTCCTCAAAATCTTCCTTCATCGCAGGTTCTTCTAAAATTTCCACGAGTGCTTCTTTCATTACTTCTTTCTTTTGCTAGATAGTTCATTGTACCATGGGGTAAATGTGACACTGAGCAGGGTAGTGGGTAGTCCCTTCACACAAGAAACAAGTAATCTGCCTAGTTGGGCATTCTTCAGCTGGGTGACTTGATTCACAATGAGGGCATTCATCCTTGTGCTCCTCCTGGGTGTGTTCTATCTCTCCACAAATCCTGCAGGCACAAGGTTTCTTCTTCGGGTTATCACCATGCTTTCGAATGAGATGGGATTTTAACAGAGTCTTCTTGAATTCTTGCCAACTTTTTGCTCCATTACATCCTTGTATGGCTTGGTACATTTTCCACCATGTTGCATCACTTTTTGTAAAGTACTGTAGAGCGTATTGAACCTCATACTTCCTTGCAATCAAATTTTTCCTGAAGTGATCCTCAATGTTTTGCATCCCATAGCTCTACCTCCGGCTGGGTCATCAGTCCAGAGAATACAAGTCCATCTTCATTCATCCTCTATTGGTTCCAGGGTTTTGAGGTGAGATAAGAGAGATAGAGAGGGATACACACAATACAAACAATGGTTTTGAAGAGACAGGTTTTATTTTGTGGTCGCCGAAAAAACATCAAACAAATGATAGCTCACAATCGTCGCATCTAACGTAAGTATATAACGGGGGTGTGGTCTTCTAAAGGCCAATAAATCTTCAAAGTCGTCAAACTCTGCAAGTATTCGGAGTATTCAACTATTGTAGCTTCAAAACTTCTAATGCAAGGTGAAATCGTCTTTACTCCGAGCTTCAACACTTCTAATGCAAGGTGAAATCCTCCTTACTCCGAAGTGGTTATCAGTTGTCTTATATCGGATCCTTCTTGGAGTGGCTTTAGTTGATCCCCCGGGTGAAAAAAAGGAAAAGGGTCTAGTCCAATAGTTTTAGGTGAGAGGAAATATTTGATAAAGAATAGAAAAGATGAGAGTTAAACAATACTTTTGAAAATAAAGTTTTAGGGGAATCATCTCCTAAGGGCTTGCTAGTTTCTAGGGGTCATGTTCTATTGTCAACATGTGCTCTGATACCACCTTGTAGCGACCCGACCCAAATTGATCGAAGTCTCTGTGCTTAAGTGTCATCCCTGGATCGGTATGCTGACACACACAGTATTCGAGGAATTATAACAGAGTTCAATCACACACTTTATTACATTGAGGTCCTCAAAAGAGTATTTCTTACAATAATATGGCCAAAGGCCATCTAAATAAAAATAACTGCGGAAGCATCGAAGGTAAATAAGTCCATCCAACTCCACGGCAAACTGAGTGCAGATCAATGACCTATCGCACCTTTAATCCTCGTCGGAAAAATTCTGCAACATGAGACGTTGCAGCCGTGTAGGTCAGCACATGGAATATGCTGGCAATTTCACACCATAGAATAATAATGATCAAGACTATATCTATATGCAAATTTAGTGGTGGAGGCTCTAAGTTTAATTTTTGCATAAAGCCAATTTTACCCCACAACAAAGGAATACATTTTTATTTACTACTAAATTAAAATGCCATTATTGAGAAGGTTCCTCCAACTCAATCTCAAAATTCCCAAGTTATTAGTAACCCAATAATTTCATTAAATAGAGTGATGAGATCAACCAATAATTCACTTATAGATACTCAAGTTGTCCATAACCAGGGACACGGCTAATCATCATTAGTTTGTAAACTCTGCAGAGGTTTGCGCACTTTTCCCCACAAGACCCAACCACCTCCATGATCGGAAGATCGAGACATAGTCTTTCTGAAGTATTTCCTCCAAACCCTGGGTAGACCGGTACACCTACTTTCCCCTACATCAGCTAGTCTACCACGGAAAGAGGTCACACAACTTACTGAACTATGCCAGAGCCCATAATGGCTTGTGGCTGCACACGGAAGTTTCTAGGCATGAAATATCTTATCATCCCTTTGAGCCTGGGTGGCGGAGCTAGGGTAATCACACGGGTACTCCGAGATTCCCCTTGGGCAAGCACTGGTTTCTCCAGGTGCCCCAAACAATCCACCCAAATGTGTATTAAAGTTGCCACCTTATGTTGTCCCAAAATTATTATCTCTCGCAACTTGCATTGATCACACATACCAATCCCCGTCTACGAGAATGTCTAAGCAATATATGAGATAATGAATATTCCCGGGGTGATAAAGGGTCATAGGTTCCTACCACATAAACTACAAAGCATATCCACATGTTCTCAATCCTACTCATGCAATATTTGAGGGTGAAACTAATGCATAGTAAAAACTGGGTATTGAAAATTATGATCAAAGTGTGAACTTGCCTGATTCTTGAAGTTGATTCTCTATTCATTATCGTCACTCCTTCACCTTACGATATATCTAACGATGGAATAAAAATCACTTCAACACACAACAATTCCAAACGAAGATCAAATAGAAGATGCAAATTAACAATACAATTATATTCTTAGGATAATTATCATGACATGGCTATGGTTTGAGATAGGATCTAGTGTGGTCTTGAAGGAGACTTGACATAGTCATATCTTAGGTTAGATCAAATTGGTACACAGTGGACATCATGGTTTGATAGAATCAAGTTCGGATGCTGAAAGAATTATGACGTAAGTCATGCTTTAGGGCTATGTTGCAGGTTGAATGTTTAGAAATGTCTCATGATGATCTACACATAGAATTCAAGTAATTGGGTTGGTTCATATGAATGGTATGGGCTCATGTCAAATAAACTAATGATGTGATTGAATTACGATAAAAGAAAGGCAATTTGGAGTGTTGAGGCCAAAATAGTAGCTTCACATGGATGAAAAATTATGGGAGGTGTTCCAACAGAAGGGTATGGTTCTAGGGACCAACTTTGGTAATTAGAACATTTCCATATGATTTCTAGATTAAAAGATATAGCAAAATTATGTCAATTCTTATTTAAATCAAAACTAAATTTTAGTTTGCTCCAAAGTTAATATACATATATACATATATATATATATATATATATATATATGTTTATAATAAACTAGAGGTTCCAACGAATCCGGGGATATCTTATTCATTGAAACCGGACAAACGGTTTGGGAGATACGATTTTTCGAAAGTTGGATCTTTTTCAAAAAAAGCAATATGCAAATTACAGGAACCTCATCGGAGTTAGTCGCCGGAGTTGGGGAATAATGTCGCCAGAGTTGAGGAAGAAGGCCCCTGACGTCAAGTAGTAGCAGAACGGGAAAGTGGTCGACAAGGGGAGTCCTTCGGATAAGATCACAGGCCCGGACATGTCCCGTGGCGGCGTGGAGCAGCCGTCGGAGTTGCCGAACTCCGACAAGCAATTGCTCGCAGAGGAGGAGGTTCAGAGAGGGGTTCTCGGATGGGCTAGTGAGTGGCTTCGAGGCTCTCTTCTGAGTACCTTTTATAGGAGCAAGGGAGGTCATAATCGAGCGGTTTCATGTGTGTTAATGACGGCAGAAAAAACATCAGTTTCCTCGAGCTCTAATGGCCATTAGGGGGTGCCTTAAGGCTCACTAGTGGAGGGGAGGAATCGAGGGAGCATGGGGAACCGGTTGAGGAGGTCAGTGGTTGCAGGGAAAGGGAGAGTAAGCGTTGGGGTCCAGCCTATGCCATGGATGTCTCTGTGTACGTGAACGTACAGATGTGCGCGAGGAGGAAGATGAACGCTTCACTAGTGGGTTGCTTGGTCAGTTGGGCCAAATTGGGCCATGGCTGTAGGTTTTCTTTTTGCTAATACATTTGTTGCGCAGAAAGTTTTTTTAACAAAAATAAATGTTCACATACATGTAATAATAATTTTGTGCCTACAAAATATTATTTGTGTGCACAAGCTAGAATACTTTTTTATGGACATAATTGAATTACACAAACAAATTAATTTTGAGTTTTTGCAAATTAACAAAAAGATAATTGTACCATATTAAATATTTCCAAATATACTTTTGGAGAAGTCACATTATCTCCTCTCATTAGATTTTTTTTGGATACTTTGGAAATATTTAAATGGCATTAAAACTCCAAATAAGACCCAATTTCAAATGGAACTCCAAATTTAAAATAACTCCTTTACAAAATATTCATCCACCATTTATTTTTGAGAAAGTCATTTCATTCCCGCTCCATAAATCTGAAGGTGGTTCGGAATATTTCATAGGATTCATAAACAAAGAAATCCAATTTGATTTTTTTAACAAGTCTTAAAAAGTTTTTTTTAACTTGACAATCACAACAACTCACTCAATCATAAGTTATTATTATCATTCCAAAATTTGGAAAAATTTGGGATGTTACACTTGGAATTATGCCTAGCTAAGGGCGTAAAACGATGGCACTTGTTGGGAGTCAACCCAATGAATAAAATTTATTTTTGCTATTTGCTTTATGTTCTTGAGTGTTTACACAATTATGCTACTGGTATGATTGAGTTTTTTTGTATTTTAATTAGTGTTTGTGCCAAGTAGAAATGATAGAATCTTCTTGGGTGATAGTTGTTTGATCTTGCTGAAAAAGAGAGAAACTTTGCGCTCACGAGAAAAATTCTCATTTTTAACAGAAAAATGATTTTTAGTTGATTATTCCTGCATAAGATCAATATACGAATTTCCCACGTGGCCCTATTTTTTTCAAGATATTTAGAGTTCCAGAAGTTTTCGAAACTTCCGAATTACTACAGATTGTTCTGTTTTTGACAGATTCTGTTTTCTTTGTGTTGTCTGCTTATTTTGATGGCTCTATTGTTTTCTTTGATGAGTTTTTGGCATAGAAAAGTTGGAATACAGTAGATATAATACAAAAACAAAACATGAATTGGTTTGATACAATACTTATATTAGTGGTTTGCTTTCTTACACTAACGAATCTCACGAAGGTTTTGTTGAAGTTTTGTGTAATTGAAGTTTTCAAGTTTTGGGATATCCTACGATGGATGAAGGAAGGATGTAAGAGCCTAAGCTTGGGGATGCCCAGACATCACAAGCTATTAATCCAAAAATGAGCAACCAACTAAGCTTGGGGATGCCCCCGAGTGGCATCCCCGCTTTCTTCCAACAACTATTGGTATTTCACTCGAAACTATATTTTTATTCGTCACATGATATGTGTTTTGCTTGGAGCGTCTTGTATGATATGACTCTTTGCTTGTTTTGTTTTGATTTTTAAGTCATCAATCCTTGCTGTACACACCTATTTAAGAGAGCCAAAATTATGCCATGACTTGTTAGAATAGCTCTCTATGCGTCACTTAAATTCTTTATGAGCTAGGACTTGCTCTAGTGCTTCACTTATATCTTTTTGAGCACGGTGTGCTTAGTGTTTTTGAAGAAATTCTCTCTTGCTTCACTTATATTATTTTGAGAGAAGAAATAAAAAAAATATGCTCATGATCTTCACTTATATTTGCTTGAGCTTATCAAAAGCAACACATGAAAATTAGTCCGAAAGTGATAGATATCCAAGAAGGATATAATAAAAACTTTCATGAAGATCATTGGAAAAAATAAACTTGATTCATTGTAATAGTTTTGAGACATGATGATATGATATGTGAGTCATGTTGATGAGTAATTGTGCTTTAGTAAGAATACTAGTGTTAAAGTTTGTGATTCCCTATGCAAGCATGAAAGTCAATAATTATGCAATGAAATTATATCCTACTTGTGGTGCATTATTAGGTGTTATTTATGCTCAATGTTCGCTTACGAGATTATTTGTTTCATGGTTGGTCACTTCCCAGTCTTTTGCTAGCCTTCATTTTGCACTAAGTATGATCTCTACTTGTGCATCCAAATCCTTTATCCCGATTTTTCCATATGAGTCCACCATACCTACCTATATGCGGTATTTCCTTGCCGTTCTAAGCAAATTTGTATTTGCCATCTCTAATTTTCAAAATAAATTTACCTTTTTGTGTGCCCGTACCGCTTGCAAGGTGGTGAGGGGTGGCCAATATTTTCCATGCTGGATGTGTTATTTTCACGATGAGTGTTTATTCACTTGTCATTGCACGAGAGTACGACAAAGGTATTAGGGATGCCCAGTCCCGAAATGAAAAAAATTACTTAATGTTGTCAAATAATAAATTCCTTGGAAAGTGTTGGTATGGAAGGCAACCGTGGATTTGGCTAGCCATGGCTTGTGAAAGTTTGATGGAAAAGGAATAAACTTTATTTTCTGTTTGGGAACCGCCTATGATATATCTAGCATGGAAAGTGTTGGGAACCTCAAGTCATTCTCGTTGGTGGGAAAAGTATACCTCCAAAAAAATTTATCTCTCAATTTAAGATTTGAGCTCTCGCACCTCTACAAATCCCTACTTCCCTCTGCGAAGGGCCTTTCTTTTACTTATGCAATTTTTATTTTTGAATTTGAGTCTCCATCTTCTCTTACAAGCACCAACTAGGAAACACTATGATCGTACTTGAGCATTGGATGTAACTAATATGCGAGTGTGTTTCATGAATGGATCAATGATAGAGCATGATGGGCTAGGGATAACTTATTTTAGCATTGATATTTTGAAATACATGCTTGGTTGTTGATATGCTTGAGTATCTAAACTATTATGTCAAAACTAGACTATTGCTTTGAACCGTATAAAATTCCAAATGTCCATGCTATAAAGAAAAGAATATGATATGACTTGATAAACAACGCTCCACATAAAAAAAATCTGTTTTTATCACTTACCTACTCGAGGACGAGTAGGAGTTAAGCTCGGGGAAGCTGATACGTCTCCAACGTATCTATAGTTTTTGATTGTTCCGTTCTGTTATATTATTATTCTTGGATGTTTTACAATCATTTTATAATCATTTTATATCATTTTTTGGTACTAACCAATTGACATAGTGCCAAGTGCCAGTTGTTGTTTTCTGCATGTTTTTTACATCGCAGGAAATCAATATCAAACGGAGCCCAAACACCGCGAAACTTTTTGGAGATTTTTTCTGGGCCAGAAGGAACACTATTGGCCCTGGTGGCACATCGGGGGAGTCTCGAGGAGGGGACTACCCACCAGGGCGCGCCAGGAGGCGCATGCGCGCCCTGGTGAGTTGTGCCCCCGGAGCGCCTCCTTGCTCGATAAATACCCCAATATTCCAGAAACCGTAGGGGAGTCGATGAAATATTCATCAAGCCGCCGTAGAGTCCAGAAACACCAGATCCAATCTAGAAACCATCACAAAGGGGTTCACCACTTCCATTGGTGCCTCTCCGATGATGAGTGAGTAGTTCTTTGTAGACCTTCGGGTCCGTAGTTAGTAGCTAGATGGTTTCCTCTCTCTCTCTCTTTTGATTATCAATGCAATGGTCTCTTGGAGATCCATATGATGTAACTCTTTTTGTGGTGTGTTTGTTGGGATCCTATGAACTTTGTGTTTATGATCAGATCCCTCTTTTTATATCCATGAAAGTTATTTGAGTTCCTTTGATCTCTTATATGCATGATTGCTTAAAGCCTCGTATTTCTTCTTTGATATTCGGTTTTGTTTGGCCAACTTGATCTCTTTATCTTGCAATGGGAAGAGGTGCCCAGTAGTGGGTCAATCTTGCGGTGCTTGATCCCAGTGACAGAAGGGGAACGACACATATGTATCGTTGCCACTATGGATAAAAAGATGAGATCCATATCTAACGCCATAGATAAACGGGTCTTGTCTACATCATGTCATCGTTCTTAATGAATTACTCCGTTTTTCCATGAACTTAATACACTAGATGCATACTGGATAGCGGTCGATGTGTGGAGTAATAGTAGTAGATGCAGGCAGGAGTCGGTCTACTAATCTTGGACGTGATGCCTATGTAATGATCATTACCTGGATATCGTCATGATTATTTGAAGTTTATCAATTGCCCAACAGTAATTTGTTCTCCCACCGTTGCTATTTTCTCGAGAGAAGCCACTAGTGAAACCTACGGCCCCCGGGTCTTCTTTCTCATATATTTGCCTTTGCTTTTATTTTTAGATCTACTAAACCAAAAACCCAAAAATAGCTTGCTGCAATTTATCTTATTTATCAACCAATCTACCAATATTTATCTCTCTCTCACGTTCATTACCCGAAAGGGATTGACAACCCCTTTAACACGTCGGTTTCGAGGTGTTTTTATTTGTGTGCAGGTGCTGTTTACGTTGTGTTGCTTGGTTCTCCTACTAGTTCGATAACCTTGGTTTCACATATGAGGGAAATACCTATCACCGCTGTGCTGCATCATCCCTTCCTATTTGGGGGAAAACTGACGTAGCTTTAAGCAACATTATGATGCCCAAGGAACCCCAAGGTAATATTCAAGGAGAACAAATCAACTAAGCTTGGGGATGCCCTAGAAGGCATCCCCTCTTTCTTCTAACGACCACTGGTAATTTTACTTAAGGCTATATTTTTATTTGTCATGTATCATGTGTTTTGCTTGGAGCGTCTTGTATTACATGAGTCTTTGCTTCTTTTGCATTTTAGTTCGCCACAATAATCCTTGTTGTACACACCTATTTGAGAGAGCCACACACATATCATAATTTGTTAGAATACTCTATGTACTTCACTTAAATATTTCGAGCTAGGTAGTTGCTCTAGTGCTTCACTTATATCTTTTTGAGCACGTCGGTCATCATATTTTGAAGAAATAAACTCCCATGCTTCACTTATATTATTTTGTGAGTTAGTAAATTTTGAAGAAATGTTCTCTCATGCTTCACTTATATTATTTTGAGAGATGAAAATTTTAAAGAAATAGATGAACTCTCATGCTTCACTTATATCTTTTTGAGAGTCAAAAATAGTAATGGTAATTTGCATAAGATTTGAATTTAGTCCCAATATGATAGATATCCAAGAAGGATAAAATAAAAACTTTCATGAAGATCTTTGGAAATTATGAACTTGATTCCTTGCAATAGTTTTGCGATATGGAGATAGTGATATGTGATTCATGTTGATGAGTAATTATCTTTGGTAAGAATATTGGTGTTACGGTTTGTGATTCCCTATGCATGCATGTAAAGTCTATAGTTATGCAATGAAATTATATCCTACTTGTGGTGCATTATTCAGTGTTGATTATTGCTACTTGTGATGCGCGTTAGTAAATTCCCCGAAGAGGAGGGGATCGATGGTGCAACACATCAGCGGTAAGTATTTTCGTCAGTTATGAAACCAAGGTTATCAATCCAGTAGGAGAACCAAGTAGCACTATGTAAACAACACATACACACAAACAACAAAACCTCTCAACCCAACGCGTAGAGGGATTGTCAATCCCTTCATGGTAAGATAAATAGATAGATTGATAAATGCAAATAAAAAAGGTAAATAAAACACAAGAAAATGTTTTTGGATTTTTGGCAAAACAAATCCGAGAATATATGATAGGAAAATAGACCCGGGGGCCGTAGATTTCACTAGTGGCTTCTCTTGAGAAAATAGCATACGATGGGTAAACAAATTACTGTTGGGCGATGGATAGAAGAGCAAATAATTATGACAATATCAAAAACAGTGATCATGTATATAGGCACCACGTCCAAGATTAGTAGACCGACTCCTGCTTGCATCTACTACTATTACTCCACACATCGACCGCTATCAAACATGCATCTAATGTAATAAGTTCATGGATGTAACGCCCACGATGCGGCTATAGCTCCTACATGTCGAGGCACGACTTAGAGTCATAATCGCATTCTGGAATGGTCTCAAGCATGGTATCTTTACACAACCCATGTAATGAAACAAGATGAAAGAGAGTTTAATAGTTGGCTTACACACGGCACGTCACACAATTAAGACAATAAACACATATTCATCCAGAGAATACAAAGTCCGACTACAGACGAAATCAAACAAAGAAAAAGGCACCACATAGGCTACTCCCGATCGGCCCTAGTAGGAACCACTACTGATTGTCGGGGTACATCACGTACATACGCCCACGCTCTTCATCGAACTCCCACTCAAGCTCTTGCACGTCTCCTGTGTCAAACTCTGAGGTACCTGCATCAGGTTTGTGTAGTAAACTGTGAGTCACGAGGACTCAGCAATCTCGTTCCCGAGTATCAAAACTATCAAGCCTTTTAGGTGTGGAGAGGTTATAAAGTGGTTGCAGCAGCACTAAGAATTGTATGAGGCTAGCTTACGAAGTCAGAGCGAGATGAGAATATATGCCAACGATCGCAACTAGTAGTGATCAAGAAGTGATCCTGTCTACTTACGTTCATACATAACCCCACCGTGTTCACTTTCCGAACCCCTTCGAAAAGAGACCATCATGGTTACTCACACATATAGTGTATTCTTATTGAGTTATGGTGTCAAGTTATCTACAATCGGATATTAACAACTCCAATCTGCCACATAACCGTGGGCACGACTTTCGAAAGATCATAACCCTACAGGGGTGTCCCAACTTATCCCATCACAAGCTCTCACGATTAGCGGAGTAACAACTCCATGTTGGGAAGACTCGGGTGTTCTCGGAATCCCGTGCACAAGATATTTCGACAAAGGTAAAACTAATCTAGGAAGACCTCCCGACGTGCCATCACCCTGATAAGAGCCGCGCGTATCTCGTCTCAGGCCACGATCGGATAAGCTACACGTACAGGTGCCAAAAACCCAAGTTGCCAAGGGGTGGCCCCGCACAGTGCTCTGGGTTGGACCAACACTCATGAGGAGCACTGGCCCGGGGGTTGATTAAGAGTCCTCGGGTGCTAGCCAGTCCCTATGCAAGTTTTAGTTATTAGGCAAATGGTCAAACCAAGATTGGGCCTTACTGGAAAAGCTTTAAACAGAGCAAATTATCGAGGGGCCCCCATAAACCCCAACCATGTTAGGAATGCAATATCAAGGAACATAACACCGGTTTATCGGATCCTAAGGCGGCATGAGTGGAACAAAACACCAAGCAGAAGGCCAAGCCTTCCACCCATTACCGAGTATATATGTGCATTAAATCAATAAGGTATATATATTGTGTTGTCCCAAAGAGTCCATGTTCCAACATGGAACATCTTCCATCTTCCGTCTCCACCTGCAACTAACAACGCTATAAGAGGGCTGAGCAAAAGCGTAACTTAGCCAATCAACGGTTTGCTAGGAAGGCGGTTAGAGGGTTTCATGGCAACATGGGAGGCTGACAAAACAATAATGGGTAGCACGACATGCTATAGAGCGAGACAACTAGCAAACCAAAGATAGAGGTGATATCGAGGAACGGTCATTTTGCCTGAAATCCCGCTAGGAAGAAGATCGAGTCCATGAAGAAGACAAACAGACGTAGTCGAACGAATCCTCAAAACTCCGGAACGAAACCGAAGCTAACGAGAGAAGAAACCGAAAAGAAGCAAACAACATGGTAAACACACAAGCATAAACATGGCATATGATGCACACACAAGTATGATGCATGTCTGGTTTAAATATGCATGGCATGGCAAAGTGCACAAACAATACTACAAGTTAAGTGGAGCTCAATATGCAACGAGTTGCATATTGATGAAAAACCACATTCAATTTATTTAGTTGACTCCCGTTTATGTAGACAATAGTATTAAAGGTTAATTAACATGGCAAGAGGGGAAGCATAAGTAAACTAGCTATCTAGGCATTTTAAATGTGGCCGGAGCAACAAACAACAATTCCAGAAAATCCCCACATGTCATTTAGCAATTTCTAAGCAAACAACAATTTTAATCATTTTAAATATTGTTATCATGATGCAGATGACAATTGCAAGTTTTATGAAAAAATTGACATGAAGATGATATGAAGCATTCGGTCACCATGGCGGAACGAAAGGGGGGCCAGGGCGGCGATAACCAAAAATGGTGCCACGACAACATTCCGGTGATCCGACACCTCGTCGAGACGTCGGTGCAAAAGATGAAGTGTGAAAGTGAGCATGCAAAAGATGTTGGGGTGATCCCGGATACAGAGTTCCCACATGTCGGTGGCATGGAAGCGAGTGACACTTTGAACACGGTGCAGACCAAGGGTGCATCTCATACAACACAAGCCTTCATTCTCGGAAGGTCGCCTCGGCGGTGATACCTTTGAAGCATGCATTTCGGAGGGGGTCAAGTTCGTCGAGGGAAGTAGACGTTCTCGAGATGGTCGTAGTGGAAGTAGTCATTCATGTGTCGGCGGTAGTGGAAGTAGTGGTACACGTTCGTAGATGTTCGGGTTGTCGGCAGAGGTACTTGACGCAATCCACGCAAACGGTGCTTGTTCGGGGATCGGTCTTGACAAGGTGTACTTGGCGAGTTACCCGGTCGCGGTAGTACTCGGACTTGAGGCTTCGTGCCCGAAGATGGTCTTGTCCTTTGTAGTGATTTGAAAAGGGGCCTTGCAAAGATAACCTGTAGGCACGCTGTGGTCGAAGGGCGTGGGTTTTCTTCCCACAAGGAACAAAACATGGAGGCGGCTGCGGCGGTTGCGACCAAGCAAAACAGCAAGCAAGGCCAAAGTGGCCATGGCGGAGCTCCTGTTGACAAGCAGAGAGAGCGAGTTGAGGGAACGAGGAAGGCGGAGGTAGAAGGAAGGGAAGGGGCGGCGTTGCGCTTATTTGTGGCAGGGACGATGGCCTCCGGTGGCTCGATGAACGAACAAGGACGCCGGGGTCTGGCCGCCAGCTTGTAGGTGAGCTCGGGAGGTTGAGGTGGTGCGCAAGAGCCTCATTCTCGAGGTTGATACAGAGGGGCGGCACGCCAGGCAGCGACCCGCTGGCTCGAGGGGGCATGCGACCATGGCGAGGAGTCGGCGATGCTCACCGATGGAGGAGGGCACGGGGTCGGGCGATGCAGGGCGCAGCGGTGGATGGGGGAGAGGAGCTGCTCGGGCGCGGTGCGGCAAGGGACAGGAGGGGGCGATGGGGATCAGGCGCCGGTGCGAGGGGCTCAAGGAGGAGGAGGTGCGGTGCAGGGCAGGGCATGTGTAACACACCGGTGTAATGATGCTACAGTAACCGTTGGGTTTAAGTTAATCATTTTGCTAAAATAATGCTTAATCACTTTGGTCAATATTCCATTTCAAATTGCAGTCAAATTCAAACTCAAATGATAAGTGCAATTCAAAATTTCTCAAACATGAAAACTAAAATGTTCATCATGTGGCAAATATTCTTTTGATAATATTGGTGGTGAACCAACATTTTTGCAAAAGTCTCAAATGCCCTAAACTATTTGAAACATGAGTTTAAAAAAAATCAAAGAAATTAAAGAAAAGGAGAAAGACCCCTTCCCTGCCCTCTGGACCCTGGCCCAACTGGGCCTAGCCCAACAGGCCGGCCCACCTATGTCAGGCCCAAGATGCGATTCTATCCTGATCACGTGACACTTACGTGATTGGGATAGAATCACATCTTGGGCCTGACAAGTTGGTATCAGAGCCTCGACCGACCATAGGAGCCCCCTTGATAGATCGTAGCTTGGCCGTTGTTGAGTCTAGCAGAAAACTTTTTTTTTGGAGTCTAGTTATATCGGAGAGTAGGAATTCTTTTTACTCCCCTGCCCCTTCGTCGCTCTGGTGAGGAATCTTGACGTAGGTGTTTTGAATTACTCCTCTTCCCCTTCAATTTTTTTTAGGATCACGTGGTTAGTTTTCGTTCATTGCGTTGTCAGCTCTTTCATCTGGTGCATCTCTCGTCAAGTGGATTCAACCCTCTTCTTCTTTGCAAGTTCAATCCTTTGTTCTTTCCATCTGATGTTGTTTCCCCTTCCGAAGTTGTCTTTATTTTCCCACCCGCCCACCCTTTTTTTCTTTCGGACCGGAGCCCTTAATCGAGTATCCATCCTACTCGTGTAAATCCTTTGCATTCTTTTATCAGTTAATTCAACCGGTGAATGTTGGGGAACGTAGCATAATTCAAAAAATTTCTACGCCTTCACCAAGATCCAACTATGGATACATCTAGCAACGAGCAAGTAAGAGTGCATCTACATACCGTTATGTAGATCGCGTGCGGAAGCTTTCAACGAAGTGTGGATGAAGTAGTCGTACTCTTCACGTTCTTCGTCACCGATGATCTAGCGCCGAACGGACGGCACCTCCGCGTTCAACACACGTACGGTGCAGCAACGTCACCTCCTTCTTGATCCAGCAAGGGGGGAGGAGAAGTCGTCAGAGATCCGGCAGCACGACGGCGTGATGACGGATGCAGTGGAGATCGCAGTAGGGCTTCGCCGGGCGCCCTGCGTTGGGAGTATGGAGGTGTGACGGGAGGGGGAGAGGCGCCATGGCTTGGGTGCGGCTGCCCTCTCCCTCCCCACATATATATAGGGGCCAGGGGGGTGCGCCTGGGCCCCCTGCAGATCCAATCCGCAAGGGGGCGGCGGCCAGGGGGGTTCCTTGCCCCCCAAGGCAAGTGGAGCCCCCCTCCCCCTTAGGGTTTTAACCCTAGGCGCATGGGGAGGTGGGCCCCCTAGTGGTGCGCCAGCCCTGAGGGCTGGACACTTCCCCTTGCGGCCTAGGGGCCCCACCGGGATGGGTGGCCCCACCCGGTGGACCCCCGGGGCCCCTCCGGTGGTCCCGAGACGCTCCAGGTGACCCCCGGAGATCACCCGTTGACCGAAACTGGACTTCCTATATATCAATCTTTACCTCCGGACCATTCCGGAACCCCTCGTGACGTCCGGAATCTCATCTGGGACTCCGAACAACTTTCGGGTTTCCACGTGCATTTATCTCTACGACCCTAGCGTTACCGAACCTTAAGTGTGTAGACCCTACGGGTTCGGGAGACACGTAGACATGACCGAGACCACTCTCCGGTCAATAACCAACAGCGGGATCTGGATACCCATGTTGGTTCCCACGTGTTCCTCGATGATCTTCATCGGATGAACCACCGTGTCAAGGATTCACTCAATCCCGTATGTTATTCCCTTTGTCCATCGGTACGGTACTTGCCCGAGATTCGATCGTCGGTATTCCCGATACGTTGTTCAATCTCATCATGGCAAGTCTCTTTACTCGATCCGTAATCCATCATCCTGTGACTAACTACTTAGTCACATTGAGCTCATTATGATGATGTCTTACCGAGTGGGCCCAGAGGTACCTCTCCGTCATACGGAGTGACAACATCCCAGTCTCAGTTCGTACCAACTCAACAGACACTTTCGGAGATACCCGATGCGTACCTTTATAGCCACCCAGTTATGTTGTGACGGTTGGCACACCCAAAGTACTCCTACGGTATCCGGGAGTTGTACAACCTCATGGTCTAAGGAATAAATACTTGACACCGAAAAGCTTATGCATTACGAACTATACGATCTCGTGTTATGCTCAAGTTTGGGTCTTGTCCATCACATCATTCTCCTAATGATGTGATCCCGTTATCTCTGACATCTCATGTCCATGGTCAGGAAACCGTGACCATCTGTTGATCAACGAGCTGGTAACTAGAGGCCTACCAGGGACTCATTGTGGTCTGTGTATTCACACATGTATCGCTGTTTCCGTACAATACAATTCAAGCATGAATAACAGACAATTATCATGAACAAGGAGATATAATAATAATGCTTTTATTATTGCCTCTAGGGCATATCTCCAACAGTCTCCCACTTGCACTAGAGTCAATAATCTAGTTACATTGTGATGAATCGAACACCCATAGAGTTCTGGTGTTGATCATGTTTTGCTCGTGAAAGAGGTTTAGTCAACGGGTCTGCTACATTCAGATCCGTATGCACTTTACAAATATCTATGTCTCCATCCTGAACATAATTCCGGATTGAGTTGAAATGGCGCTTGATGTTCTTGGTCTTCTTGTGAAACCTGGGCTCCTTGGTAATAGCAATAGCACCAGTGTTGTCACAGAAGAGAGTCATCGGGCTTGACGCGCTTGGAATGACTCCTAGGTCGGTGATGAACTCCTTCATCCAGACTCCTTCCTGCGCTGCTTCAGAAGCAGCTATGTACTCCGCTTCACATGTAGATGCTACCACCACGCTTTGCTTGCAACTGCACCAGCTGACTGCCCCTCCATTCAAAATATACACGTATCCGGTTTGAGACTTAGAGTCATCCAGATCTGTGTCGAAGCTAGCATCGACGTAACCCTTTATGACGAGCTCTTCGTCACCTCCATAAACGAGAAACATATCCTTAGTCCTTTTCAGGTACTTTAGGATGTTCTTGACCGCTGTCCAGTGTTCCGTACCGGGATCACTTTGGTACCTCCCTACCAAACTTATGGCAAGGTTCACATCAGGTCTGGTACACAGCATGGCATACATGATAGAACCTATGGCCGAGGCATAGGGAATGACACTCATCTTTTCTCTATCTTCTGCCGTGGTCGGCGACTGAGCTTTGCTCAATCTCATACCTTGCAAAACAGGCAAGAATCCTTTCTTTGACTGATCCATATTGAACTTCTTCAATATTTTGTCAAGGTATGTACTTTGTGAAAGACCAATGAGGCGTCTCGATCTATCTCTATAGATTTTGATGCCTAATATGTAAGCAGCTTCTCCAAGGTCCTTCATTGAAAAACTTTTATTCAAGTAGGCCTTTACATTTTCCAAGAATTCTATATCATTTCCCATCAGCAATATGTCATCCACATATAATATGAGAAATGCTACAGAGCTCCCACTCACTTTCTTGTAAATACAGGCTTCTCCATAAGTCTGTATAAATCCAATCGCTTTGATCACTTCATCAAAGCGAATATTCCAACTCCGAGATGCTTGCACCAGCCCGTAAATTGAGCGCTGGAGCTTGCATACCTTGTTAGCGTTCTTTGGATCGACAAAACCTTCCGGTTGCATCATATACAACTCTTCCTTGAGGAAGCCGTTAAGGAATGCTGTTTTGACGTCCATTTGCCATATCTCATAATCATAGAATGCGGCAACAGCTAACATGATTCTGACTGACTTCAGCATCGCTACGGGAGAGAAAGTCTCGTCATAGTCAATCCCTTGAACTTGTCGATAACCCTTAGCGACAAGCCGAGCCTTATAGATGGTCACATTACCATCCGCGTCTGTCTTCTTCTTAAATATCCATTTGTTTTCTATGGCGTGCCCGTCATCAGGCAAGTCCACCAAAGTTCATACTTTGTTTTCATACATGGATTCTATCTCGGATTTCATGGCTCCAAGCCATTTATTGGAATCTGGGCCCGCCATCGCTTCTTCATAGTTCGAAGGTTCACCGTTGTCTAACAACATGATTTCCAGTACAGGGTTGCCGTACCACTCTGGTGCGGAACGTGCCTTTGTGGACCTTCGAAGTTCAGTAGTAACTTGATCTGTTTCTTCATGATCATTATCATCAACTTCCTCCCTTGTCGGTGCAGGCACCTCAGGAACAGTTTCCTGCGCTGCGCTACTTTCCGGTGCAGGAGGGGTGACTGTCACCTCATCAAGTTCTACTTTCCTCCCACTCACTTCTTTCGAGAGAAACTCTTTCTCCAGAAAGCATCCATTCTTGGCAACAAAGACTTTGCCTTCGGATCTGTGGTAGAAGGTGTACCCAATCGTTTCCTTTGGGTATCCTATGAAGACGCATTTTTCCGATTTGGGTTCGAGCTTTTCAGGTTGAAGTTTCTTGACATAAGCATCGCAACCCCAAACTTTCAGAAACGACAGCTTCGGTTTCTTGCCAAACCAAAGTTCATACGGAGTCGTCTCAACGGATTTCGACGGAGCCCTATTTAAAGTGAATGCGGCAGTCTCTAAAGCATAACCCCAAAAAGATAGCGGTGAATCGGTAAGGGACATCATAGATCGCACCATGTCCAACAGAGTACGATTTCGACGTTTGGACACACCGTTACGTTGAGGTGTTCCGGGCGGTGTCAATTGTGAAACAATTCCACAGCTTCTAAGGTGTGTGCCAAATTCATGACTTAAATATTCACCCCCACGATCCGATCGCAAGAATTTTATTTTTCTGTCACGTTGATTCTCAACCTCATTCTGAAATTCCTTGAACTTTTCAAAGGTCTCAGACTTGTGTTTCATCAAATAGATATACCCGTATCTACTCAAGTCATCCGTGAGGGTGAGAACATAATGGTAGCCTCCGCGAGCCTCAACACTCATTGGACCGCACACATCGGTATGTATGATTTCCAGCAAGTTGGTTGCTCGTTCCATTGTTCCGGAGAACGGAGTCTTGGTCATCTTGCCCAAGAGGCACGGTTCGCACGTGTCAAATGATTCATAATCAAGAGACTCTAGAAGTCCATCTGAATGGAGCTTCTTCATACGTTTGACACCAATATGACCAAGGCAGCAATGCCACAAGTATGTGGGACTATCATTATCAACTTTACATCTTTTGGCATCTACACTATGAATATGTGTATCACTACGTTCGAGATTCATCAAAAATAAACCATTGACCAGCGGGGCATGACCATAAAACATATCTCTCAAATAAATAGAACAACCATTATTCTCTGATTTGAAAGAGTAGCCATCTCACATAAGACGAGATCCGAAAACAATGTTCATGCTCAAAGCTGGTACTAAATAACAATTATTGAGGTTTAAAACTAATCCCGAGGGTAGATGTAGAGGTAGCGTGCCGACGGCGATCACATCGACCTTGGAACCATTCCCGACGCGTATCGTCACCTCATCCTTCGCCAGTCTCCGTTTATTCCGCAGCTCCTGTTTTGAGTTACAAATGTGAGCAACTGCACCGGTATCGAATACCCAGGCGCTACTACGAGTGCTGGTAAGGTACACATCAATAACATGTATATCATATATACCTTTGACGTTGCCGGCCTTCTTGTCTGCTAAGTATTTGGGGCAGTTCCGCTTCCAGTGACCCGTTCTCTTGCAATAAAAGCACTCTGTCTCAGGCTTGGGTCCATACTTTGGCTTCTTCCCGGCCACAGGCTTGCCAGGCGCGGCAACTCCCTTGCCGTCCTTCTTGAAGTTCTTCTTACCCTTACCTTTCTTGAACTTAGTGGTTTTATTGACCATCAACACTTGATGTTCTTTCTTGATATCCACCTCTGCTGATTTCAGCATCGAATACACCTCGGGAATGGACTTCTCCATCCCCTGCATATTGAAGTTCAACACGAAGCTTTTGAAGCTTGGTGGGAGCGACTGGAGGATTCTGTCAACGACCGCTTCATCTGGGAGATTCATTCCCAGCTGAGACAAGCGGTTGTGCAATCCTGAAATCTTGAGGATGTGCTCACTGACAGAACTGTTCTCCTCCATCTTACGGCTGTAGAATGCGTCGGAGACATCATATCTCTCGACTCGGGCATTAGCTTGGAAAACCATTTTCAGCTCTTCGAACATCTCATATGCTCCGTGGTGCTCAAAACGTTTTTGGAGCCCCGATTCTAAACTGTAAAGCATGCCGCACTGAACCAGGGAGTAATCATCACAACGCGACTGCCAAGCGTTCATAACGTCTTGGTTTGCCGGGGCGGGGGTCACCTAGCGGTGCTTCTAGGACATATGATCTCTTGGCAGCTATGAGGATAATCCTCTGGTTACGGACCCAATCCGTATAGTTGCTACCATCGTCTTTCAGCTTGGTTTTCTCTAGGAACGCGTTGAAGTTGAGGGAAACTAGAGCGTGGGCCATTTGATCTACAAGAGATATTGTAAAGAATTTAGACTAAGTTCATGATAATTAAGTTCATCTCAATCAAATTTTAATGAACTCCCACTCAGAATGACATCTCTCTAGTCATCCAAGTGATACACGATCTGAATCGAGTAGTCCGTGTCCGATCATCACGTGAGACAGACTAGTCATCAACGGTGAACATCTTCATGTTGATCGTATCTTCTATACGACTCGTGTTCGACCTTTCGGTCTTCCGTGTTCCGAGGCCATGTCTGTACATGCTAGGCTCGTCAAGTGAACCCTAAGTGTATCGCGTGTGTAAATCTGTCTTACACCCGTTGTATGCGAACGTTAGAACCTATCACACCCGATCATCACGTGGTGCTTCGGAGCAACGAGCTTTAGCAACGGTGCACAGTTAGGGGAAACACAATACTTGAAATTTTAGTGAGAGATCATCTTATTTACTACCGTCGTTCTAAGTAAACAAGATGCATAAACATGATAAACATCACATGCAATCAATTAAAGTGACATGATATGGCCAATATCATCTTGCTCCTTGGATCTCCATCTTCGGGGCACCATGATCATCTTGTCACCGGCTCGACACCATGATCTTCATCATCATGATCTTCATCATCGTGTCTCGAAGAAGTTGTCACGCCAACTATTACTTCTACTACTATAGCTAACGTTTAGAAATGAGGTAAAGTAATTACATAGCGTTATTCAGTGACACACAGGTCATACAATAATTAAGTCAACTCCTATGGCTCCTGCCGGTTGTCAAGTTCATCGACATGCAAGTCGTGATTCCCTATTACAAAAACATGATCAATCTCATACATCACATATATCATTCATCACATCTTCATTTTGGCCATACCACGTCACATAGCACATGCTGCAAAAACAAGTTAGACGTCCTCTAATTGTTGTTGCAAGTTTTGCGTGACTTCTATAGGATTTCTAGCAAGAACGTTTCTTACCTACGCCAAAACCACAACGTGATTTGTCAGCTTCTATTTACCCTTCATAAGGACCCTTTTCATCGAATCCGATCCGACTAAAGTAGGAGAGACAGACACCCGCCAGCCACCTTATGCATCTAGTGCATGTCTGTCGGTGGAACCAGTCTCACGTAAGCGTACGTGTAAAGTCGGTCCGGGCCGCTTCATCCCACAATACCACCGAATCAAGATTGACTAGTAACGGTAAGAAAGTTGAACAAAACCAAACGCCCACAACTGTTTGTGTTCTACTCGTGCAAGATGCTACGCATAAAACCTAGGCTCAGATGCCACTGTTGGGGAACGTAGCATAATTCAAAAAATTTCTACGCCTTCACCAAGATCCAACTATGGAGACATCTAGCAACGAGCAAGTAAGAGTGCATCTACATACCGTTATGTAGATCGCGTGCGGAAGCTTTCAACGAAGTGTGGATGAAGTAGTCGTACTCTTCACGTTCTTCGTCACCGATGATCTAGCGCCGAACGGACGGCACCTCCGCGTTCAACACACGTACGGTGCAGCAACGTCACCTCCTTCTTGATCCAGCAAGGGGGGAGGAGAAGTCGTCAGAGATCTGGCAGCACGACGGCGTGATGACGGATGCAGTGGAGATCGCAGCAGGGCTTCGCCGGGCGCCCTACGTTGGGAGTATGGAGGTGTGACGGGAGGGGGAGAGGCGCCAGGGCTTGGGTGCGGCTGCCCTCTCCCTCCCCACATATATATAGGGGCCAGGGGGGTGCGCCTGGGCCCCCTGCAGATCCAATCTGCAAGGGGGCGGCGGCCAGGGGAGGTTCCTTGCCCCCCAAGGCAAGTGGAGCCCCCCTCCCCCTTAGGGTTTTAACCCTAGGCGCATGGGGAGGTGGGCCCCCTAGTGGTGCGCCAGCCCTGAAGGGTGGACACTTCCCCTTGCGGCCTAGGGGCCCCACCGGGATGGGTGGCCCCACCCGGTGGACCCCCGGGGCCCCTCCGGTGGTCCCGGGACGCTCTCGGTGACCCCCGGAGATCACCCGTTGGCCGAAACTAGACTTCATATATATCAATCTTTACCTCTGGACCATTCCAGAACTCCTTGTGACGTCCGGGATATCATCCGGGACTCCGAACAACTTTCGGGTTTCCACGTGCATTTATCTCTACGACCCTATCGTTACCGAACCTTACGTGTGTAGACCCTACGGGTTCGGGAGACACGTAGACATGATCGAGACCACTCTCCGGTCAATAACCAACAGCGGGATCTGGATACCCATGTTGGTTCCCATGTGTTCCTCGATGATCTTCATCGGATGAACCACCGTGTCAAGGATTCACTCAATCCCGTATGTTATTCACTTTGTCCATCGGTACGGTACTTGCCCGAGATTCGATCGTCGGTATTCCCGATACCTTGTTCAATCTCGTCATGGCAAGTCTCTTTACTCGATACGGAATCCATCATCCCATGACTAACTACTTAGTCACATTGAGCTCATTATGATGATGTCTTACCGAGTGGGCCCAGAGGTACCTCTCCGTCATACGGAGTGACAACATCCCAGTCTCGGTTCGTACCAACTCAACAAACACTTTCGGAGATACCCGATGCGTACCTTTATAGCCACCCAGTTACGTTGTGACGGTTGGCACACCCAAAGTACTCCTACGGTATCAGGGAGTTGTACAACCTCATGGTCTAAGGAATAAATACTTGGCACCGAAAAGCTTATGCATTACGAACTATACGATCTCGTGTTATGCTCAAGTTTGGGTCTTGTCCATCACATCATTCTCCTAATGATGTGATCCCGTTATCACTGACATCTCATGTCCATGGTCAGGAAACCGTGACCATCTGTTGATCAACGAGCTGGTAACTAGAGGCCTACCAGGGACTCATTGTGGTCTGTGTATTCACACATGTATCGTTGTTTCCGTACAATACAATTCAAGCATGAATAACAGACAATTATCATGAACAAGGAGATATAATAATAATGCTTTTATTATTGCCTCTAGGGCATATCTCCAACAGTGAATTCTCGTCTAGTTCGTCCTTCTTCATCTCTTTTTCTTTTCCGGTGGACTCAATTCCAATATCTCGGTGATGTTCTTATTCTTTCATCGGTTCAAGTGTTTTCCCCTTGATTGTTTACCTCTCCCCATTTATTATCCGGAGTTATGAAGACATCTCAGGAGATTCGTTTGTGTTCCAATTAATTCGAGGTTGTCACCGCATTCGAGTCATTCTATCATTCCGGTGCATTATCTCCTTTTCAATCCTTTTTCAACGGTGATTTTCTTCAGTGGGCTCATAACCCACATGTCTTTTCCCAGGATCTTACCTGACTCTTTTATTTTCCCGAAGTGTTCTGAAATTCTTTTCATGTATGACATAAGTATGGATTCCATCAGTCATATACCTTCTTCAAGATCGCGTTCAATTCGTTCATGTTGGTTCAACTTTTCTTCTTTCATTCTTCCGGAGTATTTCATGAATTCTTTTCATTGTGTTCCTCCGAAGGCCATCATTTCAGAAGATTTCTTCATCCGCAGTTTTCAACTTCGTCCTTCAAATATCCTTCATTCATGCCTCTTCGTTCGTCTCACATTTGTCCGGTGCTTCGTTCAAATATTCTTTAATCAGTTCACGATCTCTTCGTTCACGATCTCTTCGTTCTTGTCATTCAAATTCCCTCAAGTTATTTATTCTTCCTGGCGATTCATTCTCTTGTATTCACTCAATTTCATTCCTTACGGTGGCCATTCTCGTTCTTCACTCGATTTTAATTCTTCCCGGTGGTTCGTTCATTTTTCTTCACTCGGTTTTAATTCCTTACGGTGGTTCGCTCAAGAGTTCTTTTCCGGTGTTATCTTATCAATCCATTCATTTTTATTCCAATCCTACCGGTGTTTCATGAAGATTTTCCCGAGTTCGCTATATATCCCTCTTTAATATTTTTCAACGGGAATAAGTAGTATGTGAATCCATTGTTCATCAATTTAATTGATGGAGGATAAGCATAACATAATTCTTATTCTTTCTTCAAGTTCATTTAATCTTTTCCTTCGGAGTTTGTTCTTGATGAATAAATTCTAGTTCCAAGTGCTTTAATCTTTTCTTTCCCGGAGTTCAAGTTTTTCTCGGCTATCCCGTTGGAGCCCCCTTCTAATCATCGCAATGCTTTAATCTTATTCTTTTCATCCGTCATTCTATCTCATCATTCTTTTGTTACCGGAGTTCTTCGTGGTGGTTCCTCATGTTTTAATTCATTCTTCAAATATTCATCTAATTGTTCTCGAGCAGCTCAAGCATTATTCTTTTGCATCTCGAACTGCAAATAATTCTCCGTATTCTTTTGCGGTGGAGTTTTGCATATCTTCATTCTCAGCTAACCCATCTTTTGGTTGCGGCATAATTCACCTCAACTTTTGAGATGATTAAATAAGTCCACAACAAGTTAATTCTTTTGTTGTTGATTTTCTCAACAACTCCGTTCAAGCCTTTTGTGAAGATGCTCTTTTGAATTCTTTCGTGGTGAAAGTTGTCATCTTCTTCTCCATTCTTTTCTTGCACCTCTCTTTAAATTCTTTAGGAGGCATTGTCTTGTTCATTTCGTCTTGTTTTTATTCCATCTTCTCAGGTTCTTGTTCCTTTCCATCCATGTTTAACCGGTGTGCTATTCATTCCATTTTTAGCCGAAGTGCTGCCCGAATTCCTTCGTGGAGATTTCTTTTCTATATCTTTTTACCGGAGTGGTTTTGGATTCATTCTTATTCCTTCAACCTTTTGGGTTCTCGTCGTATTCATTCTTACTTTGTTCATCTCTGTTATATCCTTTCTTGCAAGTGTTCAACTTCTTGATATTCTTTGGTTTCACTCTTTTGTCCTCGAAGAACGTTGTTCTTCCTTTTCCTCTCCCGTCTCGTTCCTAAGATCTCGGGACGAGATCTCTTGTTAGTAGGGGAGTGTTGTGACACCCCGAGACCGGTGTGCCAGGTGTCAGCCAGTTATTCGTCGTCGCTGCCATGTCATCTGCTTGCGTGTGCATCTTTGCCTTGTCATAATGTGTGTTGCATCATCATGTTTTCAAAACTTGCATCCGTCCGAGTTCCCTCGTCCTCTCCGTTGTCTGTTCTGAGCCCAGACACACTCGCACGCGCTCGCGGCGCCTCCGAATATTTATTTTATGAGTGGCCGAAAATGTTCTCGGAATAGGTTGAAACTTGGCGTGTGGTCTTATTATAGCATAGGTAGACCGACTGTCAAGTTTCGTTGCATTTGGAGCTCGTTTGATAGCCCAACGGATAACCGTGTTAATCGCCGGAAGCCTTTTCCCTTTTGGCCCAGCACCCCTTTCTCTTAGCCCACCTAGCCCATTCTAACCCCTCCATGCTCTTGGCCGTTCGATCACAATCGCGTGGCCGCGAACGGCTCCTCATTTGGACACTTCTAGCTCCCTCTACCTATATATATGTGCCTCCCCTCCATTTTTCGCGCAGATCAAACCCTACCCCCGTCCTCCTCCGCGCAGCCGGACATGTCCGCTCGCCGCCGGACATGTCCAGCCATCTCCACGTCGCCTTGACCAATCACACAACGCCACATCACCCCAGCCACCGCCCGCAGCCAACCATGTTTTGCCACGTGGCGCGCCCACCTCCCACCGCCGCCGCCGCCCGCGGGACCCGGATCGGGCCCGTGCGAGCCCGCACCGCCCCTCCGCCTCCAAGCTCGTCGCTGCGCGCCTCGCGCCGGCCGGTAACCGTTGCGCCGCCGCGGCCGGCTCCGCCGGCGACCACCTCCGCCGGCGACCACCTCCGTTCTTCCGCCGGCGACCTCCGCAGCGGCCGCCCCACTACCTTGGCACCTCCCGCAACCACAGCCATCCCGCAACGCTGCCGTGCCACTCTTCCTCGCCGTCGGGCTGGCGCCGCCGACGAGAACGTGGCCCCGAAGGCCAGATCCGCGCCGCCCCGCCTCGGTCCTGCCCTCGATGTCCTCTCCGCGTCGCCTCGCCGGCGTTCGTCCCCAGGCCGCTGCCTCCCGGCCTCCCTCGATCCAGTTGGGATCGAGGAGGAGGACGACGCCTCCGCCAGCGCCTTGGTGGGCCTCCTCGAGCCGGGCCAGCGAGGGCCCATCTTCCGCGGCCCAGCTCCCTGACTGCCGGCCTCCCTCGCCTCCTTCCAGCCCCTGGCCACGTGGGCCGACCCGACCGTCCCCGACCCAGCTGTCTTCTCCCCCTCTGTCCTGGGCCCGAGGCCCACTCTGGTGAGGACACCCCCAGCCTTATCTCTCGCCCGCGGCATAATATAGTTATCTAGCGCTCGTTGTTTTCTCTGAAAACTGCGAAGTCATTTTTTTCTGTCATATTTTTTGTGCATGTTTGCATAGTGATAACTTCGTGTGTACTTATCCAAATTGAGTGAATGATATGTCAAAATGATCGTGGTGATATGCTCTACACTTTGTTCCATTGTGCCATGCTTGTTTGACTTCATCTAGATGCTCTAATATCTGTTGCAAGAGTGCTACTTGTTATAAACTGCTCCTACTTGTTATTTTGTTGTCATGTTTGAGATGTGATATCTTGGTGCATGTTTATCCAAATGATGCAAATGATATGTCAAAATGTTCATTATGAAGTGTACTACATGATGGTTGCTGTAGCATGCTTGTTCTAGTTTATATTGCCATGTTAATCTCTGTTGCAAAAGTGCATTTGGCTGTTATGTTCTGAAACTTGTTATGAGATGCTGATTTCACATGCTCTTTGCTATTGATGTGTTTGCCCTCATACCACATGTCTAGATGTTTTAGAAGCACCATAATATGGTCTTTGATGTGGTGCATTTAACTTTCCATGATATGCCTTGTGTTGACTTAAACATGCTTGTAAACATGCCATGTTGTTATTGTTGTTTTATACTTAGTGAAAATTCTGCTAAGTCTGGAATCTGTCTTATCCTGATGCTATGTTTGCTTGATGCCCTAGTCAAATCCATTCTTGTTTTGGAGTGGCCAATGATCATGTCTTGTTGTCCATGTTATTGTCTATCCATTCATGCCCTTACTTGCTCATATGACCTGCTGTAGCTTATTTATTTCTTGCCCTCAAGTTGCTATAAAATATAACTGTCAGGTTTTTAACGTCATGATCAAAATGTTGTAGCTTGTTGCTATTGATCCATGCCTCCTATGGAGTTACTCCAATGGAGTTGTTTGCTGTAGGATATGTCTACTACATGTCCATGCTCTTTATATGCTTACTGGAGTTGATATGCATGTTGTTTTGTGCCTCCGAAGGCGGCATCGTGATGATGTTTTTGCCTTCCCAGATTTTGGCTAAGTCTGGATAATTTTGCAACTTGCCATGCTTGTTTAAATGTGTTCCAGTAAGCTTTTGGGTGTGTTCTAAGTTCCTACTTGTTAAGCAACATGTCTACTTCACATCCATGCTTCTTGTTATCATGTTTGAGTGCTGTAGCTTATATTTACCTTGCTCCAAAGTTGCTATGTGGCTGTTAACTTCAGCTTGTTGTTATATCTTGTTTCATGTGTATCTTTTAGCCCGTTGCTCCGTTTTGGGTGTGCCTTATATGAAACTTGTGTGATTTTGCATGTAGAATCATAATATCATGTTTTTTTTCACGTTTGGAGTGAGTTTGCTTGATGTTTGGGTGCATCTTGCATCATTTCCATGTTTGTCTTGTTTTGCTCATATCTTCTAGGCCGTAGTTCCGAATTAAACAAACTTTATATGAAACTTGACTAGAATTTCGTGTAGATCATCATGGTCCATGTTAACTTGCTGTTTAACAACTTTAACTTAAGGTTTGTTCAGATCTGGACTAATTTCAAACTATGCATATGAGGACTTACCAGATTTGTTATAGGTAGTTTCCGGCCTCATTTAAACTTGTTGACTTGTGTTGTTTTTCTGTGCTTCCTACCTTGCCATGTATTGCATCATATATAGACTTGTCTTGCATCATACTTGATTGAGCATATTGTCATGTTCTTGTGTTGTTTTTCTGTGCTTCCTACCTTGCCATGTATTGCATCCTATATAGACTTGTCTTGCATCATACTTGCTTGAGCATATTGTCATGTTCTTGTGTTTTTTTTTTCTGTGCTTCCGACCTTGCCATGTATTGCATCA
>LR738709.1:314208935-314293437 GCA_902687465.1 Secale cereale | reverse complement strand
TGGGGGGGGGGGGCACCGGCCCTAGGAGATCCAATCTCCTAGGGGGGGCAAAGGGGGGGGGGACTTCCCCCCCAAGCAGGTGGGGCGCCCCCACCCCTAGGGTTTCCAACCCTAGGCACAGGGGGATACCCAAGGGGGGCGCACCAGCCCACTATGGGCTGGTTCCCTTGCCCTTTCAGCCCATGGGGCCCTCCGGGATAGGTGGCCCCACCCGATGGACCCCCGGGACCCTTTCGGTGGTCCCGGTACAATACCGGTGACCCCCGAAACTCTCCCGGTGGCCGAAACAGGACTTCCTATATATAATTCTTTACCTCCGGACCATACCGGAACTCCCCGTGACGTCCGGGATCTCATCCGGGACTCCGAACAACATTTGGGTTACCGCATGCATATATCTCTACAACCCTAGCGTCACCGAACCTTAAGTGTGTAGACCCTACGGGTTCGGGAGACACGTAGACATGACCGAGACGACTCTCCGATCAATAACCAACATCGGGATCTGGATACCCATGTTGGCTCCCACATGCTCCTCGATGATCTCATCAGATGAACCACGATGTCAAGGATTCAATCAATCCCGTATACGATTCCCTTTGTCTATCGGTATAGTACTTGCCCGAGATTCGATCGTCGGTATACCGATACCTTGTTCAATCTCGTCATGGCAAGTCTCTTTACTCGTTCCGTAATACATCATCCCGTGACCAACATCTTAGTCACATTGAGCTCATTATGATGATGTCTTACCGAGTGGGCCCAGAGATACCTCTCCGTCATACGGAGCGACAAATCCCAGTCTCGGTTCATGCCAACCCAACAGATACTTTCGGAGATACCTGTAGTGTACCTTTATAGCCACCCAGTTAGGTTGTGATGTTTGGCACACCCAAAGTATTCCTACAGTATCCCGGAGTTGCACAACCTCATGGTCTAAGGAAAAAGATACTTGACATTGGAAAAGCTTTACCATTACGAACTACACGATCTTGTGCTAGGCTTAGGATTGGGTCTTGTCCATCACATCATTCTCCTAATGATGTGATCCCGTGATCAATGACATCCAATGTCCATGGTTAGGAAACCGTAACCATCTGTTGATCAACGAGCTAGTAACTAGAGGTTTACCAGGGACACGTTGTGGTCTATGTATTCACACATGTATCACTATTTCCGGATAATACAATTCAAGCATGAATAACAGACAATTATCATGAACAAGGAAATATAATAATAACCATTTTATTATTGCCTCTAGGGCATATTTCCAACACTTCCAACCCCAAGGATGGTCTATGCTTCAAGTGTGGCCTTCCGGGTCACCGTTCTAGGAACTGTCCTTAGAATCAGAATCAACTTGTTCTTCCTCCTGCTGGTCATGGTAACAATCAGCCCCGCAATAAAAATGCCAGACCTTATGGTCATGGTCAGGCTAACCACGTCGATCTGAATGAAGCTCAAGACCAGCCTGCTACTGTGATGGATACTCTTCTCGTGAACTCAGTACCGGCTTCTGTGTTATTCGATTCTAGAGGATCACATTCATTCATGTCAGAATTTTTTTCTTACACACACGACATTCGATGCGAGCCCATGAACACTCCGATAGTGGTACGCACCCCTGCGGGTCAGTGTCGAACCACCATGATTGGTCGCGACGTCCCAGTTGAAATTGAAGGGTTGGAATTCCATATTTCTCCCATTATATTGGAGTCTTCCAATATTGATCTCATTCTAGGAATGGAATGGTTGAAAGCGCATACTGCCTCTATTGTTTGCGCCACCAAAGTCGTTCATCTCCTACATCCATCGAATGAGATAGTAAGCTACCATGCTCAAGTTGTTCAAAATGCCGAGGCACGACTTTATGCCTTGAATGCGTTGAACACAGCACCTCTTGAGGGCATTGAGAAGATTCCAGTCGTTCGCGATTTCCAAGATGTCTTTCCAGAAGAACTCCCAGACATACCTCCGACCCGGGCTGTTGAATTTGTCATCGACTTGAAACCAGGCACCGTTCCTATTGCCAAACGACCCTACAAGATGCCACCCCATGAGCTCCTTGAACTTAAGGAGGAAATCGACAAGTCTCTTCGCAGTGGATTCATTCGTCCAAGTTCCTGTGCTTGGGGAGCACCTTCTCTCTTTGTGAAGAAGAAAGATGGCACAAACCGTTTGGTCCAAGACTATCGTCCTATCAACCAAGCTACAATTCAGAACAAATATCCGCTTCCTCGGATCAACGATCTGTATGATCAACTGGCTGGTTCATCAGTTTTCTCTAAACTCGACTTGAGGTTGGGTTACCACCAGATCCGTGTTCGTGAAGAGGATATTCCAAAGACCGCATTCCTCACTCGTTATGGTTCTTACGAGTACACCGTCATGTCCTTCGGTTTGACCAATGCTCCAGCATCATTGTCTCGTCTGATGAACTATATATTCATGGATTACCTCGACAAGTTCGTCGTGGTCTATCTGGATGATATCCTGGTATATTCGAAGAATAAAGAAGAACATGCTGAACATCTTCGTCTTATTCTGGAAAAGCTACGAGAGCATCAACTATATGCCAAGTATTCTAAGTGTGAATTCTGGCTACCCGAAGTAACATACCTTGGTCATGTGATCTCCAAGGATGGTATTGCCATCAACCCAAAGCGAGTTCAAGCTATTCTTGACTGGACCCCTCCCAAGATTGTCAAGCAAGTCAGAAGCTTTCTCGGACTCGCCAGCTACTGCCGTCGTTTTGTTGAGAACTTCTCCAAGATCGCCAAGCCACTGACCAATCTGCTACACAAAGGCGTTAAGTTTGAATGGACAGAAAAATGTCAGGAAAGTTTCCTGGCTCTCAAGGACAAGCTGACTTCTGCCCCAGTGCTTGCTCCTCCGGATTCTTAGAAGGATTTCGTCATATATTGTGATGCTTCACACCAAGGTTTATGCTGTGTCCTAATGCAAGAGCACAGGGTGATTGCTTATGCCTCTCGTCAAGTGCGTTCTCACGAAGAAAACTACCCGGTTCATGACCTCGAGCTTGCAACGGTTATTTATTCATTGAAGCTCTAGCGACATTACCTTCTCGGTAATCGTTGCGAGATCTTCACCGATCATCAGAGTATGAAGTATCTGTTTACCCAGCCAACTCTAAACCTCCGCCAGCAAAGGTGGATGGAGGCTATAGCAGATTATAACGTGGGTATTTCCTATAACCCAGGCAAGGCTAATGTCATGGTTGATGCCCTGAGCCGCAAGTCTTATTGCAATAACCACATGGTTCATAAAGCTCAACCTCGCCTTTATGAAGAACTTTGCAAGCTGAACCTTCAACTAGTTCCACAGGGTTCTCTGAATAACCTTGTCTTGGAACCAACTCTATTGAAAGCAATTAAGTCTGCTCAAGCCAAAGATGCTCACGTTGATCTAATGAAAAAAGGATATTGCCTTAGAGATATCCAGAGATTTCTCACTTGCTGAAGATGGGACCTTGTACTTCAAAGATCGCATAGTGGTACCCCGCTTCAAGCTTATGACTGAGAAGGTGATGAAAGAAGCACATGACACCCCTCTCTCTATTCATCCGGGAAGTACTAAGATGTATCTAGACATTCGTCAGAAGTACTGGTGGTCTAACATGAAGGAAGACATTGCTCGGTATATCGAAGAATGTGATGTTTGTCGTTGCGTCAAAGCAGAACATCAGAAACCGGCTGGACTTCTACAACCGCTTCCGATTCCTGAATGGAAGTGGGATAAGATTCAGATGGACTTTTTCACTGGCCTTCCCAAGTCTCAGAAAGGTAATGATGCTATCTTTGTCGTCATCGACCAATTCTCGAAGGTTGCTCACTTTCTGCCAGTCAAGGAGACAATCACTGCTAGTCAATTAGCAAATTTATATATCTCCAGAATTGTGTCACTCCATGGCATTCCGAAAGAGATCAGTTTAGATCATGGTAGTATTTTCACTTCGAAGTTCTGGGATAGTTTCCAAGAGGCAATGGGAACTCATATAACCTGGAGCACTGCTTATCATCCCCAATCCCAAGGCCAAGTTGAGCGAGTCAATCAAATTCTTGAAGACATGCATCGGGCTTGTGTTATTTCTTTCGGCAAGAAGTGAGAAGAATCTCTCCCTTATGCAGAGTTCTCTTATAATAACAGTTATCAAGCCAGCTTGAAGATGGCACCCTTCGAAGTGCTTTATGGACGTAAGTGCCGAACCCCTCTGAATTGGTCAGAAACTGGGGAACGGACGCTCATTAGTCCAGACATTATTCACCAAGCAGAAGAGCAGGTTCGCAATTGTCCGGGGTAATCTCAAGGTGGCCCAGTCCCGCCAGAAGAGCAACTATGACCAGAAACACTAGGGTTCAACTTATCAACCTCGTGAACAAGCTTATCTGCGTGTCACTCCTTTGAGAGGCACCCATCGGTTCGGAGTCAAGGGCAAGCTAGCTCTGCGCTACATTGGTCCCTTCTGCATTCTCGCCCGTCGTGGTCTGGTGGCTTATCAATTGGAGTTGCCACCTCAGTTCTCACACGTCCATGACGTCTTCCACGTGTCGCAACTTCGTCGTTGCTTCAAGGATCCAGAACGTGAAGTGGATCCGGAACTGATTGAACTGCAAGATGATCTCACTTACAAAGAGCATCCTATCCGCATTCTTGAAGAACCTGAACGTCGAACCCGCCGGAAGGTTACCAAGTTCCTCAAGGTACAGTGGTCAAATCATTCTGAAGATGAAGCCACTTGAGAACGCGAGGATAATCTCCAGACAGAGTATCCCGACCTTTTCCCTTCTACCTCTTAATTCTCGGGACAAGAATTTCTTTTAGAGGAGGAGAGTTGTAACACCCCGGTGTAATGATGCTACAATAACCATTGGGTTTAAGTCAATCATTTTGCTAAAATAATGCTTAATCACTTTGGTCAATATTCCATTTCAAATTGCAGTCAAATTCAAACTCAAATGATAAGTGAAATTCAAAATTGCTCAAACATGAAAACTAAAATGTTCATCATGTGGAAAATATTCTTTTGATAATATTGGTGGTGAACCAACAGTTTTGTAAAAGTCTTAAATGCCCTAAACTATTTGAAACAAGAGTTTTAAAAAAATCAAAGAAATTAAAGAAAAGGAGAAAGGCCCCTTCCCTCCCCTCTGGACCCTGACCCAACTGGGCCTAGCCCAGCAGGTCGGCCCACCTACCCTTCCCTCCTCCTCCTGTTCACGAGGGGGGTCGTGGAGGGCATCGGCCATGGTGTCGGCCAGATGCCTCCCATCCACCGCCCCTGCCTACATATGGCCGTCGCCCCCGCCCTGGGCCGAACCCTAGCCCCCCCCACTCCCTTCGCTCCCCCCCGCTTAGATCGGGATCGGGCGATCCCGTTGCCGCCGCCCGACCCAGTCGACGCCGGCGCTCCTCGCCATCTCACCGGCGCCCGTCTCTCCGTCCACTCCTGCACGGCGTTGGCCCCCGCCCTCGACCCGAACAGAAATGAGGGCTCGACCCCGCGGCCCCTCTGGCCTTGACGCCGCGCCGTCGCTGCTCGCCGGCACCTCGTCGGTGTCGCCTCCCCGGCCTCCTCCTCAACCGCGGCTCCT
The DNA here is from genome assembly GCA_902687465.1 of Secale cereale. NCBI lineage: Eukaryota > Viridiplantae > Streptophyta > Magnoliopsida > Poales > Poaceae > Secale > Secale cereale. The sequence goes on along the minus strand of LR738709.1, from coordinate 314,287,825 downwards.
TCGAGCCTCGCCGGTGTTCCCCTGCATCGGTGGTAAGGCACCACACCCTCCCCCTCTTCCCCACTCTCTGACCTCGTCGCGCCCGCAACGTCCCGTGCGTGTGCGTCCGCCCGCTGCCGTGTTTACCCACTGCCGCAGTCACCCAATGTCTGGCTTCGCCCCGGCTGACGCCCAGCCGCACCAGACCACGCTCGTCCCGCCCCGAGCCACTCATTGGTCGTGGCCTTGCGCCCCTGCGCGCAGCCCCGTGCACGCCTGATGCAGCCGCTCGCCACGGTCGCTCGCGCCCGTGCCTCGTACGCCCACGCCCGCGCTCTCCTTTCGTCGACCGAGCCCGCATCAGCCGCCCGACGCTCGGCTCCGGTGACCTCGCCGGGAGCCCGCGGCCCCGCTTCCCTCCCTGCTCTCCCGCGCCCCACCACTCCGGCCAGCCCCGCCGGTCCTCCGCCCCCGGGCCCGCCCCGCCGTGGCCTCCCCGTGCCGCCTCCTACCTCCCCCGGCCACGCGCGCCAACCTGCCACCGCGGCCGTGCCGGAGCGGCTCTCCCTCGCACCTGGCCGGCCGGCGCCCTGGAGCCCCGCCCACCGTGCCAGACGGCCTCGCCCCGCACCACACGCGCCCGTGCGTGTTCGGGCGGGCGCCCACGCCCGAAACCCGTCGCCCGTTTAGGCCCCGTGGGGCCACTGACGTTGGGGCCCCATGCCCTACAAAATAATAATAATATTAGAATTTTAAATTAATAGTAGTTAAATTAATTAATTAATTAACTTAAATAATCCTGTATAACGTAATCTAATCACTAATTAAACTGATTAATATGTTTTAGTTAACTTCAGACAATGACAGGTGGGTCCCACATGTCAGGTTTGACCGAGTTAACCTGTTGACCTGCTGACGTCATGGTGATGTCATGCTGACATCACCTTTCACTATTCAGGATAATGTTGATTTAACTTAAATAAATAAATTCCGAAAAATGTTTAAAACTTTAGAAATTCATTTAAAATAAACCGTAACTCGGATGAAAATGTTTTATATATGAAAATCGCTCAGAACGACGAGACGAATCCGAATAAGCGGTCCGTTCGTCCGCCACACATCTCTATCATACCGAACATGCAACTTTCCCCCTCCGATTCATCTATCCGAAAACATGAAACACCGGGGATACGTTCCCGGATGTTATTCCCCTTCGCCGGTATCGTGTAGCACCACGTTAGAGCACCCTAGCACTGGGTGTTGACATGTCGTGCTTCTTTATTGCATCTGTATGCTTTGTATTTATTGTTTCTTCCCCCTCTTCTCTTCGGTAGACCTCAAGACTGATGCTACCTCGGTGATCGACTGCGGTGTTGACAACCCCTCCTTCTCGTCTGAGCAACCAGGCAAGCCAACCCCCTTTGATCATTCCGATATCGCCCATTCCCTTCTCTCTTATGCTTGCATTTGACCTGCTACTACTTTTTGTATGATCCTATTCTGATGCATAGCCTGTTGTTGTTACCTGCTTTCATACCTTACATGTTTATACTAAACTGCTTAGTATAGGCTGGTTAGAGATCCATCAGAGACCCCCCACTTGTCCCAACTGCCCCGCTGGATTATCAGAAGACCCGATCAACGGGATCGAAGACCAGGACCCGACATCGCACATCACTTTCCCCTTAGTTTCTTGACACTACTGGGTTACTATCGAGTGCCGAGGGTGAGACCTCATCAGCACTTCTGATGTTAACCTTGTAGGTTAGTTCATCGGTTGTGGTCATCGAGGGTGATTCCTCTTTCTCCACTCCTGATAACGACACTGTCGTGCGACTCCTCAAGAGTGGACCTCGAGGGTGACTCCTCTTTCGTTCACCTTGACAATAAACATCAGGTGGAATTCCATCGAGGGTGATTTCCTCAGGTTTCCCTTTAGTGTTGACACACAGTTACTATGGTTACTATGACTTTAGACTGAACCTAGTTACTAAAGATGGGTCGACCCTGAGGGGTACCCGCGCGAGCTTAATTGCGAGTGATGTGTAGTCGGGTTGACCTGGAAGGTGCCCGCGAGATAATACGAGGCGTGGCCGGGCACTCGCCCTTGCTGCAAGTTCTCGAGACGAGGCGATGGGGTCACATGATGGTGAGTCTCTGCTCGTTACTGCGCGTTCCCAAGACACTAAACGGTTTGGATATTAGATCCGAGGGGCCTCTGGCCCGACAGCGCTAACCATCACGTGGGCATAGTATGGGCGTTCTACATCGTATGCATTAGCCGAAGCTTAACTGACGTCATTGCGACTGAGCGACGCGCGCCGGGTTGGACCGTGTAAGCACCTACCTTTTTAAGGATGTTGCCCAGGTCTGCTCACCGGCCGCCCACGCAACGTGCAGGAGTTCCTGGGGCGATTGGCCCATGACCCCTGGGGGCATAGGGTTTAGTCCGGCGTGCATGACCTCTCTATTAAGCCTAGGTCAGGTTGCGGCGTATTGTTTGGCCGAGGGCGAGCATGACCTGATGGTGTGTCCGGCCGGAGTTAAGCAAGCGGATGGGTAAGTTGGTGCACCCCTGGAGGGAAGAAAACATCTATCGATAGGCTGTCCTACGGTAACGGACACTTGGAGTTGTATCCCGATCGCTACAACTAGAACTGGATGCTGAGGCATTGTTTGGATATGTTGCTTCGGGAGTCGAGAAAGGATCCCGGAGCGTTGGAACAACAACATAAATATGACTTATGTTACACTACTCTACTTCCCCCTCTTGCTGCAAGACGATGGTTTCCAGAAGATGCTAGTCTTCCATAGGACTAGCTTCTCCCCCTCTTATTCTGGCATTCTGCAGTTTAGTCCATAGATACTACCCTTTTCATTGATACCGATGCATATGTAGTGTAGATCCTTGCTTGCGAGTACTTTGGAAGAGTACTCACGGTTGCTTTTCTCCCCCTTTTCCCTCTTCTTTCTTCTTTCTGGTTGATGCAACCAGATGGTGGAGTCCAGAAGCCATAAGCCACCCTTGACGACTGCTACTACCCCGACGGAGCCTACTACTACGTGGAGACAGCTGACGACCAGGAGTAGTTAGGAGGTCCCAGGCAGGAGGGCTTGCCTTTTCGATCATTGATGTTTTGTGCTAGCCTTCTTAAGGCAATCTTGTTTAACTTATGTCTGTACTCAGATATTATTGCTGCCGCTGACTCTTGTGTATTCAAGCTTATGTATTCGAGCCCTCGAGGCCCCTGACTTGTAATATAAAGCTTGTATTATTTTATTTGTGTCTAGAGTTGTGTTGTGATATCTTCCTGTGAGTCCCTGATCTTGGTCGTACACATTTGCGTGCATGATTAGTGTACGGTCAAATCGCGGGCGTCACAGCATGGGAGAGCGGTGGGTCGAGGGGAGATTGAGAGGAGGGGGATCGGGCGGATGTGCGTGCAGCTGCAGCGCGGGCAAGAACGAGAGGGAGAGAGCGAGTCGAGGGGAAAGGGAAGCTGCGGGGTAGGGTTAAGGTGGGGCAGATGGACCTTGGTGGGCTGCCTGCTGGGGGACCAGCCCAGCTGTGGGCTGATGGCATACTCTGAGAAAAGGAAAGAAAGAGGAGAGTTGGGTCAAAAGGGAAAAAAAGAGAAGGAGGGGGGGGGGTTGAATTTATTTGAAGGATCAAATAAATTCGAGTTGAGCTCAAGCTAGGAATGTGGCTATTTTGACATATTTCAAAGCTCCACAAGAAGAAGTGACGTGAAAGGGGAATAGAGCATGGATGTAAAATAGTTTAGAAAAGAGATGGATTTATGCAAGTTTGTTACGGTGGCTTCCAAAAGAATGGAATATTTTTGATATAGATCCCTAATAATATTGGGAGACTTTGGTATGTTTTAAAGAGAATTTCATCATGTGAATTTCCCTCGATTTAAACGGAGCAAATATCCATACAATTTATTTAAGTGAGTTGCACAGATTTAATGAGATGAAGCATGATGACATGATGTAATGCAAAATAAATAGAGGAAGCAAAATAAAACACACGAGATCTCGACCCTCCACAACTCTCCACACTAACAGAGGATCTCGACCCGAGATCCCGGAGATGGCACAAGATAGAAGAGGATAAAGAAGAGGTAAAAGAAAGTTGGTTCTTCGACAAACGAGTGAAACCGTGAACCTTCAGAGGTTGAAAACTTGAAGAAATGACACGACGGAGATGAAAGAAATTGAAACACTCTGATAGACAAGAGGAACAAGTAGTACGACAAGAACCGAGAGCTCAAGGAACAATATAGACTTTTAAAACACTCTGGCTGAAGGGAAGCAAGGAAAGAAGAATTCGGCAGCACTCCGACTGAAAATGGAAGGAATTTAACAAGAACTTGACAATATGGGATGATAGTTGATTAAATCATCAACACACTGCCTCCAAAACAATTAAAAGAATGGCACAAGGGGTAAGAAGGATTTCAGATAGCATTTCGATTAAAAAGAGAGGCAAAAGTAGATAAGATGAGGGAACTTGAATGGAGGACACGACACTCCTGTTAACTGGTCCAGAAAGGAAAGAACATGATCTTGACAAAACGAGATGACATGACGAAGGTATCAACATTACAATGCCTCCGGAATACAAGCTAGATCATTAGAAGAAAGACAGTAGAAGAAAATGTAACTTCTACCACCAATGAATTTTGTAAGCATCCTTAGAAAGAAGGATTGAATTGAGTTGTTTAAACATAAACAACAAAAGAATAAGGTTGTTGTGGGCTTATGGAAAACATCTCAAAATTATGAGGTGACAACCTGCCACTAACGGAAAACAATTGCTTTGCTGAGTGCAACAATGTTATGCCAGACTTCTTCCACGGAGATGATAAAGAGCAAGTTTCGGTCATGGATAATCACCACAAATAGCTACAATCCTTCGAAAAGGCTTTAGGTAAAATCTATACTAAGATACTCCAACGAAGAAATTGAGGGGTTGAAAAGATCTCCTAAACAAAGGAAAATGATGGCTTTAAATATCTCATTCTTGATAACTCGTGAATCATGAATCATGAAGGAATTGTCAAGAATGACATAACACCATCTCAAGAGATAAGGAAGCAAATATTTGCACTTCGAAGTGCAAAGAGAAGAATACTTGAGCTCATCCAACAAGAATCTTGAAGAACACTTGAGAATGAATTAAATCATGAAGAACCAACATGAATAACTCCGATTACAAAAGGATGTTGAGATAGAAATGAAGGATGAAAAGATTAAGATTGAAGCCTTGCAATGATTAGATGGAGCTTCACAACGAGATAATTAATATAGCTTGAACCTTCGGAAAAGAAAGATGGATCATTTCAAACCAAGAGTTTATTCATCATGAACAAACTTCAGAAGAAGAAATTAATAACCTTGAGGAAAACAAGAATAACAAATTATGTTATGCTTATCCTTCATCAACTTAAATCGATGAGAAGCAATGGATTTAGCATACTACTTATTGTCATTGCAAAGAATTAAAGAGAGATCTCGCACAATCTTGAGAAAGTATTCAACGAATCACCGGTAGGATTTAGAAAGAACAAATGAATTAATATGATAACAAAGGAAGAGAAATCTTGAATGAACCACCGTAATAATTGAAACGAATGAAGAAAAGAGAACAAATCGTCGGGAATAATTAGAAAAAGAACAAAAGCACTTGAGGAAACTTAGATACAAAAGAACTAAGGGATCACGAGGAGAGTAGAGAAAACTTGAATGATGGACCAAAAGAATATGGAGACCAACGAAGGGCATCAATTAAGAATAGTTGGAGGACGAAGTTGAAAACTGAGAATGAAGAAATCTTCTGAAATGATGGCCTTCATAGGATCACAATGGAAAGAATTCATGAAATGCTTCAGATGGGTAAGAAAAGATTTAGAGGAAAACTCTCCTTCGGTCTTCAAATGTTGAGAATGACGACAAGAATACCATGAAGAATTTGTGAGATACTCCAGAAGAATGAACAATGTAAAGGTTGAACCAACGATGGAAAGAATTTGAAAGAAACCTTACAGAAGTCATGTGGCTGATGGAAATCATTCTTACATCACACTTTGAAAAGAATTTGGCAATAACTCCGGAAAAAAATAGAAGAGTCAGGTAAGATCCTGGGAAAAGACATGTGGGTTAGGGCCCACTGAAAAGAAACACCGTTGGAAAAGATTGCTTGAAAGAGATATCACACCGGTTGAACTAAATGGCTTGAATTAGATAACAACCTCAAAATAGCTTGAATGAATTCAGAATGGAAACGCGAGTCTCTGGGATATCCTGCACACCCCGGATATGAATAAAGAGGTTGAATAAATAGGAGAGCCTTGGATAAGAACTTTCAACATGGGAAAACATGTGAAACAATAGGAAGAGATATGATCAACACCGAAGCTTGGATTTAATCCACCAGAGAAGAAAATGAGAATGGAACAACGATAAAGTTGAAGCTTCCTTAGCGTCTTCACGAGAAATCACCGGATAAACAACATCCAAGGAAATAATGAAGATACTTCACATGAATATAATGGATACTTGACTTGAGATTTCTGGATCCAAGAAGAAGAAGGGTAGGAGGGTGGGAAAAAACAAAGACAACTTGGGACGAACGAAACAGACAATCCTCAGGCTTCTCAATGGCGTCCATATGGAATAACTTGAAGAGAAGGCAGGCCGGTTGGAAAAGAATTGGCGTGATAATTCTGCATGATCAAAAGGATCTGCATTCACATCCAAATATGAGAACACCGCTTAGGAAAGATATGGAATCAACACTTGACATCGAAGCAACTCGAATACCACAATCAAAACAAAACAAAGGATTTGGCTTGCAAAATAAGCCGGAACAAACATACGATAGAGATTTCATCCAAAGTTTTCGTGATGAGGCCCCCCGGGCACGACGTTACAAAGGACATTGCATCCTTGAATCAGCATAGCCAAGGATTCTTTAAGACGCAACGTGACCAGTGTAAAATCGACCGTGACAAGCGAATCACTAGACCTTGAACCCCAACCTCATATCATGTATTCGTTGGAAGATTACCTAGAGCTACTTGAATTCCCACCTATTAATTCCCGAAACTTCCTGGTTATGCAATCTAGTGTTGGGGATACATGGGAAGAACAATATCTCACACAACTAACAAGCCCTACATCCAGCTGTATCCATCCGTCAACACATAACCAGGCACCTTCGGAAACCGTGTACCTCAGACGTTCGAAACGCATATGCTATACTAGCTTTGGCAATACTCCCGAACTACCCCCAGTACTGGGTGGCGTCGGGGTTATCTCACCACCAACACACATAGAAGAGTTTTCGATGTCGGCCACCTCTGGTATTCCGGAACTGCACCGATACAATTGTGACGACAAGACCTCAGAGGTCAACTCCCCGGGTCCAATCCAAACATACGGGAGGCACTAAGACAATATTCTCGTCACAAATATATCGGAACGACCCCAACAATACCTACGTGGTCCTATTTTTTTTAAGTGAAAATAGGATAGGGAAGTCAAAACTTCTACGTCAAGAGTCCTCACCAGGGGGATAAGGAGTAAAAAAAATCCTACTCTTCGATATATATATTCCTAAGACTCAAACCAGTTTTTGTTTCTAGACTCAACATCGGCAGCGGTTCGATCAAGCAGGGGCTCCTAGGTCAGGGAAGGCTCTGATACGAACTTGTAATGCCCACGATGCGGCTATAGGTCCTACATGTCGAGGCATGACTTAGAGTCATAACCGCATTCTGGAATGATATCAAACATGGTATCTTTACACAACCCATGTAATGAAACAGGATGGAAGAGAGTTTAATAGTCAGCTTACACTCGCCACATCACATAATTAATACAATAAACATATATTCATCCAGAGAACACATAATCCGACTACGGGTGGAATCAAACGAAGAAAAAGACACCACACAGGCTAATCCTGATCAGCCCTAGTAGGAATCTTTGTACTGTTGCCACCAATCAGCTGCTTGGTCCTTGAGTTGGAAGGCGGCAAACTTGACATAATCCTCAAGTCTCACGTTACTGCATTCAAAGTGCTTCTTGATGTGTGTTATCCAGTCTTCAGCATCTAGCGGATCCACACAGTAACTGAAAGACTTCGGTTGGTTTGCGAGGAACTGGTTGAGCGAGGCAAAGTGAGGTTGATTGAACAGATTGCCTTGGCCTTGGTTCCCATGACCACCTTGATTTGCTTGGTTGGCTTGAATGTTCTGCATCATTTGCATAAGCATCTGGGTGTGCTGGTTTGTCGCTTGCATAATTGCTCTCCAGGCCTCAGACGGAGGAGGAGGGGAAGGAGGAAGATCAGGAACTTCTTCACCCTCTGGGTTAGCATTGGGAACCTTCTTAGGAGCCATCCTGAATGAGATGACAACTATTAGCCATTGATTGAAATATATAAGCTGAACCAACGGCTAGAACTTGCAACATAAGTCTTCACAAGAACATTCGAACAAAATGAACGAATGTAATCCACAGTTCAATGATACAACAATCTTCTCGAGAAGCCACTTGGGAGAACAAAAGGTAAATAAAAACAACAAGGAGCGGATAGAACAAATACAAGATAGAAGCTTCGTCCCACATGTTCGTGCTGAAAGCTCATGGAACGTGTTACGAAAGGGTTTTGCAATCCCCGGATTAGCATAGCCAAGGACCCTTTAAGATGCAACTCCCGATCGGAACAAACGCCCATAAAACCACTTCACTCAATGTAGAACTCCGAACTCCATATCATGCATTCGTTGGAAGAATGCCTACGAACTAATAGATGACCCACCTATTAATTTCCGAAAGTTTCTAGTTATGCAATCAGGTGTTGGGGATACAGGGGAAGCACCGCGCACTCAACTCTAATCCTACATCCAGCTGTATCCATCCTTCAACACATAACCAGTTATTTCCGGAAACCGTTTACCTCGGACCTTCGAAACGCATCTGCTATACAAGCTATGGCAATACTCCCGAACTACCTCCCCAGTACTGGGTGATGTCGAGGTTATCTTGCCACCAACCGCATAGAAGAGTTTTCGATGTCGGTCGTCTTAAGTATTCCAGAACTGCTGCGATAGATTTGTGACGACAACATCTCGGAGCTCAACTCCCAGGGACACTGCCACAACCCCTACATGATAGGAGGCATCGAGAACAATGTTCTCGTCACAAAGACATCGGAACAATCCAAACAATACTCGCGTGATCCTAAAAAAAATTTAGTGTATTTTTGAGAGTAGAAGAGATAGAGTAATCATCAGGAGTCCTCACCAGAATGATAAAGGGACGAGGAGTAAAAAGAAATCCTACTCTCCGATATATATATAGGACTCAAAACATTTTCAAGTGTGTGCCTAGACTCAACCGTCAACGATTCGATCAATCAGTGGGGGCTCCTAGGTCAGAGAAGGCTCTGATTACCAACTTGTAATGCCCAGTATGAGACTATACCTCCTACGTGTCGAGGCACGACTTAAAGGCATAATCTCATACTAGAATGATCTCAAGTATGATATCTTTGCACGACTCATGTAAAAGAGGGATGAAATTGCAAAAGAGTAGTTGGCTTACACTCGCCACGTCACACAATGCATTACATAAACATTCATCATCCAAATAACATCAGAGTCCGACTACGGACGAAGATCCAAATGAAAGATACCATAAATTAAATAACACAAGGCCCCGATCATCCTAGTAAGAGCCCTACTGATCCTCTGGATAAGACACGTAGTATCGCCCACGTTCTTCGTCGAACTCCCAGGTCAACTCTGTACCACCAGCGGTGTAGTTCTCCACGGTACCTGCATCTGGTGTTGTGTAGAATCTGTGAGCCACGGAGGACTCAGCAATCCCGTTCTCGGGTAGCAAAACTATCAATGCCTTGGGTGTGGAACAAGGCTGAAGAACATGGTTGCAGCTGCACTAGCACTAGCTTACGTGTTTAGAGCGAGAAGAGAAGTGCCAAGGATCGTCAGAGTGATCACGAAGTGATCCTATCTAAGCACGTCAAACATAACCCCTCTGTGTTCACTTCCCGAACCCCTTCAGAAAGCGACCGTCACGGTTACTCACGCTGGTATTGTATTATGAATATAGTGTCAAGTTTTCTACAACCGGATATTAAAAAATTCGCATCTGCCACATAACCACGGGCACGGCTTTCGAAAGATCAAAACCCTGCAGGGGTGTCCCAACTTAGCCCATCACAAGCTCACGATCTGTGGAGTCGCAAGTCCAAGGTGGGAAGACCCGAGTATTCTCGGAATCCCGTGCTCAACATATTCTGACTAAGGTAAATCTAATCCAGCAGGACCTCCCGATGTGCCGACACCCTGATAGTAGCCGCGCGTATCTCGTCTCAGGCCACGACCGGATGGGACAAGCTATAGGTTTTTACCAGCCCTCGGGTTTCCCCAAGGTGGCCCTGTAGGTTGCCTAATTTGGACCAACACTCATGTGGAGCACTGGCCAGGGTTGTTGATTAAGAAAATGGTTTATAACTCCCTATGCAAGTTTTTAGTTGTTAGGCAAATGTAAAACAAAAGTTGGGCCTTGCTGGAAAAGCTTTAGCGCTAAGCGGGTTATCGAGGGGGCCCATAAACCCCAACCGTGTTAGGGACGCAAAATCAAGGAACAGAACACCGGTTTAAACGGTTCCTAGGGAGGCATGAGTGGAACAAAACACCAAGCAAAGGCTTAGCCTTCCACCCATTGCCAAATATATAGGTGATTTAGTTTAACAGATTATATAGTGTGATATCCCAACAAAACTTCATCATGAAGCAAGAATCTTCAAATCTTCTCCTGCAATTAACAATGCTATAAGAGGGGCTGAGCAATGCTTACGTAGCCAATCAAAGGTTTGCTAGGTTGGGTGGTTAGAGAGGTTCATGGCAACAATAGGAGGCTGAGAAACAGACATAAGCATCGAGGCAATAAGCTAAAGAGCGAGACATCTAGCATAGGCAAAGATGGTAAAGATATCTGGGTCAGGTCATCTTGCCTGTTGAATCCTCGGAGGGAACATAACCTTGCTCCTCACACTCAACCTCAGTAGAAACCTCATACTCCGTTTCGTCACCAGGCTCTAACCAAACACAATAATGCAACAACGGGACAAAATCAATCAACATGCAGTGCTCAATCACATGATGCATGCACATGAAGCATATGAACATGGAATGACATGATGCATGGCCTAGGGGTCACAAGAGTGCAATATCATCACAACCAACAAGATTAACCACAAACATGGAACAAGCAAAGGAACAAGTTAACAAGTTTATGTCGTTTATTCTTACAAGGAACCAACAAGTTTTAAAGAGGTTGGTTAACATGGCAAGGTGCAACTTAACACAACTGCAACATGCTAGCACTTTTAAATGGGCTGGAAATAAATACAACAATATCCAGAAACTCCCATATTCATTTATTTGCATTTGGGACAGATTTGAGAAACTTCTGTGAAATAGTTGCAAACATGCTAAACAACAGCACCAAAATATTCTACACATTTTTCTACCCCAAATGCATATAAAGTTTGTTAAATTTGGAGATGTAGATATTTAGTTATGATTTTTGCAAGTTTAAACATATTTAAAACAAGTTTAAATTCAAACAGCATTTTAAATATTTTTAAACATGGCAGCAAGTAGCATATTCAAAATCTGCATAAAATTCTAAGAACTTTTCATATGGGGCTCAAATTCATATGAAACATAAATATGCAGATATTAATTAAACTGGAAAAAGAGAAAAGAAAAAGAAAAATAGAAAAGAAAATAAAAAAGAAAAAGCGCCAGGGTCTAAAGTGACCCAGGCTCAGCTAGCCACTGACACTCACAAGGGGGCCCGGCGAGGCTGAGCTGGCGAAGCGGGTGTGCGCGGGGGCTGGAATGGAGACGAGAGGCTGGCAGGTGGGGCCCTGCTGTCAACCTCACACAAAAATGAAAAAGGGGCGAATTACCACTGCGCCCGTGGGGGATCGAACCCACGCCCTACTGACGAAACTGACGGAGACAAACCACTGCGCTACTGAATCGATCTCGACAGATAGGAGGCGTTGTGTCTGAAGGATAAGCAGCAGGAGCAGAACAGTGGAGGCACTGGCCCTTGTCCGAGCTGCTCGTCGGAGCCGCTCCGACGACCAATTGGCACGACAGAGGGGTGCGAGAGACTCCTTGAAGAGTTCTGCATCCAACCAAACTACTAGCAGCACCTACGGGGCGCTGCATCACCGGCGGCGAGCAACTACAGCACGGCGGAGACGGAGCAACGGCGAGGCGAAACAAGGCCCTAGGCGGCACGGCGACGACACAGAGAGAACCTACGCATCTAGGCGAAGCGAACGGGCAGCATGGCATGAGCTAAAGAGGTCGGAACACTCGCCGGCGACGAGGTCCGACGGCGGCGCGATCGAGCACTCGAGGAACTAGGGCCTAGAGCATGCGCAGAAAGGGGAAAAGGGCACGGGTAGAGAGAGGAGCTCACCACGAGCACGACGGTGTGCTCGGCTGGCCCTGGCGAGGAAGGAGTCGACGACGGTGCACCTCGAACACCTACGACCACCGTAGAGGAAGAAGAGGAAGAAGAGCTCGACAAAGAGGCGCTCGGGTCCGTGTAGTTGACGTAGAGGAAGAAGACGACGTCGAGGAAGCAGGTGGACAACTTTGGCGAGGCCGAGGACGACGCGGGGGTCGCCGGCGACGAGTGGCTGCTCTCAGATGCGCTCGGGCGTCGATGGGGGCGGCAGATCTGGAGGATCTCAGCTCTCCAGACGGCGAGAGGGGAAAGAGGAGACCTAGGGAGGAAGAGAGGACACGTTTTGGGTTTAACAGAGGGGCTTGGCGCACGGCCTTGATGTCCGTGAACTGACGGCGCGACGGTGAGCGCGGCGCGGCTCTGCTTTTTCTGACGGAGGAAGACGGAGGCGCTGGGCTGTGTCACAGACAGGTGGGGCCACGCATTCGGATTGCCCACGGCACGACTGCGAGCGTTGTGGCTGGGCCTACGTGGAGTTGGACTGCACTGCGCTGCGGGTGGAGGAGGAGATGGGCCTCGGTGAGAGAGAGAGGGAGGAGGAGGCCCAGGTGCACTGTGCTGCTGCTGCCTCTTTTCTTTTTCTTTATTTCTTCAGGCAGAAAAAGAAAATAATGCACAAAATTAAAGAAGAAGAACTAGGGGAAAAGAAAAATATCCCCATGCTCTGTGAATTATGGCATATTTAAATAAATTGAATTGGACATTTTTAGAGGCAGAAAAATAAAAGGAGTTTGAATATGGATCAAACTCTTGATATTTTAAAACCCAACCAAATCATATTCAAATGAGGTGATATTTGGTGGAGAGGTTGCTCACATGGTGCAAGATTTAAAGGAGAAGAAAGAAACATAATGGCACTTGGCTAGAGGCTTGCACAATAGAGCAAAGAAGAGGCCAGATGAAAAGAAGGAGAAGAAAAAGAAGAAGAAGAAGAAGAAGAAGAAGAAGAAGAAGAAGAAGAAGAAGAAGAAGAAGAAGAAGAAGAAGGAAGAAGAGGGGTAGGGTTTAGCTTAACCTCACACACAACAATATCACAAGGTACCACACATGCACAAATAAAGTAAACTATGATGCCATGATGATATGATGATGAACAATGCAAGGATGCAAAATAATAAAAGGTATGCAATGCAAATGAAATAAAAGACAAGGACCCCCAAGGATAATGACAAGGATCAAAGAGGAAGCTTTATTGCCATTATTGGAAAGTGTTACATTTGGGGCATTATAGGAAGGCTTCTGGAGCGTCAGTCTTGGGGCTTTACAATGGAGAAACGGAGTAACGCATTAAGAACGATGAAATGATGTAGACAAGATCTATTTATGTAGTAATAGACCCCATATTTTTATCCTTAATAGCAACGATACATGCGTGTCATGTCTCTTTCTGTCACTAAGATTGAGCACCGCAAGATCGAACCCATGACAAAACACTATCGGTGTCAAAACCGGCGGATCTCGGGTAGGGGGTCCCGAACTATACGTCTGAGGCTCGATGGTAACAGGAGGCTGGGGACACGATGTTTACCCAGGTTCAGGCCCTCTCGATCGAGGTAATACCCTACTTCATGCTATATTAATATTGATGAATATGAATACAAGAGTTGACCTACCTCGAGATCGTAATGGCTAAACCCTAAGTCTAGCCTGTGGAGAGTTAGGATTCTATTCTTCTCTAGCCTATATGGACTAAACCCTCCGGTTTATATACACACCGGAGGGGCCTAGGGTTTGTACAAGTCATGTAACATCCCAAAATTCTAAATTTTGGAATGTTATAATAAATAGATAGATTTGATTGCTTGTTTGATGTGCTATGTGAAATTGACTGAATTTGAAACTTTTGAAAGTTAAATGAGAGGGAATAATATGACTTTCCCAAAACTTTCACTTTGCACTTTCATCTCCGGGAATTCAAATTCTTTTCATCACAAAACCCTGGAGTGAAGATAATATAACTTCTTCCATTTATTTAATGAAAAGGGCTTTGAAAGGATTTTGAATTTCATTCTTGAAATATTTTAAATTCAGAAACTTTATGCAACTCAATGATTTTCCCGAGAGAAGATTAAATGACTTCTTAAAATTATAGGTAATATGAGTTGGAAGTTTTTCAGAAATTTTCATGAAACTCATTTTCAAAATTTGAGTTATTGGGTTTTATTCAAACTATTTTTCTCCAAAACTAAAATATATGGAAAATAGGGTAACATGATTCCCTACAGTGGAAAATTGGAGAGAAATAAATTTGAACTCATTTTGGTATTTAAAAATGGTTTTATTGGATTTTATTGCAATAGTAGCACATTTTGGTTTATTAGAATTTGTGAGCATTTTATTTTGCTGTAGGAAAATGTCCACGTTGTAGGAATTCTTTTTCTGCAAATTGTGATATATAATATGCCTATAGTATATTATATATTATTTGTTTTATTTTGTTTTTGTGTCTATGTTTAAAAAAAAGATCTCCGCCGTACTGGGTCGGCCCAGCCAACCGGGCCGAGCCAGCCCAGCCGGCCCAAGACGCCAGCGCCCCCATCTCCAAGCTCGGGACGAAGTCCCGAGCCAGTACGCCGCCGTCCCTTGGCCGGACTCCGCGCCGTCCCTTGCCCCTCCCGCACGCTATCACCTCCCCCTCCCGCCTATAAAAGCTGCAGCCGCCGCCCCGTTTCTCTCCTCCTCTCGCCGCAAGTCGCGCCGCCGCCGCGCTCAACCGCCGCCGCCGCTAGCCGCCTCTGCCGCTCGCCGCCCCTCGCCGCCCACAGCCGCGCGCGCCTCGCCCTCGCCGCCCCGTGCCGTGTCCGCCGCCGGAGCCGCGTTGCTTGCCGGAGCTTCGCCGGCCGGAGTCCGCTCCGACCCGGGCCCGAACCGCCCCGAAGAAAACCGCCCGTTTCGTCGGCTTTTCGCATAGAACCGGTAAAACCCCGTCGAAAACCGCCAGTTTTTGTTTTAGTTTTGGTTTTATTCTTTTTAGGTTAGTTATTTAGTGAACGTTCTCTGTTTAGAATTAGAAAGCGAGTGTTCGCTCGTTAACCTTTTTTCTGTTTAGTTTTCGGCCAGGGACCGATCTATAAATATTTATTTTTACAGATTAGCCCCTAAACTTCAATCGGCCATAACTTTTTACCAGTTAGTCCAAATCCAACGAAACCAACGCCCACGTCTTCGTTACGTTACCCTCTTTCCAGTAAAACAACTTAAACATGTTTTTGAAAGTTTTAAAATTTGAATTCAACTAGATTTGAATTTGAACTTCGTTTGATCATAACTTGAGTTTCGTTACTCCGTTTGAGTTGATCCTTTTTGCAAATCAAAGCTCTTGACCTAACCTTTCTGATAAGGACAAATTCAAATAATTTTGGTACTGTTAGAAATTGGTTTCTATTTCAAGAGTCATTCGTCTGTTTTCGAAGTTTTCTGAAGTGTTTTATTCGCTCTGTCCGATCCTTTGAGTGATTCCTTATGTATGGTTACTACTGTTTGCTTACGATAGATTGAACGGAGTGTGACGAGTAGATCTATCACGAATTTTGAGTGCGAAGAATCTACATCGTCAGTACAAGGCAAGTTCACACATTGATCACACTTTCCAATACCCAGTTTTCATTGCATTAGTTATGTTCTCGAACACTTGCATGAGTAGGATCTCTTAACTTGTGGGTCTGCGAAGTAGATTGAGGTAGAACCTATTACCTGCATTATTTTCAAACCCATGGGAGTTACTTATACGTTATGCTTAGGATGCCATGCTATGCTCGTAGACGTGGTTTGGTTTTGAGAAAATATCCATGATAGATGTGAGTTGTTAATTAATGGTTCAACTTAAGGTGGCTACTTGAATACACATGTGGGTGGATTGGTTGCAGGGCACCTGGAGAATCCAGTGTTGTCCTAGGAAATCCCGGGGTTCCGTGTGATTGTCCTATGGAATGCCACCCCGGCTCAAAGGGATCATAAAACTATTCATGCTAGAAACTTCCGTGTGCAGCCACAATGCCATTATGGGCTCTGGCATAGTATGAGTAAGCTGTGTGAGCTCTTTCAGTGGTGGACTGGAAGATGTAGGGGAAAGTAGGTGTACCGGTCCACTCGGGGTAAAGAGTAAATGCTTCTGAAAGACTGTGTCTCGGTCATCCGTTTCTCAAACACCATGTAGTGCGAGAAATCCAACGGAGGAGATCGAGTCTTGTGGAAAAAGTGCACAAACCTCTACAGAGTGTACAAATTGATCATGATTAGCCGTGTCCCCGGTTATGGACAAACTTGAGTATCTGGTACTTGAATTATTGGTTGATCTCATCACTCTAAAATTTAATTTGTCGGGTTTTAATGACTACTTTAATTGGGATTGAGATGGAGGAACCATTCTCAATTTTTCATGATTTAAATTTAACAAAGTAGATAAATAAAATGCATTCCTTTGTGGTAGGGAAAAATCAGCTTTATGCCAAAAACAACCTTACAGCCTCCACCAGCCAAATATGCATGTAGTTGTAGGCATTGTTCATCATTATCATTACAGTGTGAAATTGCCAGTACATTCAATGTACTGACCTAAATGGCTGCAACGTCTCATGTTGCAGGAATTATTCGACGAGTAAGTGTTACGTTAGGGTTGCGCTGTCTACACTCAAATTTGCCGTTGGTGTTGATGGGAATCCACAACCTTTGTTACTTACGCAATGTTTGATTGAGGTAATAGTATTTACGTTATTTTATACATGTGATTTACCTCTGTTATAAATCCTCGAGTACTATGTGTGTCAGCATACCGATCCAGGGATGACACTTAAGCACAGAGACTTGATCCATTCGGGTCGGGTTGCTACAAGATGGTATCAGAGCACATGTTGACTGTAGGACGTGACCCTAGAAACTGACCAGCCCATAGGAAAGGATTTCTCTAAAACTTTATCTTCAAAAAGTTTCTCACCTCTCTTCTTTTCCGAGCTTTGTCAAATCTTCCCTTACCCTAAATAGTTAGACATCACCCTTTTCCATTTGGACCACTTTGGAGTAAAGAGGATT
Source organism: Secale cereale (assembly GCA_902687465.1). NCBI lineage: Eukaryota > Viridiplantae > Streptophyta > Magnoliopsida > Poales > Poaceae > Secale > Secale cereale. Next base: position 314,270,227 of record LR738709.1, on the reverse strand, counting down.
TCACCATGCATTGGAAGTGTTGAAGCTAAAACAATGGATACTCCGAAGATTTGAAGAGTTGACGACTTTGAAGAGATAATGGCCTTTAGAAGACCAACCCCTGTTATGTGCTTATGTTAGATGCGACGATTGTGAGCCGTCATTTGTTTGATGTTTTTCGACGGCCACAAAACAAAAACCAGTATTTTCAAAACTTTTTTTTGTATTGCGTGTATCTCTCCCCACCTCCCAAATCTCATCCCAAAACCCTTGGACCCTATAGAGGATGAAAGAAGATAGACTTGAAGTCTCTGGACCAATGACCCAGCCAGAGGAAGAGCTATGGATACAAAACATGGAGGATCACTTCAGGAAAATTTGGGTTGCAAGGAAGTATGAGGTTCAATACGCTCTTCATTACTTTACAAAAAGTGCTGCAACATGGTGGAAGATGCAGCAAGCCATACAAGGATGTAATGGAGCAGGAAGTTGGGAGGAATTGAAGAAGACTCTGTTAAGATCTCTTCTCATCCGAGAGCGTGGTGACAAGCGAAGAAGAAGCGTTGTGCGTGCAGGATTTGTGGAGAAATAGGACACACCCAGGAGGGGCACAAGGATGAATGCCCTAATTGTGAAGGAAGTCACCTAACTGAAGAATGCCCAACTAGGCAGATTACTTGTTTCTTGTGTGAAGGGACTACCCACTACCCTGCTCAGTGTGACATTTACCCCATGGTACAACGAACTGTCCAGCAGAAGAAAGAAGAAATGAAAGAAGTCCTCAAGGAAATTTCAAAGGAGTCCGCGATGGAGGAAGATATTGACGACCCTGATGGAGAAGGACTAGACAAATATTACACACGTGCTTGCTACTCATGTGGGAAAAAGGGACATCTTTCACAGTATTGCACGAAGGAAAGCCATGAGAATCTGGGAGACTTCCCGACAGAAGAAGTGGAGTTTGATCCACAAAAGATAGAAGAATTGATAGGAATGAAGAAGTCGAGGAAGAGAAAGATCATGAATCCCCAGAACAACCCAATTTCGGCAAAAAAGGACCTGAGTCACCTCACATGTTTTAGGTGCAATGATTTAGGTCATTATGCCATCAAGTGCCCAACTAGGAAGCGAAGAACCCAGTAAACCAGGACAACCACCATGAAGTCCTTAGACTCGTCTTATGACATTAGTTTACATTACAAGGAAGTAGGGCATTTTGCCAAGAGAAGGTTCAGACCAGAGTAAAGATTGATCAGAGTAGTTGAGATCTGGATATTAGAATGAAGCATGTAGATAAATATGGATTACACTTTAATTTACGATGTTGAGTTGAGTTATGGAAAGAACATCGTAATGGTTTGTGAAGCAATAGAAGTTGATATGTTTGGAATCAAAGAAGGAAAGGTTATGAGTGGTTGGATGTTTGTGAGTGCCCTCACCGAGACCAAAACCTAGAACCCATGGAGAAGCTGACCCCAAACCTTTCTCGGACAAACGACCACAAGGAAATACCTACATTGTCGTGAGTGCCCTATTATCTCATACCTACAGATAACAACCCTTTACGAGTCTTTTCTCAAAGGCCCGAAATCGATCATGACCCTGACTAGCGATCAGGATTATCCGAAGATCCTGAAGGACATGATGAAGCATATTCACCTGGAAGTAAATGCAGTTTACAAGGGTTATCCCTTCATGGAGAATGAAGCTGAACTCAGGAATTCCTGAGTAGGATGCATGCAGATATAATGAAGATAAAGAACACGGCCAATAGGGTGAATCAAGAGATTAATGATTTCAAGGATTACATTGCACAATTCCTGAGGGACTGAAGCATCCTTAGCTAGGATAAATGCATAAGGATGGAAGGGAGTGTTTGACCATACCCAACTAGGTGGATGGCAACATTTGTAGTGGAACACCTTTGGATATGAAGTGTTGAACAGTGGTTCAGGATGTAATAAGAGATTGATATGAGGAGAATATGGATTACGGATGAACCATTGCATTTTGTTAGTGGTATCTCACTGTGTGAACCCTAGACCCATAGGAAGGAAATTGTTGCCCCCAAATAGTGGAGTATGCACAAATAAGGTTGAGTTTATTTTTGATATGATGCTTACCCCAAGGTTATGAAGGAAAGAAGTACACTTGGTTTTAAAGTGGGGGTAATGCTGAAGTGTGGAGCAATAGTGACTCCAATGGATGATTTTAGGATATACAAGTTCTGACGTGGACCCCTATGCCGAGGACCTAAGGAGGCTACATAATCACAAGGGAACCACGAGACTTTGTCAGAAGTAATATGTTTCTGCTGTAGTGAAGCAGTGCACCTTGCTAGTGATTGTCTCAAGGAGAAGGAGATTTGTGCTAAGTAGTTGAGTTCAAGCATGCAATGGAAATGCAGTGGATCGAAGTAGTTGAGAATCAATATAGTAGCATCAGGGTATTGATTTTTGGATTTTATGAGTTGTTACTACATAAGTGATGAGTGAAGACATGATGCGTGGAAGAAGATTTTGAAGAAACTAGTTTTTTCCATATTTAAGTGTGGTAGGATCCAACACCATTACCCGAATACACTAGCAAGGGCTAGTTACAACAGACTTTGGAATGGACCACTCAATGATGAGTGTGAGTAATCACGCTTAGTTTTGTACCAAGAGAAGTAAGGGATAATTGGATGGATTTGAGAATACTAGGAAGTTGGATGTCAGAAGAAAGATCAGTTGCAACCCGATGAAGTGACCAAGTGTTACTAGTGACAAGTTGGAGGTGGGCCCATAACCCACAGGCCCCAGTACCTGTCAAGAAAGCAAGCACACTCTTGCTGAAGGAAAACCCTTGGTAGAAGTGACAACCTTACCAACATACGATCTTATAGGTGGTTACGTTAAACCCGAGGGCTGTGAAACACGATAGATGTTTGTTGAGCTTGCAGAAGTAATGGATTTTTATTCGAACTTAGTTCGTTGACAAGAGAAATTCTGCAATGCTTGTGAGGATGACTGAGTGTTAGAATTCGAGATTTACTAAACCATATACAAGGTAATGATTTGGGTGCGGGATGGATTGATCACCATACCGACTTACTCTTATTATTCGCCTCTGTTATACAGGATGGTAAATCTGAGTGACTTACCTATAGTAGAGAGACGACCATATCAAAACTTTGTTTAAAACTTAGAATGGTATAGAAAATTTCCCTTATACACGGCATGCTGTTGCCAACCGTGGGATATACGATGAGAATGGAAGCCCAGACCCGTTTTATGCAGGGACCCCATTAATTTGGATGATGACCACCATGAGATATCGATATTTGTTTAGTATTGGCGCCAGACCTGTCCGCTAAGAATAACAAGTCCCGGAAGAACCTTACCAAGATGAAAGAACCCAAGGATTGAGGACAAAAGTTATGCCACTACCGGAAGAGCCCAGAGAAGGAATTACCCTGAAGATCTGAGAAGAATCGGCACTAGCAACTAAGGATGGTGTACCTGAGTTTTGATGGAACCGTAACCATCATACTAAGTGTGGTAGCACACTAGACCGTACCAATCAATGGATTGTTAGGAGACGCCCCAAACCCCAACCTATTTCTTGCTAGCCTCTCCGAATCTCGAGGACGAGATTCATTTTTAAGTGTGGTAGGTTTGTAACATCCCAAAATTCTAAATTTTGGAATGTTATAATAAATAGATAGATTTGATTGCTTGTGTGATATGCTGTTTGAAATTGAGTGAACTTGAAACTTTTGAAAGTTAAATGTGAGGGAATAAAATGACTTTCCCAAAACTTTCACTTTGCACTTTAATCTCCAGGAATTCGAATTCTTTTCATCACAAAACCCTGGAGTGAAGATAATATGACTTCTTCCATTTATTAAATGAAAAAGGGCTTTGAAAGGATTTTGAATTTCATTCTCGAAATATTTTAAATTCAGAAACTTTATGCAACTCAATGATTTTCCCGAGAGAAGATCAAAAGACTTCTTCAAATTATAGGAAATATGAGTAGGAAGTTTTTCTGAAATTTTTTTTAAACTCATTTTCAAAATTTGAGTTATTGGGTTTTATTCAAACTATTTTTCTCCAAAAACAAAATATATGGAAAATAGGGAAACATGATTCCCTACAGTGGAAAATTGGAGAGAAATAAATTTGAAGTCATTTTGGTATTTTAAAAATGGGTTTTATTGGATTTTATTGCAACAATAGCAGCTTTTAGTTTATTAGAATTTGTGAGCATTTTATTTTGCTGTAGGAAAATGTCCACGTTGTAGGAATTCTTTTTCTGCAAATTTTGATATATAATATGCCTATAGTATATTATATATTATTTGTTGTATTTTGTTTTTGTGTCTATGTTTTAAAAAAAAGATCTCCGCCGTACTGGGTCGGCCCAGCCAACCGGGCCGCGCCAGCCCAGCCGGCCCAAGACGCCACCGCTCCCATCTCCGAGCTCGGGACGAAGTCCCGAGCCAGTACGCCGCTGCCGCCGCCGTCCCTTGGCCGGAATCCGCGCCGCCCCTTGCCCCTCCCGCACGCTATCGCCTCCCCCTCCCGCCTATAATAGCTGCATCCGCCGCCCCGTTCCTCTCCTCCTCTCGCCGCAAGTCGCGCCGCCGCCGCCGCCGCACAGCACCGCCATCGCTGCACTGTGCCAGCGCCGCCGCCACCGCTGCGCTGTGCCAGCGCCGCCGCCCGCTAGCCGCCGCTGCCGCTTGCCGCCCCGAGCCGCCCGCAGCCCCGCGCGCCCCACCCTCGCCGCCCCGCGCCGCGTCCCCCGCCGGAGCCGCGCTGCTCGCCGGAGCTTCACCGACCGGAGTCCGCTCCGACCCGGACCCGAACCGCCCCGAAGAAAACCGTCCGTTCCGCTGGCTTTTCGCACAGAACCGGTAAAACCCCGTCGAAAACCGCCGGTTTTTGTTTTAATTTTGGTTTTATTCTTTTTAGGTTAGTTATTTAGTGAACGTTCTCTATTTAGAATTAGAAAGCGAGCGTTCGCTCGTTAATTTTTTTTCTTTTTCTGTTTTGGTTTCGGCCAGGGACCGATATATAAATATTTATTTTTACAAATTAGCCCCTAAACTTCAATCGACCATAACTTTTTAGTAGTTAGTCCAAATCCAATGAAACCAACGCCCACATCTTCGTCGTTCCCCTCTTTCCAGTAAGACAACTTAAACATGTTTTTGAAAGTTTTAAAAATTGAATTCAACTAGATTTGAATTTGAACTTCGTTTGATCATAACTTGAGTTTCGTAACTCCGTTTGAGTTGATCCTTTTTTGCAAATCGAAGCTCTTGACCTAACCTTTATGATAAGGACAAATTCACATAATTTTGGCACTGTTAGAAATTGGTTTATGTTTCAAGAGTCATTCGTTTGTTTTCGAAGTTTTTCGAAGTGTTTTATTCGTTTTGTCCGATCCTTTGAGTGATTGCTTATGTATGGTTACTACTGTTTGCTTACGATAGATTGAACGGAGTGTGACGAGTAGATCTATCACAAGTTTTAAGTGCGAAGAATCTACATCGTCAGTACATGGCAAGTTCACACTTTGATCATACTTTCCGATACCCAGTTTCGATTGCATTAGTTATGTTCTCAAACACTTGCATGAGTAGGATCTCTTAACTTGTGGGTCTGGGAAGTAGATTGAGGTAGAACCTATTACCTGCATTATTTTCAAACCCCTCAGAGTTACTTATACGTTATGCTTAGGATGCCATGCTATGCTCATAGACGTGGTTTGGGTTTGAGAGAATATCCATGACAGATGTGAGTTGTTAATTAATGGTTCAACTTAAGGTGGCTACTTGAATACATATCTGGGTGGATTGGTTGCAGGGCACCTGGAGAATCTAGTGTTGTCCTAGGAAATCCCGGGGTTCCGTGTGATTGTCCTATGGAATGCCACCCAGGCTCAAATGGATCATAAAACTATTCATGCTAGAAACTTCCGTGTGCAGCCATAATGCCATTATGGGCTCTGGCATAGTATGAGTAATTTGTGTGATCTCTTTCAGTGGTGGACTAGCAGATGTAGGGGAAAGTAGGTGTACTGGTCCACCCGGGGTAAAGAGTAAATGCTTCTGAAAGACTGTGTCTCGGTCATCCGTTTCTCAAACACCATGTAGTGTCCAATGGAGGAGATCGAGTCTTGTGGGAAAAGTGCACAAACCTCAGCAGAGTGTACAAACTGATCATGATTAGCCGTGTCCCCGGTTATGGACAAACTTGAGTATCTGGTACTTGAATTATTGGTTGATCTCATCACTCTAAAATTTAATTTGTCGTGTTTTAATGACTACTTTATTTGGGATTGAGATGGAGGAACCATTCTCAATTGTTCATGATTTAAATTTAACAAAGTAGATAAATAAAATGCATTCCTTTGTGGTAGGGAAAAATCAGCTTTATGCCAAAAACAGCCTTACAGCCTCCACCAGCCAAATATGCATGTAGTTGTAGGCATTGTTCATCATTATCATTACAGTTTGAAATTGCCAGTGCATTCAATGTACTGACCTACATGGCTGCAACGTCTCATGTTGCAGGAATTATTCGACAAGTAAGTGTTACGTTAGGGTTGCACTGTCTACACTCAACTTTGCCGTTGGTGTTGATGGGAATCCACAACCTTTGTTACATCCGCTATGTTTGATTGAGGTAATAGTATATACGTTATTTTATACATGTGATTTACCTCTGTTATAAATCCTCGAGTACTATTTGTGTCAGCATACCGATCCAGGGATGACACTTAGCACGGAGACTTGATCCATTCAGGTCGGATCGCTACAAGATGGTATCAGAGCACATGTTGACTGTAGGACGTGACCCTAGAAACTGACCAGCCCATAGGAAAGGATTTCTCTAAAACTTTATCTTCAAAAAGTTTCTCACCTCTCTTCTTTTCCGAGCTTTGTCAAATCTTCCCTTACCCTAAATAGTTAGACAATACCCTTTTCCATTTGGACCAGTTCGGAGTAAAGATGATTTCACCATGCATTGGAAGTGTTGAAGCTACAACAATTGATACTCCGAAGATTTGAAGAGTTGACGACTTTGAAGAGATAATGACCTTTAGAAGACCAAACCCCTGTTATGTGCTTATATTAGATGCGACGATTGTGAGCCGTCATTTGTTTGATGTTTTCCGACGACCACAAAACAAAAACCCGTATTTTCAAAACTTTTGTTTGTATTGCGTGTATCTCTCCCCACCCCCCAAATCTCATCCCAAAACCCTTGGACCCTATAGAGGATGAAAGAAGATAGACTTGAAGTCTCTAAACCAATGAACCAGCCAGAGGCAGAGCTATGGATACAAAACACGGAGGATCACTTCAGGAAAGGTTTGGTTGCATGGAAGTATGGGGTTCAATACGCTCTTCAGTACTTTACAAAAAGTGATGCAACATGGTGGAAGATGCATCAAGCCATACAAGGATGTAATGGAGCAGGAAGTTGGGAGGAATTCAAGAAGTCTCTGTTAAGATCTCGTCTCATCCGAGAGCGTGGTGACAAGCCGAAGAAGAAGCGTTGTGCCTGTAGGATTTGTGGAGAAATAGGACACACCTAGGAGGGGCACAAGGATGAATGCCCTAATTGTGAAGGAAGTCACCTAACTGAAGAATGCCCAACTAGGCAGATTACTTGTTTCTTGTGTGAAGGGACTACCCACTACCCTGCTCAGTGTCACATTTATCCCATGGTACAACGAACTGTCCAGCAGAAGAAAGAAGAAATGAAAGAAGTCCTCAAGGAAATTTCAAAGGAATCTGCGATGGAGGAAGATATTGACGACCCTGATGGAGAATGACTATACAGATATTACACACGTGCTTGCTACTCATGTGGGAAAAAGGAACATCTTTCACAGTATTGCACGAAGGAAAGCCATGAGAATCTGGGAGACTTCCCGATAGAAGAAGTGGAGTTTGATCCACAAAAGATGGAAGAATTGATAGGAACGAAGAAGTCGAGGAAGAGAAAGATCATGAATCCCCAGAACAACCCAATTTCGGTGAAAAAGGACCTGAGTCACCTCACATGTTTTAGGTGCAAGGATTTAGGTATTATGTTAGCAAGTGCCAAAACCAGGAAGCGAAGAACCCAGTAAACCAGGACAACCACCATGAAGTCCTTAGACTGGTCTTATGACATTGGTTTACAATACAAGGAAGTAGGGCATTTTGCCAGAAGAAGGTTCAGACCAGAGGAAAGATTGATCAGAGTAGTTGAGATCTGGATATTAGAATGAAGCATGTAGATAAATATGGATTACATGAGGACCCCCCGATCCAGGACTCCCTCAGTAGCCCCTAAACCTGTCTTCGATGACGATGAGTTCGGCTTCCGTATAGTCTTCGACATTGCAAGGCGGGTTCCTTCTCCCGAATATATCTTCTACAGGTGGATTGTGTTCGGCTCTGCAAGATTAGTACAACCCTGATACGTATCCAACGTATCTATAATTTTCGATTGTTCCATGCTATTATTTATGAAGTCATGGATGTTTAATGGGCTTTATCATTCACTTTTATATCATTTTTGGGACTAACCTACTAACCCAAAGGCCCAGTCCAGATTGCTGTTTTTTTGCCTATTTCAGGGTTTAGCTTAAAAGGAATATCAAACGGAGTCCAAACGGAATGAAACCTTCGCGAGAGATATTTTTGGAGGAAATCACGCACGAAAGACTTCAGGGCCAAGCCAGGGGACAGAGGGGCCACCCTCGAAGGTGGGGGACGTGCCCCCCTTCCCAGGGTATGCCCCCGTGCCTCGAGGGCAGCCCCTGTGGCCCCCGGTGACCCCTTCTTCCTATATATACATACATACCCTAGAAACTCCAAAGGCAGAGAGAAAACCCTAATTCCACCGCTGTAGCTGCTGTTTCTGTGGAGATCCCATCTTGGAGCATGTTCCGGGAGGGGGATCCATCACGGAGGCATTCATCATCATCATCATCGCCCTCACCATGAGTTGTGAGTAGTTTAACTCAGACCTTCAGGTCCATAGCTAGTATCTAGATGGCTTCTTCTCTCTCTCTGGATCTCAATACAAAGTTCTCCTCGGTCTTCGAGGAGATCTATTCGATGTAAACTCTTTTTGCGGTGTGTTTGTCGAGATCCGATGAATTGTGAGTTTATGATTAAGGTTATCTATGAAAGATATTTGGTTCTTCTCTAAACTTTTTATGTGTGCTCATAATATCCTTGCAAGTCTCTTCGAATTATTGGTTTGGTTTGGCCTACTAGATCTATAGTTCTTGCAATGGGAGAAATGCTTGGCTTTGGGTTCAATCTTGCGGTGTCCTTTCCCAGTGACAGTAGGGGCAGCAAGGCACGTATTGTATTGTTGCCATCGAGGATAAAGAGATGGGGTTTTCATCATATTGCTTGAGTTTATTCCTCTACATCATGTCATCTTGCTTAAGGCGTTACTCTGCTCATATGAACTCAATACACTAGATGCATGCTGGATAGCGGTCGATGTGTGGAGTAATAGTAGTAGATGCAGGCAGGAGTCGGTCTACTTGTCTCGGACGTGATGCCTATATACAATGATCATGCCTAGATAGTCTCATAATTATTCGCTTTTCTATCAATTGCTCGACAGTAATTTGTTTACCCGCCGTAGAATATCGCTATCATGAGATAAGCCACTAGAGAAAACTATGGCCCCCGGGTCTATCTTTATCATATTACTTTCCCGTCAATTTCTTCCGCCGTTGTTTATTTGCTTTTCTTTATTTTCTGTTTCTATACCAAAAAATACCGAAATATAATTATCATCTCGATCAGATCTCACTATCGTAAGTGACCGTAAAGGGATTGACAACCCCTTATCCCGTTGGCTGCGAAGTTCTTATTTGTTTGTGCAGGTGCGAGGGACTGGCGCATGGTCTCCTAGTGGATTGATACCTTGGTTCTGAAAACCTGAGGGAAATAGTTACGCTACTGTGCTGCATCTCCCTTTCCTCTTCGAGGGAATACAACGCAAGATCAAGAGGTAGCAAGAAGAATTTCTGGCGCCGTTGCCTGGGAGGCTTACGCAAAAGTCATATACCAAGTACCTATCATAAACCCTTATCCTTCGCATTACATTTATTTGCCTCTCGTTTTCCTCTCCCCCACTTCACCCTTGCCGTTTTAATTGCCCTTCTTCCGCCGTGTGTTTTTTGTTCACTTGCTTTTTGTTTGCTTGTGTGTGTTTCTCTCTTGCTTGTCATTATGGCTAGCCCCTTATCCGCTCCTTCGTCTCCCGAGTTTTAAGTACTCCACTTCAAGCAAAGGCAAGGAGAAAATTTAAAAGACGCTTGGTTTAGGATGATGGAATCTTATCGTAAGTGCAACTTAGAAGTGAATTTTAGAATCTTGCTTTGCAATTTTTATGTTGGATTGAATATGTCTCATAGACAACTCTTGGATTGCATTGCCAAAGGAAATTTTATCGAAGTTGATCCTAGTTTCGCGCATGAAATCATAGAGGGAATAGTGGGAACACTACCTCCCCAAAAGGAGACAAACTCAACCTCGGAAGGGACGCAAGTTTTTGAAAAAAATTGCAAAGTAACAAAAATATTACAAAAATCCCTCGAACCTCTTAAGAGTGTTAGTGGGAATCTCCACCGCATGAATATGTTGATTACCCTTTGTATTAAGAGGTTGGATGCTTTAGATCTTAAGATTTCTGAATATGATGGGAAACGCAAAGATCCTCCCGGATTCGAGCTTGACACCATTAAAAGAGCAAAGATCAAAGATGGCAATACCTAGATCTATCTTGTATCGTGCCTAGCTAGGGGCGTAAAACGATAGCGCTTGTTGGGAGGCAACCCAATTTTATGTTTTTTGCTTTTGTTGTTGTAAGGGAATAAATATTGCATCTAGCCTCTGATTAGATGTGGTTTCATGTTTTGTTTAGTGTTTGTGCCAAGTAGAACCTTTGGTAAGACTTGTTTGAAGTTTATATGATCTTGCTGTGAAAAACAGAATCGTTAGCGCACACTAAAGTAGTCTTCAGATTTTACTAGAGCATGATTTTTAGTTGATTATTTTTGCTGCTGATTGGTAGACAAATTGCACAAATTTACCAATTTAGTTTGAATTTTTTGAGTTCCAGAAGTAGGCAAACCCAGCAGATTACTGCAGATTGTTCTGTTTTTGACAGATTCTGTTTTTTGTGTGTTGTTTGCTTATTCCGATGCATCTATGAGTAATATTAGAGGATATGAACCATAGAGAACATGGAGTACATTAGATTTAACACCAATATAAACAAATAATGAATTCTTTGCTGTACCTTTGAATGGTGGTTTTCTTTCTCTTACTAACGGAGCTCACGAGAAGTTTTGTCTAAGTTTTGTGTTGTGAAGTTTTCAAGTTTTGAGTATTGCTTTGATGGACTATGGAACAAGGAGTAGCAAAGGCCTAAGCTTGGGGATGCCCATGGCACCCCAAGTAAATTCAAGATAATCAAAAGCCTAATCTTGGGGATGCCCTGGGAAGGCATCCCCTCTTTCGTCTTCATCCATCGGTAACTATACTTGGAGCTATATTTCTGTTAGCAACATGTTATGTGTTTTGCTTGGAGCGTCTTGTATAATTTGAATCTTTGCTTGTTAGTTTTCCACAATCATCCTTGCTGGACACACCTATTTGAGAGAGTTAAATATGGCTTAGAAATTGTTAAAACACTCATATCTTTTGAGTTGAATAGTTTTTGCTCTAGTGCTTCACTTATATCTTTTAGAGCATGGTGGTGGTAATATTTTGTAGAAATTGTTGAACTATCATGCTTCACTTAGATCTATTTGGGAGTCAATTAAAACAGCATGGTAAAGTGTTTAGGCTAAAGAAACTAGTCTTCACATGATAAACATCCAATGTCAATGTAGTAAAAAAATTCACACCAAGTGCATTGAATAGAAAGAGATGTTGGATGCTTGATAATTGTTTTGAGACATGTGGATAGTGATATTAGAGTCATGCTAGTGGATTTATTATGAAATTGAGAAATACTTGTGTTAAGGTTAGTGATTCCCGTAGCATGCACGTATGGTGAACCGTTATGTGACTAAGTTAAAGCATGAGGTATTTGTAGAGTGTCAACCTTTGTGTGGAGGTCGGGGGTGCGCGATGGTTAACTCCTACCAACCTCCCCCCTGGGAGCATGCGTTGATTGCTTTGTTTTGATGACTCGTAGATTTTTGCAATAAGTATATGAGTTCTTAGGACTAATGTTGAGTCCATGGATTATACGCACTCTCACCCTTCCACCATTGCTAGCCTCTCTTGTACCGCGCAACTTTCGCCGGTTCCATAAACCCACTATATATCCTTCCTCAAAACAACCACCATATTGTTCCTCAAAACAGCCACCATACCTACCTATCATGGCATTTCCATAGCCATTCCGAGATATATTGCCATGCAACTTTCCACGGTTCCGTTTATATGACATGCATCATATTGTCATATTGCCATGCATGATCATGTAGTTGACATCGTATTTGTGGCAAGGCCACCATGCATAATTTTTATACATGTCACTCTTGTTTCATTGCACATACCGGTACATCGCCGGAGGAATTCATATAGAGTCATACTTTGTTGTTGTAGTATCGAGTTGTAATATTGTGTTGTAATGAAAGTGTGATGATCATCATTTTTAGAGCATTGTTTCCATGGGAGGAAAGGCTGAATCTATAAAGCCCCTTCGCAAAAAAAAAGAAAAAAAAGAAAAAAAAGAAAAGGCCAAAGAAAAAAAGAAAGGCCAAAAAAAGAAGAAAAAAGAAAGAAAAAGGGACAATTGCTACTATCTTTTTCCACACTTGTGCTTCAAAGTAGCACCATGTTCTTCATTGTAGAGAGTCTCATGCTTAGTCACTTTCATATACTAGTGGGAATTTTTGTTATAGAACTTGGCTTGTATATTCCAACGATGAGCTTCCTCAAATGCCCTAGGTATTTGCGAGCAAGTAAGTTGGATGCACACCCAGTAGTTTCTTTTGTTGAGCTTTCATTCATATTTAGCTCTAGTGCATCTGTTGCATGGCAATCCCTACTCACTCACATTGATATCTATTGATGGGCATCTCCATAGCCCGTTGATAGCCTAGTCGATGTGAGACTATCTTCCTCTTTTTTGTCTTCTCAACAACCACCTCTATTCCACCCATAGTGCTATGTCCATGGCTCACGCTCATGTATTGCGTGAAAGTTGAAAAGTTTGAAAAGATAGAGCATGAAAACAAATGCTTGGCCGAAATCGGGGTTGTGCATGATATGAATATTTAGTGTGATAATAAGGGAGCATGGCCAACACTATATGATTTTGTAGGGATAACTTTCTTTAGCCATAGTATTTTGAGAAAACATGATTGCTTTGTTAGTATTGCTTGAAGTATTGTTATTTCTTATGTCAATATAGACTTTTGTCTAGAATCTTTCAGATCTGAACATTCATGCCACAATTAAGAGAATTACATTGAAAAATTATAGTAGTTAGCATTCCACATCAAAAATTCTTTCTTTATCATTTACCTACTCGAGGACGAGCAGGAATTAAGCTCGGGGATGCTTGATACGTCTCCAACGTATCTATAATTTTTGATTGTTCCATGCTATTATTTATGAAGTCTTGGATATTTAATGGGCTTTATCATTCACTTTTATATCATTTTTGGGACTAACCTACTAACCCAAAGGCACAGTCCAGATTGCTGTTTTTTTGCCTATTTCAGGGTTTTGCAGAAAAGGAATATCAAACGGAGTCCAAACGGAATGTAACCTTCGCGAGAGATATTTTTGGAGGAAATCACGCACGAAAGACTTCGGGGCCAAGCTAGGGGTTAGAGGGGCCACCCTCGAGGGTGGGGGGCGCGTCCCCCTTCCCAGGGCGCACCCCCTACCTCAAGGGCAGCCCCTGTGGCCCCCGGTGCCCCCTTCTTCCTATATATACCTACGTACCCCATAAACTCCAAAGGAAGAGAGAAAACCCTAATTCCACCGCCGTAGCTGCTGTTCCCGTGGAGATCCCATCTTGGAGCCTGTTCTGGGAGGGGGATCCATCACGGAGGCCTTCATCATCATCATCATCGCCCTCACCATGAGTTGTGAGTAGTTTACCTCAGACCTTCTGGTCCATAGCTAGTATCTAGATGGCTTCTTCTCTCTCTTCAGATCTCAATACAAAGTTCTCCTCGGTCTTCGAGGAGATCTATTCGATGTAATCTCCTTTTGCGGTGTGTTTGTCGAGATCTGATGAATTGTGAGTTTATGATCAAGGTTATCTATGAAAGTTATTTGGTTCTTCTCTGAACTTTTTATGTGTGCTCATAATATCCTTGCAAGTCTCTTTGAATTATTGGTTTGGTTTGGCCTACTAGATCTATAGTTCTTGCAATGGGAGAAGTGCTTGGCTTTGGGTTCAATCTTGCGGTGTCCTTTCCCAGTGACAGTAGGGGCAGCAAGGCACGTATTGTATTGTTGCCATCGAGGATGAAAAGATGGGGTTTTCATCATATTGCTTGAGTTTATCCCTCTACATCATGTCATCTTGCTTAAGGCATTACTCTGTTCGTATGAACTCAATACACTAGATGCAAGCTGGATAGTGGTCGATGTGTGGAGTAATAGTAGTAGATGCAGGCAGGAGTCGGTCTACTTGTCTCGGACGTGATGCCTATATACAATGATCATGCCTAGATAGTCTCATAATTATTCGCTTTTCTATCAATTGCTCGACAGTAATTTGTTTACCCGCTGTAGAATATCGCTATCTTGAGAGAAGCCACTAGAGAAAACTATGGCCCCCGGGTCTATCTTTATCATATTACTTTCCTGTCAATTTCTGCCGCCGTTGTTTATTGCTTTTCTTTATTTTCTGTTTCTATACCAAAAAAATACCAAAAATATAATTATCATCTCTATTAGATCTCACTATCGTAAGTGACCGTAAAGGGATTGACAACCCCTTATCGCGTTGGCTGCGAAGTTCTTATTTGTTTGTGCAGGTGCGAGGGACTGGCGCGTGGTCTCCTACTGGATTGATACCTTGGTTCTCAAAAATTGAGGGAAATACTTACGCTACTGTGTTGCATCTCCCTTTCCTCTTCGAGGGAATAAAACTCAAGCTCAAGAGGTAGCAAACCCTTAGCCTGAAAGGCAAGGCTCTTAAAAGAAAATGAATAGTGTGTCTCTACTGGCAACTTTTGGGTGAAGTGTCGCGTCCAACCCACTAACATATTGAACCGTTTTATTTGGTCCTAGTTTTGCGTTTCGAGGTATGTCCTCATTGACACGTCCCATCAGAATAGAGATCGTGCCCGCTTATTGTGGGATCCTTACCAGTGTGACGTGAGCACCCACGCCGCGCATTATGCACGACCGCTTTGGGAACCAGTGAGTTTTATGGCTAAAGCGGGGGGACGTTCTGTGTTCGTAGCGTTATAAAAGGACACCAATCCCTTTCATCAGCCCCACGCCTTCCTCAAGCTCGAGCTCTCCAATCTCCCTTGCCCCCGTATTCTCATCTCTTGCACCCACCACTCCTCGTTCCTCAACCACTACTCCTCTTCCCAGCAATGGCTGGATCCGGTCCCAGAGGCAAGTGGGAGGCTTCCACGGTCACTAAAAAGACCGTCGAGGATCTACGGAGCGCGGGGTACCTCGCCGGCGGCATCGCACACAGAGTCCCCCCTAAGGGCCAGGTGATTCCCGTTCCTAAGGCGGGTGAGAGGGTGGGTTTTACCTCTCACTTTGTTAGGGGGCTAGGGTTTCCACTCCACCCGTTTGTTCGGGGTCTTTTGTTCTTCTACGAGTTTGATTTCCATGATCTAGCCCCGATTTCAATTCTCCACATATCCACTTTTATAGTGGTATGTGAGGCCTTTCTCCGCATCCCCCCACACTTCGACCTATGGCTTAAGACCTTCAACGTGAAGCCGAAGGTGGTGCATGGGGAACACGCGGAGACGAACAAGGTCTCCGCGTGGAGACGAACAAGGTCTGGCAGCAGGAGTGGTTCTACATCACCGAACCCCGCGACGCCAACTGGGCGGCGGGGCCTGCTTTTAGATTCGGACCCCCAGAGAGGCTGACATCCTGGACCAAAAAAGGTCTGAACTGGGGGTCTATAACTGAACTGAGGACTCTGGCGAGCCGTGTGTCCGACTTGATCTCCAAGGGGCACCTGCTCTCCTCCGTGGTCCAGGTGATGCTGACCCGGCTTGTTCTCCCTTGCCAAAGCCGGGGCTCCTCCCTATGGGAGTTTGATCCGGCAGGAGACAAGCCGCTGAAGCATCTCTTCGGTTTTACGCATAAGGAGATCTGGAAGCATCTCTTCAAGAGCCAGAAGGATTGGCCCGAAGAGACCGAGGATGCGGGCTACATCACCGTGGCCTCCGCCCCAGAGGTAATAGAAATCCTTGCAGAACACATACCCTTTCCCTTATTTGACGATAATAGGAACTGGAATTTTTAAGTGATATACAGGGCTAGACGAAGAAGGCGACCCGGATTAAGAGTCCGACACATTTTCCTGAAGACCCAGAATCACCTCTACTGACGGCGATGCTGGTCCCGGCGCCGTACAAGGTGCCGACCAAGAAGCCCAAGAAGACAAAGGGCAAGGGGGCCGGAGACAGCCCCCGTCCTACAGGCAAGAAGCCCGAGGACCTCCACATCCTCTCCTCCGACGAGGCGGAGCAAGATGAGGAGGAGGAAGAGGAAGAAGAAGAGCTCCCTGCGCAAGGCAGGGGACAAAGAGGGGGGTCGTTGCTGACGCAGGCACGGCCGTGCCTCGGAGGAAACTGAAACTCGAAGCTAATTCAGATTCGTCCGAACATAGCTTTGTGGTGAAGCCCAGGGAGAAACCCCTGCCCCAATCGTAAGTTAACCTGGATTCAAGTGCCGCACCTCTGTTTATTCAGTATTTTTGATACTTTACTTAATATTTTCTCCTGCTGACCTACAGCCCTCCCGGTGTACACCCTGATGTTACCTCATCGGAGGGGAACTCTCTGGCGCCAGGAGAGATGGAGAGTGACCCGCCAGTCTGGGCTCCATCGCCCATAATCGGCGTGGACAACGAAGTGTCATCCCAACGGGTGCTCTTCGCCCAAGGAGATGAGGGCGGGGCACGAGACAAGGTGGCCCGGGGTAATAGCTCGCCGGCCGCTGACCATGGGGAGACTGAAGACGTGGGGCCCAAACAGTCCGGGGCCCCACCGAACACCATCCCGGAGCCTATCGTGGCTCTGGCGTCCGAAGACCCGACTCCTCAAGCGGAGGAGGATACGGCGGCGCTCGGAGTTAATCTGGAGGCACTGGATTCTACAGAGGGAGCACTGCAAAGTGCTCTCGTCATTGAAGAACACCGCACCGTGATGGCGGTGATGAAGAAGATTCAGTCCGTCAAGGGCGGACTGAATGAAGCCTTCAACAACCTTTTAATAGGCTTTGAGGTAAGCAATATAATGCTTTTAAGAAATTTAATTTGTCTTAAATACACATACATAACCAGTAGGTCCTGATGCTTTGTGTGATTCTGAAAAGAATCGGACGAAGTATCCATAGCATAGCATTCTTACAGAGCTGAACTGTTTGTGCATGCTTCACTAGTTGCGGCAACTGCGCGAGATGCAGAGGTCGCCGAACTAAATCAGAAGCTCCTTTGGGCCAACGCGGACCTCGACCGCGTCAATCAGCGTTCAGATGAAACGCAGGGTTTGCGGCCTTAAAATGTCAATAAGACGTAATTAATTGAATATGTTTACAAACTCTAATGTTGTATTCTGTTTTACACAGTTGGCGCCACTGAGCCCGAGGCCCTCAAGGGCAAGGTTGCCAAGGCCAAGAAGGAGGCCGAGGTGAACAAGGCGACCACTGACAAAGCGGCTGCCGACTTGGAGGCCGAAAAGGCCGAGTGCGAGAAGCAAAAATCTCGGGTGTCCGAAGTCGAGGTCGAGCTCCAGGATGCCATCCTTAAATGTGAGGCATTGGAGAAGAAGACTTCAGAGCAGGTGACCGAGCTGACTACAGCAGTAAAATCTGCCCAGGATGCGTGAGGCGAGTTGCGCAGCGCTCGTTAGGAAATCGAGCAGGCACGACAGATAGCATATGGTAAGACATTTCTCTTACAGAGCATCTTCGGAGGGCGGAAGTATATTGGGTTGACATGATTGTGGAGTTCTCCAGGCGTGTTTGCTGATCTTCCGAGGAGCAGCGCGGACGCCGCCCAATATTTCTGAGCCCTGGAGGGGAACAACACGGAGAAGCTGTTTTGGTTGCAGTTCAAGGCGCCAAAACATCCGGTGCCCCTCAGCGACCAGATGAAGCAGCTGGTCGAGCTACACAACATAGCGGGTTCGGCCATGAAGGACTTAATAGTCCGGCTATGGCCCACTGAGCCAATCCCAAGTAGTTACTTCAGACTGGTGAAGCGGCTCATCGAGGCGAGTCCGTGGGTCGACGCACTAACGCGTTCGGCCTGCATAGAAGGTGCTCAGATGGACTTCGCTCGCGTCAAAGTGCACTGGGCGAAGATGAACGTAGTGCACATAGCTACCGCTAGTCCGCCCGCAGGCAAAGAGCACTGCAAGCCGGAGAAGTACTTCGAGGATGTCATCGAAGGCGCCCGCCTTGTAGAAGGCCAGCGTTCCAAAGATGTTGTCTTCGAGTGATTGTATCCGGATATAAAGACTAGGCTTATGAATCCAATGTATATAACTTTTGCGCTATTATAATATCAGTGTCTTTTACCTCCTGTGTGACTGTTTATCTTAAATCTGAAAGTTTCCATTTGTCGGCTTCAGCCCCCATGTACATAGCACTGGGGTGTTCGATCATATGCATGTACACTCTTTATCCAACTTCTTGGTCCGTATAGGAGATGTATGCTGAGCGAACCAGGCAATCATACTATGCGACGTTATTGCTTTCACTTAGTCGTAGGAGTTTGACATGTGGGGCTAGGTACTAGCCCCTGGTGCGGACATAATGTTCCTTACTTAAGGCATCAATTGCACCTGGCTGGGCAAAGAACCAACCCTTTCGTATAACACGAGGTAGATCTCTATCAATCATAGTATAATACTAAGTCACCGGAGTGCAGACCAGGTTCTTGCTTATCATGACAGTCAGTTTTCGGCTTTCTCTACTGAGGTACTTAACCAGACTAGCCAGAAGTACTATCACAGTAGTTCTCCCTTTACACCCTAGCCGAACAATCGGGAACGTAGGGGCAAGCACAGGAGCCGGGTAACCCAACTATTGACCCAAGACATGATTCAGACTGATGCATATAAGGCAAACATCCAGGACGCCGAACACTCCTTATAGGTATTCGGTTTTTTCGACATATACCAGGGCTGAATACAGCCCCTGTCAATAAACCCTTATTGACAAGGCACATATGGCGATCTGATACGGGAAGAGAACATTTATGGTGAGTGAATAAAACTCCAAACATAATGCGAATAAGTCTGCTCTATTAATATCCCTTTATTGTCCGGCGAGCCGCAAACTTACAGATAATGCCGAGGACCTTTTTTGGACATCTTACATGCCAAGAAGGTATATAACAAGAAAGAGAAAAAAGGTTTACACAGGGTCTTAATCTAAAAGGAAACCTTAGTGCGGGTTCCTGCTGCACGTCTGCGTCGTTTTCTCCTCTTCCCATTACAGGATAAATCGATAAAGTTGTCCAAACAAAACCAAAACATCAAAGAAGAAATACAAGGCTATAATAATCATGTATGGATAGATCTGATCATAAACTCACAGTTCATCGGATCCTAACAAACACAGCGCAAAAACAGAGTTACATCAAATAGATCTCCAAGAACATCAAGGAGAACATTGTATTGAAGATCAAAAAAGAGAGAAGAAGCCATCTAGATACTAACTACGAGCTCGTAGGTTTGTGGTAAACTACTCACGCATCATAAGAGGAGTACCAATGAGGATGATGAACCCCTTGTTGGAAATATGCTCTAGAGGCAATAATAATGGGATTATTATTATATTTCCTTGTTCATGATAATTGTCTGTTGTTCATGCTTGAATTGTATTGTACGGAAACAGCGATACATGTGTGAATACATAGACCACAACGTGTCCCTGGTAAGCCTCTAGTTACTAGATCGTTGATCAACAGATGGTCATGGTTTCCGGACCATGGACATAGGATGTCATTGGTAACGGGATCACATCATTAGGAGAATGATGTGATGGACAAGACCCAATCCTAAGCCTAGCACGAGATCGTTTAGTTCGTAATGCTTAAAGCTTTTCCAGTGTCAAGTATTTATTCCTTAGACCATGAGGTTGTGCAACTCCCGGATACCGTAGGAATACTTTGGGTGTGCCAAACGTCACAACGTAACTGGGTGGCTATAAAGGTACACAACGTGTATCTCCGAAAGTGTCTGTTGAGTTGGTACGAACCGAGACTGGGATATTGTCACTTCGTATGACGAAGAGGTATCTCTAGGCCCTCTCGGTAAGACATCATCATAATGAGTTCAAAGTGACTAAGGAGTTAGTCACGGGCTGATGGATTACAGAACAAGTAAAGAGACTTGCCATGACGAGATTGAACAAGGTATCGGGCATACCGACGATCGAATCTCGGGCAAGTACCATACCGATAGACAAAGGGAATAACATACGGGATTGAGTGAATCCTTGACACAGTGGTTCATCCGATGAGATCATCAAGGAACACGTGGGAACCAACATGGGTATCCAGATCCCGCTGTTGGTTATTGATCGGAGAGTCGTCTCGGTCATGTCTGCGTGTCTCCCGAACCCGTAGGGTCTACACATTTAAGGTTCAGTGACACTAGGGTTGTAGAGATACATGCACATGGAAACACGAATGTTGTTCGGAGTCCCGGATGAGATCACGGACGTCACGAGGAGTTCCGGAATGGTCCGGAGGTAAAGAATGATATATAGGAAGTCCAGTTTCGGCCATCGGGTGAATTCCGGGGGTCACAGGGAGTGTCCCAGGACCACCGGAGGGTCCCGGGGGTCCATCGGGTGGGGCCACCCATCCCGGAGGGCCCCGTAGGCCGCAAGGGGAAAGGGGCCAGCCCCTGGTGGGCTGGCGCACCCACATGGGCCCCCCTCCATGCGCCTAGGGTTGAAACCCTAGGGGGAGGGGGCGCCCCCTATGCCTTGGGGGGCAAGTATCCCCCCTCTGGCCGCCACCCCCCTAGGAGATTGCATCTCCTAGGGCCGGCGCCCGCCTGGCCCCTATATATAGTGGGGGGGGAGAGGGCAGCCGTGCCCCAAGCCTCTGGCGCCTCTCCCCCCTCCCGTCACACTTCTAACTCCTTTTGCAGGGCGCCGGCGAAGCCCTGCAGCTTTTCCTGTTGCATCCACCACCACGCCGTCGTGCTGCTGGATCTCCGTCAACCTCTCCTTCCCCCTTGCTGGATCAAGAAGGAGGAGACTTCGCTGTACCGTACGTGTGTTGAACGCGGAGGTGCCGTCCGTTCGGCGCTGGGATCATCGGTGACGAGGATCACGAAGAGTACGACTACTTCATCCACGTTCCTTCGAACGCTTCCGCACGCGATCTACAAAGGGTATGTAGATGCACTCCTTTATGCTCGTTGCTAGAGGACTCCTTAGATTGATCTTGGTGAAGCGTAGGAAATTTTTTGAATTCTGTTACGTTCCCCAACAGTGGCATCTGAGCTAGGTCTTTGCGTAGCATCTTGCACGAGTAGAACACAAACAAGTTGTGGGCGTTGAGTTTGCTCAATTTTCTTGCCGTTACTAGTCCAATCTTGATTCGGCGGTATCGTGGTATGAAGCGGCCCGGACCGACCTTACACGTACGCTTACGTGAGACTGGTTCCACCGACAGACATGGACTAGTTGCATAAGGTGGCTGGCGGGTGTCTGTCTCTCCCACTTTAGTCGGATCGGATTCGATGAACAGGGTCCTTATGAAGGGTAAATAGAAATTGACAAATAACGTTGTGGTTTTGGCGTAGGTAAGAAATGTTCTTGCTAGAAAACCTATAGAAGCCACGTAAAACTTGCAACAACAATTGGAGGTTGTCTAACTTGTTCTTGCAGCATGTGCTATGTGATATGGTATGGCCAAGAAGATGTGATGAATGATATATGTGATGTATGAGATTGATCATGTTCTTGTAATAGGAAATCACGACTTGCATGTCGATGAAAATGACAACCGGCAGGAGCCATAGGAGTTGTCTGAATTATTGTATGACCTGCGTGTCACTGAATAACGCCATGTAATTACTTTACTTTATTGCTAAACATTAGCCATAGTAGTAGAAGTAATAGTTGGCGTGATGACTTCATGAAGACACGATGATGGAGATCATGATGATGGAGATCATGGTGTCGAGCCGGTGACAAAGATGATCATGGTGCCCCGAAGATGGAGATCGAAGGAGCAAGATGATATTGGCCATATCATGTCACTTTATTTGATTGCATGTGAAGTTTATCATGTTTATGCATCTTGTTTACTTAGAATGACGGTACTAAATAATATGATCTCTCACTAAAAATTTCAAGAATTGTGTTCCCCCTAATTGTGCACCGTTGCTAAGTATCGTTGTTCCGAAGCACCACGTGATGATCGGGTGTGATAGGCTCTAACGTTCGCATATGACGGGTGTAAGCCAGATTTACACACGCAATACACTTAGGGTTCACTTGACGAGCCTAGCATGTACAGACATGGCCTCGGAACACGGAAGACCGAAAGGTCGAACATGAGTCGTATAGAAGATACGATCAACATGAAGATGTTCACCGTTGATGACTAGTCCGTCTCACGTGATGATCGAACACGGGCTAGTCGATTCGGATCATGTATCACTTAGATGACTAGAGAGATGTCAATCTGAGTGGGAGTTCATTAAAATTTGATTAGATGAACTTAATTATCATGAACTTAGTCTAAATTCTTTACAATATGTCTTGTAGATCAAATGGCCCACGCTCATGTCACCCTCAACTTCAACGCGTTCCTAGAGAAATCCAAGCTGAAAGACAATGGTAGCAACTATATGGACTGGGTCCGTAACATGAGGATCATTCTCATAGCTGCCAAGAAAACTTATGTCCTAGAAGCACCGCTAGGTGACGCTCCCGCCCCGGCAAACCAAGATGTTATGAACGCTTGGCAGTCGCGTTGTGATGATTACTCCCTGGTTCAGTGCGGCATGCTCTACAGCTTCGAATCGGGGCTCCAAAAGCGTTTTGAGCACCACGGGGCATATGAGATGTTCCAAGAGCTGAAAATGGTTTTGCAGGCTCATGCCCGAGTTGAGAGATATGATGTCTCCAACGCATTCTACAACTGTAAGATGGAGGAAAACAGTTGTGTTAGTGAGCACATACTCAAGATTTCTGGGTTGCACAACCACTTGTCTCAGTTGGGAATGAATCTCCCAGACGAAGCGGTCGTTGACAGAATCCTCCAGTCGCTCCCACCTAGCTACAAGAGCTTCGTGTTGAACTTCAATATGCAAGGGATGGAGAAGTCCATTCCCGAGGTGTATTCAATGCTGAAATCAGCGGAGGTGGAGATCAAGAAAGAGCATCAAGTGTTGATGGTCAATAAAACCACTAAGTTCAAGAAGGGCAAGGGTAAGAAGAACTTCAAGAAGGACGGCAAGGGAGTTGCCGCGCCCGATAAACCAGTTGCCGGGAAGAAGCCAAAGTATGGACCCAAGCCTGAGACTGAGTGCTTTTATTGCAAGGGAACGGGTCACTAGAAGCGGAACTGCCCCAAATACTTAGCGGACAAGAAGGCCGGCAATGTCAAAGGTATATGTGATATACATGTTATTGATGTGTACCTTACCAGCGCTCGTAGTAGCTCCTGGGTATTTGATACCGGTGCAGTTGCTCATATTTTTAACTCAAAGCAGGAGCTGCGGAATAAGCGGAGACTGGCGAAGGACGAGGTGACGATGCACGTCGGGAATGGTTCCAAGGTCGATGTGATCGCCGTCGGCACGCTACCTCTACATCTACCCTCGGGATTAGTTTTAAACCTTAATAATTGTTATTTAGTACCAGCTTTGAGCATGAACATTGTATCTGGATCTCGTTTGATGCGAGATGTCTACTCATTTAAATCCGAGAATAATGGTTGTTCTATTTATTTGAGAGATATGTTTTATGGTCATGCCCCGCTGGTGAATGGTTTATTTTTGATGAATCTCGATCGTGATGATACACATATTCATAGTGTGAATGCCAAAAGATCTAAAGTTGACAATGATAGTCCCACATACTTGTGGCATTGCCGCCTTGGTCATATTGGTGTCAAACGTATGAAGAAGCTTCATGCAGATGGACTTCTGGAGTCTCTTGATTATGAATCATTTGACACGTGCGAACCATGCCTCTTGGGCAAGATGACCAAGACTCCGTTCTCCGGAACAATGGAGCGAGCAACCGACTTATTGGAAATCATACATACCGATGTGTGCGGTCCAATGAGTGTTGATGCTCGCGGAGGCTATCGTTATGTTCTCACCCTCATAGATGACTTGAGTAGATATGGATATATCTACTTGATGAAGCAAAAGTCTGAGACCTTTGAAAAGTTCAAGGAATTTCAAAATGAGGTTGAGAATCAACGTGACAGAAAAATAAAGTTCTTGCGATCGGATCGTGGGGGTGAATATTTAAGTCATGAATTTGGCACGCACCTTAGGAACTGTGGAATTGTTTCACAATTGACACCGCCCGAACACCTCAGCGTAATGGTGTGTCCGAACGTCGAAATCGTACTCTGTTAGACATGGTGCGATCTTTGATGTCTCTCACCGACTTACCGCTATCTTTTTGGGGTTATGCTTTAGAGACCGCCGCATTCACTTTAAATAGGGCTCCGTCGAAATCCGTTGAGACGACACCGTATGAACTTTGGTTTGGCAAGAAACCTAAGCTGTCATTTCTAAAGGTTTGGGGTTGCGATGCTTATGTCAAGAAACTTCAACCTGAGAAGCTCGAACCCAAACCGGAAAAATGCGTCTTCATAGGATACCCAAAGGAAACGATTGGGTACACCTTCTACCACAGATCCGAAGGCAAGGTCTTTGTTGCCAAGAATGGATCCTTTCTGGAGAAAGAGTTTCTCTCGAATGAAGTGAGTGGGAGGAAAGTAGAACTTGATGAGGTGACAGTCACCCCTCCCGAACCGGAAAGTAGCGCAGCGCAGGAAATTGTTCCTGAGGTGCCTGCACCGACAAGGGAGGAAGTTAATGATGATGATCATGAAGATACAGATCAAGTTACTACTGAACTTCGAAGGTCCACAAGGACATGTTCCGCACCAGAGTGGTACGACAACCCTGTCATGGAAATCATGTTGTTAGACAACAGTGAACCTTCGAACTATGAAGAAGCGATGGCGGGCCCGGATTCCAATAAATGGCTTGGAGCCATGAAATCCAAGATAGAATCCATGTATGAAAACAAAGTATGGACTTTGGTGGACTTACCCGATGATAGGCACGCCATAGAAAATAAATGGATATTTAAGAAGAAGATAGACACGGATGGTAATGTGACCATCTATAAGGCTCGGCTTGTCGCTAAGGGTTATCGACAAGTTCAAGGGATTGACTACGACGAGACTTTCTCTCCGGTAGCGATGCTGAAGTCAGTCCGAATCATGTTAGCAATTGCCGCATTCTATGATTATGAGATATGGCAAATGGACGTCAAAACGACATTCCTTAATGGATACCTCAAGGAAGAGCTGTATATGATGCAGCTGGAAGGTTTTGTCGATCCAGAGAATGCTAAAAAGGTATGCAAGCTCCAGCGCTCGATTTACGGGCTGGTGCAAGCATCTCGGAGTTGGAATATTCGCTTTAATGATGTGATCAAAGCGTTTGGCTTTATACAGACTTGGGGAGAAGCCTGTATCTACAAGAAAGTGAGTGGGAGCTCTGTAGCATTTCTCATATTATATGTGGATGACATATTGCTGATGGGAAATGATATAGAATTCTTGGAGAGCATAAAGGCCTACTTGAATAAGAGTTTTTCAATGAAGGACCTTGGAGAAGCTGCTTACATATTAGTCATCAAAATCTATAGAGATAGATCAAGACGCATCATTGGTCTTCCACAAAGCACATACCTTGACAAGATATTGAAGAAGTTCAATATGGATCAGTCCAACAAGGGGTTCTTGCCTGTTTTGCAAGGTATGAGATTGAGCAAGGCTCAGTCCCCGACCACGGCAGAAGATAGAGAAAAGATGAGTGTCATCCCCTATGCGTCAGCCATAGGTTCTATCATGTATGCCATGTTGTGTACCATACCTGATGTGAACCTTGCCATAAGTTTGGTAGGGAGGTACCAAAGTGATACCGGTATGGAACACTAGATAGCGGTCAAGAACATCCTAAAGTACCTAAAGAGGAATAAGGATATGTTTCTCGTTTATGGAGGTGACGAAGAGCTCGTCGTAAAGGGATACGTTGATGCTAACTTCGACACAGATCTGGATGACTCAAAGTCACAAACCGGATACGTGTATATTTTGAATGGTGGAGCAGTCAGCTGGTGCAGTTGAAAGCAGAGCGTCATGGCGCATTCTACATTTGAAGCGGAGTACATAGCTACTTGCGAAGCAGCGCAAGAAGGAATCTGGATGAAGGAGTTCATTACCGACCTAGGAGTCATTCCAAGCGCGTCAAGCCCGATGACTCTCTTCTGTGACAACACTGGAGCTATTGCCATTACCAAGGAGCCCAGGATTCACAAGAAGACCAAGCACATCAAGCACCGTTTCAACTCCATCCGGAATTATGTTCAAGATGGAGACATAGATATTTGTAAAGTGCATACGGATCTGAATGTCGCAGACCCGTTGACTAAACCTCTTCCACGGGCAAAACATGATCAACACCAGAACTCTATGGGTGTTCGATTCATCACAATGTAACTAGATTATTGACTCTAGTGCAAGTGGGAGACTGTTGGAAATATGCCTTAGAGGCAATAATAAAAGGATTATTATTATATTTCCTTGTTCATGATAATTGTCTGTTATTCATGCTTGAATTGTATTGTACGGAAACAGCGATACATGTGTGAATACATAGACCACAACGTGTCCCTGGTAAGCCTCTAGTTACTAGCTCGTTGATCAACAGATGGTCATGGTTTCCTGACCATGGACATAGGATGTCATTGATAACGGGATCACATCATTAGTAGAATGATGTGATGGACAAGACCCAATCCTAAGCCTAGCACGAGATCGTTTAGTTCGTAATGCTTAAAGCTTTTCCAGTGTCAAGTATTTATTCCTTAGACCATGAGGTTGTGCAACTCCCGGATATCGTAGGAATACTTTGGGTGTGCCAAACGTCACAACGTAACTGGGTGACTATAAAGGTACGCAACGGGTATCTCCGAAAGTGTCTGTTGAGTTGGTACGAACCGAGACTAGGATATTGTCATTTCGTATGACGAAGAGGTATCTCTGGGCCCTCTCGGTAAGACATCATCATAATGAGCTCAAAGTGACTATGGAGTTAGTCACGGGATGATGGATTACGGAACGAGTAAAGAGACTTGCCATGACGAGATTGAACAAGGTATCGGGCATACCGACGATCGAATCTCGGGCAAGTACCGTACTGATAGACAAAGGGAATAACATACAGGATTGAGTGAATCCTTGACACAGTGGTTCATCCGATGAGATCATCGAGGAACACGTGGGAACCAACATGGGTATCCAGATCCCCCTGTTGGTTATTGATCGGAGAGTCGTCTCGGTCATGTCTGCGTGTCTCCCGAACCCGTAGGGTCTACACACTTAAGGTTCAGTGATGCTAGGGTTGTAGAGATACATGCACATGGAAACCCGAATGTTGTTCGGAGTCCCGGATGAGATCCCGGACGTCACGAGGAGTTCCGGAATGGTCCGGAGGTAAAGAATGATATATAGGAAGTCCAGTTTTGGCCATCGGGTGAATTCCGGGGGTCACCGGGAGTGTCCCGGGACCACCGGAGGGTCCCGGGGGGTCCACCGGGTGGGGCCACCCATCCCGGAGGTCCCCGTAGGCCGCAAGGGGAAAGGGGCCAGCCCCTGGTGAGCTGGCGCACCCACATGGCCCCCCCTCCATGCGCCTAGGGTTGAAACCCTAGGGGGAGGGGGCGCCCCCTATGCCTTGGGGGGCAACGTACAAGTACTCAAAGCCCCCGACAGCACGAGGGAAAGGGCCGAGGATATCAAGCCCCCAGACCGAGAAGGGCCATGACAAAGGGATTGTTTGGAGAGCTTGAGCTGGCTGATGGATTTGCTTTGCATGGAACTGGCACGCTTCACACTTGGTTACTAGTGCAGTTGCATCTTGGAGGGCTTCTTGCCAAAAGAACCCTTGCCGGAAAGCTTTCCCGGCAAGCGCCCTTGCGCCAATGTGGTGGCCGCATATGCCTCCGTGTATTTCCGCCAACAGCTTCTGTCCATCTTCTCTGGAGATGCACTACAGTCTGACACCATTGAGTCTTCTTCTGTACAGATCGTTATCCACGAACTGATACATATTTGACTGCCTGGTTATCTTCTCTATCTCTTGAGGATCATCGGGAAGTTCTCCAGTTTGCAGAAAACGGACGATCTGCTGCGCCCATGCCGGAGCCCGGGGCTCGACGGCAAGGACTAAAGGCTCGAGGGCCGCCGCGGGAACCTCAGCTTCTACGGCAAGGACCTCTGGTTCTGCCGGAGCTGACCGTGCCCCGGCAAGCTCGCCGGGGCGAGGCTTGCCGGGAACGCTTGCTTCAACTGTACAAGCCCGAGGACTTGCAGGAGCAAACTGTTCCTCAGCGTTCTGGTTGTTGATCTTGGGGACCTTGGCGGCGGTTTTAGGAAGATCCGCCGGCAAGTAGTCGCCGGAGACCAACTTTCTCTTCTTGGACTGCCCAATTGATGGTGTAACGGATGGTTGAGTCAGCTTGAGCAAGAAGGTCCCTGGTTCCACAGGTAACTTCATCGAAGCGCACTTTGAAAGGCCGTCTGCAATTTCATTTTGAGCTCTGGGGACGTGCTCCATCTGCAAACCTTCAAAGTGCTCTTCAAGCTTTCTCACTTCATCGACATAGGCTTCCATCAAAGGGCTCTGATAGCTCTTGTTAACTTGTCGGACCACCAACTGAGAATCTCCCCGCACAATCAGCTTTCTGATCCCAAGTTCGGCCGCAATCCTGAGGCTGGCAAGCAAGCCTTCATATTCTGCGGTGTTGTTTGTCGCTTGCTCCCTGGGAAAGTGCATCTGGATAACATATTTGAGGTGCTCTCCGGTGGGCGCGATGAGCACCACGCCAGCACCGGCGCCTTGCAGCGAGAAGGCACCGTCAAAATACATTACCCATTCACTTGTCGCTTCTTGTACGGGTGCACTTGTTTCTTGGACTTCTTCATCTGGTGTTGGGGTCCACTCAGCTATGAATTCTGCCAAAGCTCGGCTCTGTATGGTTGAAGTACGTTCAAACTTGAGTCCAAAGCTCGACAGCTCCAGTGCCCACTCAACGATCCTGCCTGTTGCTTCTCGATTGTGCAATATCCTCTTCAGCGGAAAGCGAGTGACCACTGTTATCTCATGGGCTTGGAAGTAATGGCGCAGCTTTCTCGAGGCCATGAGGAGGCCGAAAAGCAATTTTTGCACACCAGAGTATCTTGATCTAGCCCCTTGGAGAAGGGAACTCACAAAATACACTGGGCGCTGCACCATCTTCTTCCGCACCTCATCTTGTCCCTGCGCAGAGTCTTCCTTGTCGGGACCAGAGCTTGTCGGGACAGCCCCCTGCTTGTCGCTGGATTCGCTTGCCGGTGGTGCTGACTCCTCGTCGGACTCCCTCTCCGCTACTAACGCAGCACTAACCACCTGGTTGGTTGCTGCTAAGTATAGCAACAACTTTTCCTGTGGTCTAGGTGCGACAAGTATAGGAGTGGAGGACAGGTACCGTTTCAAATCCTGCAGCGCCGCCTCCGCCTCCGGAGTCCACTTCATGGGACCTGCCTTCTGCGCCAAAGATGCCGGGGGAAACTGTCCGCCACGAACACCTATGGGACCGGAGCCCCTTTGTCTGTGCGGTACGAGGGCGGAGGGAGCACAAAGAGCAGATCGTGGCGAGCACGCGGGCAGTTTTACCCAGGTTCGGGCCGCGGTAGACGCGTAAAACCCTACTCCTGCTTAGTTGTGTATTGAGTTTGAGCGCTCGGGAGCTTGAAGAAGCAGCTACACCAAGCGCGAGAGTGATCTAGGTTCCGAACCCCCTCCACGTTGTGCATGGGCCTCCTTTTATAGTGCAAGGGGTCACCGACAGGTGTCAACGTAGGAGAAAGGGGTAAAAATGTAAAAGAGGTGGTAGTTGTAACAGTGCGGGAACAGTGGAGCTACAGTACAGAACAGTGGTCTATACCTACTTTAACAGTGGGGGACAAGGGCATTTAATGCCCGTCGCCGTCGACCCCAAAAGCTCCCGCCTTAGCGTCTCCGTCTGCCACGGCGATGGATCCATCACCGTGGAGTGCCACCGTGTACCCCAGGCCGCACAGCCATCCGCCACGCGTCCCTGGATAGGCCCCAGGGCGACGCGTGGGCCGATGAGCTGGAGCGTGGGCACACAGCGCAGCCTTCCCGACAAGCACCTTGCCGGGGCCTTGATCTTGCCGGGCCCGGGAGCTTGCCGCTCCCCGGGCCCTTGCCGGGGCGCATATAGCGCCGAGGCGTTGTCTTCTAGTCTTCCTGGCAAGCTCCTCTTGCCAGGGTCTTGTGTTAGCGGGGCAGTCTTGAGCCTGGTACGGCCTTCCCGGCAAGCTCCTCTTGCCGGGGTCTCGGTCTTATGTCTCGTATACTTTGTTTTTGAATGGTTTAATAGGGAGCAGGAAGGTCTCCGGCGAGCACGCAGCAAACCCTGCCGCGGGAAGCTGCAACTGCCCGTGCACAAGTTGGGGTACTGAGGTACCCCTACCTTAGTACACCGACAGGTTGTAGTTAATATTTGGATGTGTTGCATGAATGGATCAATGATTGACCATAGTGGGCTAGGGATAACTTTCTTTAGCGTTAATATTTTGAAAAGACATGGTTGCTTGTTGATATTGCTTGAGTATTAAAGTCTTCATGTCAAATTATAGACTATTGCTTTGAATCATATAAAAGTCCATATGTCCATGCCACAAAGAAAATAATATGAGAACATGTTAGGTACCATTCCACATCAATAATTCTGTTTTTTTTTCATTTACCTACTCGAGGACGAGCAGGAATTAAGCTTGGGGATGCTGATACGTCTCCAACGTATCTATAATTTTTGATTGTTCCATGTTGTTATATTATCATTCTTAGATGTTTTAGAATCATTTTCTAGCACCTTTATTTCGTTTTTTGTGGCTAACTTATTGACATAGTGCCCAGTGCCAGTGGCTGTTTTCTGCCTGCTTTTTTACTTCGCAGAATATCTATATCAAACGGAGTCCAAATGCAACGAATCTTTTTGGAGATTTTTTTGGACCAGAAGACTTCCTGAGGGCCAAAGAAGTGCACGAGGGGAGGCTCGTGGGGCGCATGGTCCACCAGGGTGCCCTGATGGGCCGCGGGTGTGACGCCTCGAGACCGATGCTCGAGTTGCCTTCCATTTATTTTTGTTGACGTCGTGTGTTTTGATTGTTTGTTGCCATGATCATGATGAGTGCCATTGGCATATTTTTCTTCTTGCATCATGTTCATCATTTGGTTATTGCATTGCCATGCCCATCATTGTCATATTGCATTTGTGCCTCTTGTCATTTTGCATTCTTCATGCTCATCACATGCCTTGTGGTATTCATCTTGTTGTGCTTGCACCATGTTAGATATTGTTGGTTTCCTATGCTTTTGTCCCATGCATCATCACCTCCCCCTCCTCCTCCTTTCTTTTTTTTGCATGTGCCATTTTATCTTCCCCTTTAATGTTCACTTTCCCCCTATAAATCCTACACCTAGCCTTCAACCTTTCTGTCAAATTTCAGATCCTTTGTACTTGTTTTGGTTGGGTTCAAAAATGCATCAAGTTTGAATTAGATTCAAACTTGGTTCATTTTTCTACCTCTAAAAATTACCGAACCTATTTATTCAAATAGTGCACGATTCCAGGAGCATGAGGATATTTTTATATCTTCCAAATCCTTTTCCTAGCCCCCCCTTCTTTTCCTTTTCTGAAATCTATTGATTATAAAAGAAAATAGAAGAGAAGAGAAGGAGGGAGAGAGAATACATTGCTACCTCTCGAGCATGCGTTGTTTTTCCCTTGAAGAGGAAAGGGTGATGCAGCAAATTAGCGTAAGTATTTCCCTTAGTTTTTGAGAACCAAGGTATCAATCCAGTTGGAGACTACACGCAAGTTCCTCGTACCCGCACAAACAAATAAGAACCTTGCAACCAACGTGATAAAGGGGTTGTCAATCCCTTCTCGACCACTTGCAAAAGTGAGATCTGATAAAGATAATAGGATAAATATTTTTGGTATTTTTGTTGTATAGATTAAAAGTAAAGATTGCAAAATAAAAGTAAAGTAAATACAACTAGTTGATGGAAGATTAATATGATGGAAGATAGACCCGGGGGGCATAGGTTTCACTAGTGGCTTCTCTCAAGATAGCAGATTTCTACGGTGGGTGAACAAATTACTGTCGAGCGATTGATAGAAAAGCGCATAGTTATGAGAATATCTAGGCATGATCATGTATATAGGAATCACGTCCGTGACAAGTTGACCGAAACGATTCTGCATCTACTACTATTACTCCACACATCGACTGCTATCCAACATGCATCTAGAGTATTAAGTTCATAAGAACAGAGTAACGCTTTAAGCAAGATGACATGATGTCGAGGGATAAACTCATGCAATATGATATAAACCCGATCTTTTTATACTCGATGATAACAATACAATACGTGCCTTGCTGCCCCTACTGTCACTTGGAAAGGACACTGCAAGATTGAACCTAAGCACTCCTTCTCCCATTGCAAGAAAGATCAATCTAGTAGGCCAAACCAAACTTATAATTCGAAGAGACTTGCAAAGGTATTTTAATCATGCATATAAGAATTCAGAGAAGAACCAAATATTTTTCATAGATAATCTTGATCATAAACCGATAATTCATCGGATCTCAACAAACACACCGCAAAAAGAATTACATCGAATAGATCTCCAAGAAGATCGAGGAGAACTTTGTATTGAGATCCAAAGAGAGAGAAAAAAACCATCTAGCTAATAACTATGGACCCGAAGGTCTGTGGTAAACTACTCACAATTCATTGGAGAGGCTCTGGTGTTGATGTAGAAGCCCTCCGTGATCGATGCCCCCTCCGGTGGAGCTCTAGAACAGGCCCCAAGATGGGATCTCATGGGTACAGAAGGTTACGGCGGTGGAATTAGAGTTTCGTGGTGCTCTCGGATGTTTTCAGAGTATATGAGTATATATAGGATGAAGAAGTATGTCGGTGGAGCTACGAGGGGCACACGAGGGTGGGGGGCGCGCCTACCCCCTGGGCGCGGACCTGCCTCGGGGCCACCTCGTGGCTTCCCTAGCGTGTACTCCAATTCTTCTGGGTTGCGTTTGTTCCAAAAACGATCCCCCCGAAGGTTTCATTCCATTTGGACTCCGTTTGATATTCCTTTTCCGCGAAACACTGAAATAGGCAAAAAACAACAATTTTCACTGGGCCTTCGGTTAGTAGGTTAGTCCTAAAAATAATACTTCCTCCATTTTTGTATACAAGGCCACAAACCCATATTACAGGTACCAAGGTAGAAACTAATGGCCATTTAAGCCAATGTTGCAAACTAGTATTTTCTCCTCGCTTGACGTGTTAATTAATGCGCATTTTTCTTTCCAACGCACAACAAGACAATTCTCTCACGCCTTGTTGGTTGATTAATGCGGTGCATTCAAATCAACCTTCTCACCCCCGCATGCATGCATGAGGTATTAATGTCATGGGTTGCTAGTATGAGGCAAACCTCATCAATTCTTTCTCGATTGGTGTTAGTGGCCTTGTATACCTGCAAATTGTAATTTTGATAGTGGCCTTGTATACAAAAATGGAGGGAGTATAAAAGTGTACAATAAATCCCATTAAACATCCAAAAAAGATAATATAATAGCATGGAACAATACAAAATTATAGATACGTTGGAGACATATCAAGCATCCCCAAGCTTAATTCCTGCCCGTCCTCGAGTAGGTAAATGATAAATACATAATTTTTGATGTGAAATTCTACCCAACATAATCTCAATGTAATTTTTTTATTGTGGCATGAATGTTCAGATCTGAAAGATTCAAGAAAAAAGTTTAATATTGACATAAGAATAATAATACTTCAAGCATACTAACAAAACAGTTATGTCTTCTCAAAATAACATGGCCAAAGAAAGTTCATCCCTACAAAACCATATAGTTTGGCTATGATCCATCTTCGTCACACAAAATACTCAAATCATGCACAACCCCGGTTTCAGCCAAGCAATTGTTTCATACTCAATTTTTTTTCAAACTTTTTCAACTTTCACGCAATACATGAGCGTGAGCCATGGATATATCACTATAGGTGGAATAGAGTGGTGGTCGTGGAGAAGACAAAAGGAGGAAGATGGTCTCACATCAACTAGGCGTATCAATGGGCTATGGAGATTCCCATCAATAGATATCGATGTGAGTGAGTAGGGATTGCCATGCAACGGATTTACTAGAGCTATAAATGTATGAAAGCTCAACAAAAGAAACTAAGTGGGTGTGCATCCAACTTGCTTGCTCACGAAGACCTAGGGCATTTGAGGAAGCCCATCGTTGGAATAGACAAGCCAAGTTCTATAATGAAAATTCCCACTAGTATATGAAAGTGACAAAACAAGAGACTCTCTATCATGAACATCATGGTGCTACTTTGAAGCACACGTGTGGAAAAAAGATAGTAGCATTCCAGGACAATGCTCTAATAATGATGATCATCACACTTCTATTTATTTACTAGTCAAAGATTACAACTTGATACTAGAACAAAATATGACTCTATATGAATGCCTCCGACGGTGTACAGGGATATGCAATGAATCAAGAGTGACATGTATGAAACATTATGCATGGTGGCTTTGCCACAAATGCGATGTCAACTACATGATCATGCAAGTCAATATGACAACGATGGAACGTGTCAGAATAACGGAACGGTGGAAAGTTGCATGGCAATATATCTCGGAATGGCTATGGAAATGCCATGATAGGTAGGTATGGTGGCTGTTTTGAGGAAGGTATATGGTGAGTGTATGGTACCGGCGAAAATTGCACGGTACAAGAGAGGCTAGCAATGGTGGAAGAGTGAGAGTGCGTATAATCCATGGACTCAACATTAGTCATAAAGAACTCACATACTTATTGCAAAAATCTACAAGTCATCAAAGCAAAGTACTACACGCATGCTCCTAGGGGAAGGGTTGGTAGGAGTTAACCATCGCTTGATCTCGACCTCCACACAAAGGATGGCAATCATGAAATACCTCATGCTTCAAATTTGTCACACAACGGTTACCATACGTGCATGCTACGGGACTTGCAAACCTCAACACAAGTATTTTTCAAATTCACAACTACTCTAATAGCATGAATCTAATATCACCATCCACATATCTCAAAATAATCATCAAGTATCAAACTTCTCATAATATTCAATGCACTTTATATGAAAGTTTTTATTATACCCATCTTGGATGCCTATCATATTAGGACTAATTATATAAACAAAGCAAATTACCATGCTGTTCTAAAGGACTCTCAAAATAATATAAGTGAAGCATGAGAGATCAATAATTTCTATAAAATGAAACCACCACCGTGCTTT
The DNA here is from genome assembly GCA_902687465.1 of Secale cereale. Taxonomy (NCBI): domain Eukaryota; kingdom Viridiplantae; phylum Streptophyta; class Magnoliopsida; order Poales; family Poaceae; genus Secale; species Secale cereale. The sequence continues at coordinate 314,234,302 of LR738709.1, read as the reverse complement.
TAAAAAGATATAAGCGAAGCACTAGAGCAAAACTATCTAGCTCAAAATATATAAGTGACGTACATAGAGTATTCTAATAAATTCCGATTCATGTGTGTCTCTCCCAAAAGGTGTGTACCGCAATGATGACTGTGGTAAAATAAAAAGCAAAGACTCAAATCATGCAAGACGCTCCAAGCAAAACACATATCATGTGGTGAATAAAAATATAGTCTCAAGTAAAGTCACCGATAGACGAAGATGAAAGAGGGGATGCCTTCCCGGGGAATCCCCAAGCTTAGGCTTTTGGTCATCCTTGAATTTTACCTTGGGGTGCCTCGAGCATCCCCAAGCTTAGGCTTCCACTCTTTGTTCCACAGTCCATCAAATCCTTACCCAAAAACTTGAAAACTTCACAACACAAAACTTAGCAGAAAATCTCGTGAGCTTCGTTAGTATAAGAAAGAAAAACACCACTTTAAGGTACTATATTGAACTCATTCTTTATTTATATTGGTATTAAACTTACTATATTCCAACTTCTCTATGATTCATACCCACCTATACTACTCATAGATTCATCAAAATAAGCAAACAACACACGAAAAACAGAATCTGTCAAAAACAGAACAGTATGTAGCAATCTGTAACTTTCGAATACTTTTGTAAGTCTAAAAATTCTGAAATAAATTGGTGGACGTGAGGAATTTGTCTATTAATCATCTTAAAAAATAATCAACTTAAAAGCACTCTCTAGTAAAAAAATGTCAGCAAATATCGTGAGCACAAAATTTTCTGTTTTTTACAGCAAGATCGCAAAGACTTCACCCAAGCCTTCCCAAAGGTTTTACTTGGCACTAACACTAATTAAAACACATAACCACATCTAACCAGAATCTAGATGAATTATTTATTACTAAACAGAAGTAAAAGCAAAGAAAACAAAATTGGGTTGGCTCCCAACAAGCGCTATCGTTTAACGCCCCTAGCTAGGCATGATACAAGAATAGATCTAGGTATTGCCATCTTCGGTAGGCAATACATAAGTGGCTCTCATAATAGATTCATAAGGTAATTTTATTTTCTTTCTAGGAAAGTGTTCCATGCCTTTCCTTAACGGAAATTGGAATCTAATATTTCCTTCTTTCATATCAATAATTGCACCAATCGTTCTAAGGAAAGGTCTACCAAGAATAATATGACATGTAGGATTGCAATCTATATCAAGAACGATGAAATCTACGGGCACATAATTCCTATTTGCAACAATAAGAACATCATTAATCCTTCCCATAGGTTTCTTAATGGTAGAATCCACAAGATGCAAATTTAAAGAACAATCATCAAGTTCACGGAAACCTAACATACCAAACAAAGTTTTTGGAATTGTGGAAACACTAACACCCAAATCACACAAAGCATAGCATTCATGATCTTTAATCTTAATTTTAATAGTAGGTCCCCACTCATCATAAAGTTTTCTAGGGATAGAAACTTCTAATTCAAGTTTTTCTTCATAAGATTGCATTAAAGCATCAACGATGTGTTTGGTAAAAGCTTCATTTTGACTATAAGCATGAGGAGAATTTAGCACGGATTGCAACAAGGAAATACAATCTATTAAAGAGAAATTATCATAATTAAATTCCTTTAAATCCAAAATAGTGGGTTCATTGCTATGTAAAGTTTTAACTTCTTCAATCCCACTTTTAACAGTTTTTGCATCAAGATCTAAAAACTCCGAATCATTGGGACGCCTTTTAACTAAAGTTGACTCTTCTCCAGTCCCATCTTTATCAAGATTCATATTAGAAAACAAGGATTTAATAGGAGACTGGTGGCTTCTCGCCCCTCGTTGGTTACCCCAAGTGGAAAGTTTGAGATGTAGCGTAGCGGTAGTTTTCCCTTGGCAAATATACCAAGGATCGAATCCCGTGAGACTCTGAGGGTCGACAAGAAGGTGTCAACTGCTAACGGCGCCAGATACTTAGCGATTGACATGACCTGCACACAGATACAAATAACTTTGCTCCCAACGAGTACAAAGAGGTTGTCAATCCCTCCGGCCTTGTCGTTTACAAAGGATCAAACACAAGAGATAATAGTGATAGGTATGACTGCAAATAGTAAATAAGAACAGGAAGTAAATAGCGGGTGTGATCAGTGATGGTAATATGGACCGGGGTTCCATGATGTTCACTAGTGATGTCTCTCTCCCAAAAGACGATAAAACAGCTAAGCGAGGTAAACAAATTACAGTTGGGCAATTGACAGGATTATGTGCGCAAACCAATGCTAACTATGCTGCACAGAAAGGTAGAGGCTCAAAAGCATGGGCAGTACGCCAAGGCAAGTAGACCGAAATCCATCTGCATCTACTACTAATCATCCACCTTGAGATATCTATCCAGAACATCTCGCTGGTATTAAGTTGCAAGTCCCACCCAGAGTGTAAACTCAAAGCAACAGACAACTGCATTAAAAGAACTTTGCGTAAAGTAAACAATCCTTGCACCCGCAAGCACAAGCACCATTGTTTTCCCCCTTGTGGCAACAACACATCCCCTAGAATCATGTTTCTGTCACTCAAGCTAGTCATCGAGGGGCATGAACCCACAATCAAGCATAACGTTCCCTCTTGGAGTTACTACCTACTACTTGGCCAAAGCAATAAACAGCAACGGAAAACATGCAAGAATTACTCAAGAACATAAATATAAAAGAGGTGAATCAAATATATTACTCACACACAATCTGAACATGATCTCATAATCCATCAGATCCCAACAAACTCAGCATATCAACAGCATAAGGATTACATATGTGCCTCGATCATGTAGGGCAGCTCACGAGGTCTAATCGGCGAAGAACAAAGAGGGGAGGAGAACATCACATAGCTACTGGTCATGGACCCATTGTCCAAGGGAGACTACTCACGGCTCATCCGGGAGGCGTCCATGGTGGTGGAGAAGCTCCCAGTGGTTGTTCTCCCCTCCGGCAGGGTGCCGGGAAGAGTTCTCCTGGTGCTCCCAATCTTGGAAGCGCGGCGGCGGCGGAACAGAGATGAGATCGCGAAAAAGGGTTCCGTCCTCGAGGGTTTCGGGACGCGGTGTAAATATATGCCAAAGGGGGCATCGGCGGAGGTAAGGGTGGCCCAGGCGGCCTGGCGCGGCGGCCAGGAGGGGGGCGCCCCCACAGGGTGCCTGGTGCCCCTGTGGGTCCCCTCTGGCTCTACTTCTGCCGTATGGAAGCTTCTGGAGCGCTGATTTTTTATATATTTTTCCCGGAATTTTTCTAGCAATTTAAGTAATGGGAAAACCTGAAATACAAAAACAGCAGAAAACAGAAACTGGCACTGGGGTGCACTGAGTTAATAGGTTAGTCCAAATATGATCAAAGTGTATGGAAGTGCATAAATATCATAGCAATATCACACAAAAGAGGCATGGAGCAAGCAGAAATTATAGATATGTTTTGGACGTATCAACATCCCCAAGCTTAATTCCTGCTCGTCCTCGAGTAAGTAAATGATAACAAGCATAATTTCTGTGATGACATGCTATTAACCATATAAGAACTTTTAAGTAAATCAATCCAGGCATGTAATCCAATTCAAGTCATAACAAGCAAGAGTCTATATTAGCATTGTAACAAGTAACATAAGAACATAAAGGTGCAAGAGCTCTCGCTGTCCGTGACTCGAATGTCTCCAAATGGTGTTTGCGTGCAAGAAAGGGGATAGGGATATATGAGAGTAAAACATAGTTTTTATATTGTTGAGAACTTAATCTACTAAAGTTTCACACTTGGTCTTCTTTGGAATCTTATCTTGACTCATCCCCAGACCATCAGCCAGGTACAAGTCAAAGTGATCCACTCCCTTTCGATATTTTGAGCACTCATGCAATGGATGAGTGTAAGAAAGAAAGTCGACACTTAGGATGGCAAAGAGAAAAATGATAGAGGGGGAAGACAAAAAAGGTGTGAAATGATCACACCAATGAGGACAATCATCGGCGAGAGAAAGCCAAATGATAGATATGATGCGAGGAGTAGGGATTGCCATGTAACGGATGTACATATGAGCTAAGGTAAGCTCTCCAATGGAACTAGTGGGGGTGCATCCAACTTGCTTGCTCAAGAAGACCTAGAGCTCTTTTGAGGAGGCTCATCATTGGAATATACAAGCAAAGTTCTATAGTGTAAAGGTCCCCACATAGCTATATGCATAAATGATAATCTCTATGGAGTACAAAGTATAAGATGGAGTACGAGTGTGGATCTCTCAAAAGGAAATAGTAGTGTGCCCCCTTCTCTCTTTTTATTTCTTTTTCTCTTTTTTCTTTTTATTTTATTTTTTGTGGCCTCAATGGCTCTTTTCTTTTATCTCTCATTTGTCCTCTTTGGGATCTTTTGATTTTGTCCTCTTTGGGATCTTTTGATTTTGTCCTCTTTGGGATCTTTTCCTCACTTTAGGGGCAACACTCTATGTATTACAAGAAGTATAGAAGATCTTTCACACTTTACAAAAGTACTCAACATAAAGAAAATGAAACTATCATGATGTATGCAAATGTATGCCTCTGCCAGTGTAGCAGGATATGCAATGATACTAGCGCGTCATGTAGCAATGATTAGGGCAAGGCCCAACTAGCATGCGGCTCATCGATCAAGCAAAAAGCATGTATGACATGAAGATCAAGTCATGAGAGGATGGATGTTGCATGGCAATGTATCTCGGAAAGGCTATGGAAATGCCTTAATAGGTAGGTATGGTGGCTGTTTTGAGGAAGGATATAATGAGGCTTATGATGACAGAGCGTATCATGCCAAGGATTTGGATGCACCGGCGAAGTATGCGCCAACTCTCGAGGTGAGAAAGGGCAATGCACGGTATCGAAGAGGCTAGAAAAATATGGATAGGTAGAAGTGTCAACCTTCGAATACTCACATTAGTCCGAAGAACTCATGCACTTATTATCGGTAACTCTCAATCTAATTAGGAGGTTCACAAAGAGACAAGTACCCCGAGGAGGTGTGTATGGCGGTTTGGTTACCCTTGCTCATCCTCGAACCATGGTACGTGAGTGTACTCTAATATTCGATCCCTCCAAAGATTAGTGATCCATTTAGTAGCTAAAGTTCTCAACTATTTTGTAGGTTTTCGAAAATAAACACGGATTGCCCAAAATACGACATCTATCACTAATAGGCTAAAGCTCTTGACACCAAAAGTTCAAACATTACTCACGGCAATACCTCAAAACTATTGCAGGTTACTACTGAAATTAAATAGCAACCTCAATTACCCACTTTAAGTTAAGATACACAACTCAGTGCAACAGACAAACTCTCTTAACAAGATAAACATGAAAACTCAAGAGAGTTCAACAACCAACTAAACAAAAGCTCTTTAAAAAATAAAAGCATGAAAACTAAGAGCTAAACATGACAGTAGCTATGGAGAGACAAAGAACACACACAACAAAGATAAGCATGAAAATCCTATGTTGTGTTCTAGGTTAAAGTGGAGCGTGTTTCTCTCCCACACAAAGAAAGCTGGGTTCTAACTCGTTATGAACAGCAAGCAAAGCTAAAGAAAACTAAAAAGAAAACTAAAAGCAAGACGCTCCAAGAATAGCACATAACGCATGAAGTGATTAAAATATAGTGGAACGAAAGACGAACTGATAATTGTTGATGGAGAAGGGGATGCACGGGGGCATCCCCAAGCTTAGACGCTTGAGTCTTCTTGAATATTTCTTGGGGGTGCACGGGGGCATCCCCAAGCTTGAGCATTTGACCCTCCTGAATCTTTTTATCATTTTCCCTCGCACACTTGAAAACTCCCTTCATACATAACTCATCATAATCTGATTAGCGAGGTTAGTGCCCATAATAAAATAATTTTTCCTTGCTGGAAATAAGGATAATCTTGAAGATCTACTGTTTCTCAAGATTGCCAAAAGGTTTTTGCAAAGAAAAAGCAAGCTCAAGGTTTGCAAAACGAAGAAAAGGCAAAACAGGACAGAATCTGTGAAAAACAGAACAGCAGGTAGTAAATAATTTTTTCGGGGCACTTCTGCAACTCAAATCAAAAAACTCAGAACAGACGCATGAAAGCCAATTGTATAGAGCACGTTGTCAAAAAAATTCATATCAAAAAGATGATCTGGTGATTTTATACGAATTTTTCTGTCCAAGGACAGAATCTGTTTTCTGGACTGCACATCATAACTTTTGAACTTTCTTGCAATCAGAGGCTAAACTTGGCACAAAGCTGAAAAGTAAAGATACAATGATGATGCTACTGTAGTAACAAACATCAATACATAACAAAAGCAAAATAAAATTTTATTCATTGTGGGCTGCCTCCCAAAAGCGCTTTCTTTTATGCCTTTAAGCTAGGCATAATGCATAGAGATCAAGTTTTATCAAGAGTAAAAGAATAGCTAGCCCGTATAACGGACTCAAAAGGTAAATAAATCTTCTTTCTAGGGAAGTGTTCCATCCCTTTCTTGAGTGGAAATTGGAATTTTATATTCCCCTCTTTTATGTCAATGATAGCACCAACGGTGCGAAGGAAAGGACGTCCCAAAATAATTGGACATGAAGGTTCACATTCAATATCCATAATAGTAAAATCAACGGGAACATAATTGTCATTGACAATGATAAGAACATCGTCGATCCTCCCCAAAGGTTTCTTTATGGAAGAATCAACAAGACGAACACCAAAAGAACAAGAATCAAAAGGTTTCAATTTAAGCATATCATATATTCTTTTGGGCATAACGGAGGTACTAGCTCCAACATCACATAAAGCATAGCAAGAGAAGTTATTCAACTTAATTTTAATCATAGGATCCCAACCATCTTCTAGCTTCCTAGGTATGGAGGCTTCTACCCTAAGTTTCTCCTCCCTAGCTTTGATGAGAGCATTAGTGATATGCTCTGTGAAGGCAAGATTAAGCGTGCTAGTGTGGGGATCTCTAGACATCTTGTGAAGGAAATCAATAACTTCAGAAAGGGTGCAATTATCAAAATCAAGGTCACCACTATCAAGTAAAGTGGTAGTGGTGTCCTTTAGGCTCATTTGTTTGGTAGCTTCTATGGTCATAGGAGTTTCTACGGTTGAGGTCATAGCATCACCATTAATAGGTCCAATGGGACCAGGAGTGCATTGGGTGCTAAGAGTTTGGACATCCTCAACAACTTGGATAGTAGCAACAGTGTGGTGGGTAGGAAGGCTCTTAATTCTATCTTCTTCCTCCTTTAGGGGTGCAACCACTTCGGGTTTAGCTGCCATTTGGTTTATCAAAGTGGCTTGTGTGTGGGACATGTTGGAAACTTGGGTCTCAGTGATGGTGAGCCTAGTCTGGAGGTTAGAAATCTCAATATTTAGGCTCTCCAGTTGTCTACCAATGTCTTGCAAGATGGCAGTATGCTCATCTAATTGCCTCGAGAAGGTCTTGTTTTGTTCATATTGGGTGTGCATGTAGTTCTTAGTGGCCTTCTCTATTTCTAGAAGTTTTTCATAACTAGGCATGTCTCTATCTCTTTGGGTGGAGTTCTTGGTGCTAGGATAAACATTGTTGTTCCCATAGGAATTAGAGGGGAACGGTCTAGGGTTGCTACCAAAATTACTCCTAAGCATTATTATTGAAATTGTTTCTAGAGATAAAGTTCACATCTACTTGATCTTGAGCAATCAAAGAATTTAAAGGAACATCACGAGGATCAATAGGAGATTGCTTGGAAAGTAGAGACATGATCAAGTCAACTTTTTCATTTAGGGAGGAAATCTCCTCGACAGAGTTTACCTTCCTACCTGTGGGAGCGCGTTCGGTGTGCCATTGGGAATAATTGGTCATCATCTCATCGAGAAGCTTCATGGCAGCAGCAAGTGTAGTTGACATAAAGGTTCCTCCCGCGGCCGAATCTAACAAGTTCCGCGAGGTAAAGTTCAAGCCTGCATAAAAAGTTTGGATAACCATCCAAGTAGTCAAACCATGAGTAGGGAAGTTCTTGACAAGAGATTTCATGCATTCCCAAGCTTGGGGCAACGTGTTCATTATCCAATTGTTTAAAATTCATTATGTTACTCCTTAGTTGGATAATTTTAGCAGGGGGATAGTACTTCCCAATAAAGGCATCCTTGCACTTGTCCCAAGAATCTATGCTATTCCTAGGCAAAGATTGAAACCAAATTTTAGCTCCTCCTCTCAAGGAGAAATGAAAAAGCTTAAGCTTAACAATATTACCATCTATTTCTTGGTACTTTTGCATATCACAGAGTTCAACAAAATTATTTAAGTGTAAAGCAGCATCATCTCCAGCACCGGAGAATTGATCTTTCATAACTAGGTTCAGTAAAGCAGATTTAATTTCATAAGAAGGTGCTGAAGTGGCAGGTGTAGTAATTGGTGTGCAGATAAAGTCATCGTTGTTATGACTAGTGAAGTCACACAACTTGGTGTTCTCGGTGGAACCCATAGCAGCAAGCAAGCAAGATAACTATTTTTGTGATTTTTGGGTAAAAGACACTAAAGCAAAAACTGAAAGGTAAACTAACAAGACTAAAAAGCAAAGGTAAAAGATAGCGTGCAACTCCCCTATCTTGAAGAGTGGAGTCCCCGGCAACGGCGCCAGAAAACTTTGCTTGATGGCTTCTCGCCCCTCGTTGGTTACCCCAAGTGGAAGGTTTGAGATGTAGCGTAGCGGTAGTTTTCCCTTGGCAAAGATACCAAGGATCGAATCCCGTGAGACTCCGAGGGTCGACAAGAAGGTGTCAACTGCTAACGACGCCAGATACTTAGCGATTGACAGGACCTGCACACAGATACAAATAACTTTGCTCCCAACGAGTACAGAGAGGTTGTCAATCCCTCTGGCCTTGTCGTTTACAAAGGATCAAACACAAGAGATAATAGTGATATGTATGACTGCAAATAGTAAATAAGAACAGGAAGTAAATAGCGGGTGTGATCAGTGATGGTAATATGGACCGGGGTTCCATGATGTTCACTAGTGATGTCTCTCTCCCAAAAGACGATAAAACAACTAAGCGAGGTAAACAAATTATAGCTGGCAATTGACAGGATTATGTGCGCAAACCAATGCTAACTATGTTGCAAAGAAAGGTAGAGGCTCAAAATCATGGGCGGTACGCCAAGGCAAGTAGACCGAAATCCATCTACATCTACTACTAATCATCCACCTTGAGATATCTATCCAGAACATCTCGCTGGTATTAAGTTGCGAGTCCCACCCATAGTGTAAACTCAAAGCAACAGACAACTGCATTAAAAAAACTTTGCGTAAAGTAAACAATCCTTGCACCCGCAAGTACAAGCACCGTTGTTTTCCCCCTTGTGGCAACATCACATCCCCTAGACTCATGTTTCTGTTACTCAAGCTAGTCATCGAGGGGCATGAACCCACAATCAAGCATAACGTTCCCTCTTGGAGTTACTACCTACTACTTGGCCAAAGCAATAAACAACAACGGAGAACATGCAAGAATTACTCAAGAACATAAATATAAAAGAGGTGAATCAAATATATTACTCACACACAATCTGAACATAATCTCATAATCCATCAGATCCCAGCAAACTCAGCATAGCAACAGCATAAGGATTACATATGTGCCTCGATCATGTAGGGCAGCTCACGAGGTCTAATCGGTGAAGAACAAAGAGGGGAGGAGAACATCACATAGCTACTGGTCATGGACCCATGGTCCAAGGGAGACTACTCACGGCTCATCCGGGAGGCGTCCATGGTGGTGGAGAAGCTCCCGGTGGTGGTTCTCCCCTCCGGCAGGGTACCGGGAAGAGTTCTCCTGGTGCTCCCGATCTTGGAAGCGCGGCGGTGGCGGAACAGAGATGAGATCGTGAAAAAGGGTTCTGTCCTGAGGGTTTCGGGACGCGGTGTAAATATATGCCAAAGGGGGGCATCAGCGGAGGTAAGGGGGGCCCAGGCGGCCTGGCGCGGCGGCCAGGAGGGGGGCGGGCGCCCCCACAGGGCGCCTGGAGCCCCTGTGGGTCCCCTCTGGCCCTACTTCTGCCGTATGGAAGCTTCTGGAGAGCTGATTTTTTTATATATTTTTCCCGGAATTTTTCTGGCAATTTAAGTAATGGGAAAACCTGAAATACAAAAACAGCAGAAAACAGAAACTGGCACTGGGGTGCACTGAGTTAATAGGTTAGTCCAAATATGATCAAAAGTGTATGGAAGTGCATAAATATCATAGCAATATCACACAAAAGAGGCATGGAGCAAGCAGAAATTATATATACGTTTTGGACGTATCAGAGACACATCAATTACTTTTAGATCTTCATCTTTATTATCATGAAAACTAGAATAACACACTATCACAAAGCAATCTCTTTTAGCATGCATCCTAGCGATTCTTTCTTTGCACTCGTAAATGGAAATTCTCATGGTTTTGAGACACTCATTGATATCATGATTATGTGGAATAGATCTAAGTTTCAAAGAATCAACATCAAGAGAAATTCTATCCACGTTCCTAGCCAACTCATCAATCTTAAGCAATTTTTCTTCAAGCAAAGCATTGAAATTCTTTTGCGAATTAATAAATTCTTTAACACTAGTCTCAAAGTGAAAGGGTATCTTATTAAAATTTCCATAAGAGTTGTTATAGGAATTACCATAATTATTAGAGGAATTACTAGGGAACGGCCTAGAATTAAAATTTCCTCTATCCGCGTTGTAACCAAAATTATTCCTACCAACAAAATTCACATCCAAAGATTCATTGTTATTCTCAATCAACGTGGACAAATGCATATCATTAGGATCAGAAGAAACACTTTTATTAGCAAATAATTTCATAAGTTCATCCATCTTTCCACTCAAAACACTAATCTCTTCAATCGCGTGAACTTTTTTACTAGTAGATATTTCGGTATGTGTCGGGGGAAACTGTCCGCCACGAACACCTATGGGACCGGAGCCCCTTGTCTGTGCGGTACGAGGGCGGAGGGAGCACAAAGAGCAGATCGAAGGAGACGCGCGGGCAGTTTTACCCAGGTTCGGGCCGCACGGATGCGTAAAACCCTACTCCTGCTTGGTTGTGTATTGAGTGGGGCGCTCGGGAGCTTGAAGAAGCAGCTACGCCGTGCGTGAGAGTAGTCTAGGTTTCGAACCCCCTCCACGTTGTGCATGGGCCTCCTTTTATAGTGTAAGGGGTCACCGACAGGTGTCAACGTAGGAGAAAGGGGTAGAAATGTAAAAGAGGTGGTAGTTGTAACAGTGCGGGAACAGTGGAGCTACAGTACAGAACAGTGGTCTATACCTACTTTAACAGTGGGGGACAAGGGCATTTAATGCCCGTCGCCGTCGACCCCAAAAGCTCCCGCCTTAGCGTCTCCGTCTGCCACGGCGACGGATTTATCGTCGTGGTGTGCCACCGTGTACCCCAGGCTGCACAGCCATCCGCCACGCGTCCCTGGTTAGGCCCCAGGGCGACGCGTGGGCCGATGAGCTGGAGCGCGGGCACACAGCGTAGCCTCCCCGGCAAGCGCCTTGCCGGGGCCTTGATCTTGCCGGGCCCGGGAACTTGCTGCTCCCCGGGCCCCTTGCCGGGGCGCGCATAGCGCCGGGGCAATATCTTCTAATCTTCCTGGCAAGCTCCTCTTGCCAGGGTCTTGTGTTAGTGGAACAGCCTTGAGCCTGGTACGGCCTTCCCGGCAAGCTCCTCTTGCCGGGGTCTCGATCTTCTGTCTTGTATACTTTGTTTTTGAATGGTTTAATAGGAGGCAGGAAGGTCTCCGGCGAGCACGCAGTAAACCTTGCCGCGGGAAGCTGCAACTGCCCGTGCACACGTTGGGGTACTGGGGTACCCCTACCTTAGTACACCGACAGGAGCCCCCGGGCCTGGGCCACACACGGTGCCGAGCGCTGTTGGGCCAGGCCCAAAACAGTGCACGGGCACCCGCGGCCCGCGGCGCGCCGAATCCACTTCCATATCCGCCGCACCCCACGGTAACGGCACGCGTCGATTGCGGCGCCGTGGGATGGGACGTGCCCACGATCTCTTAATGGAAAGGGGGAAACGCCCCCCACTCCCCCATAAAAGCAGAGGCAGCGGGCGCGGTTCCCCTCCCTGTGCTCTCATTACGTCGTCTTCTTCTTGCAAAAGATTCCTTCTTGCGCTCCGCCTCCACAGCTCCGCCGCCGCCTAGCTCTTCGTCCTCTTCCTTCCGCCGCGTCCGCCATGGCCCCAAAGACCGACAAGGGAAAAGCGGAGAAGTCCAAGAAGGAGAAATCCGAGCAAGCAGCCAAGCTCATCGCTTACCGGAAGCGGCACGTCGTCTTCTCGCCGAGGCTCGGCGTGCAAGAACTCTGGAACAAGTACTACTTGTTCTGGTCCAAGGGCACCGATGCGCATCCCCGCACCCGAGCATACCCGGCCGCCGCCAAGGACAACTATCCCGGCGGGTATTACTTCTTTGCTGCCTTTTTCCACTGTGGTCTCTGTCCTCCTTTTTCGAACTTCTTCTGTGATATCATGAATACATATGGCTTCCATCTGCTTGATTTCACCCCCAACGCCATCCTCACCATGGCCGTTTTCGCACATATGTGCGAAAACTTCGTAGGAGTCCACCCCAACGTAGCCCTCTTTAGACACTTTTTCACCCCTAGAGCCGAGGCCGATGCCCCTCTCTCCGGATGTATTTCTTGGGTCTTCCGTCTCGGGAAGAAGGGGTCGTACTTGCCGGGGGAGCTCCGCGGCAAGTGGGAGGAATGGCGAGCGGAGTGGTGCTGGATTGTAGAGGACCAGCCGCAAGCCTTCACTGCGCCGCGCACAACGCCTATCGCGCGCGGCAGAGATTGGAGCGATCTAGACTCCGACGACGTCAAGCTCGACATCGCCCTCGTCCGGATCCTCCGTCTTCGGCTGGCCCGACTGTCAGTTGCCGAGGTGGGTGCAGATTTCCTCCGCCGGCGCATCGCCCCTCTCCAAGACCGGAAGAGGCCGGCCTGGGAGTACGGCGGCCCGGCAGATATCATGAGGCTGCGCCCCGGGCTTAATTTTAACTTCACCACTCTGGAGCTGCGCGGGATGGTACGAGAGCTCTTCAAGTACGACCCGACGCACCCCGAGTGGTTCAGGACTCCCCGGGAAGTGGTGCCGCTCTGCAACAACGCCGCGAGGGACCGAATCCTTGCCATGATGCCGATGTGCGACTCGCATGGCTTGGACCGCTCGTGGATCGCCCCGAAGCCCATCGACGTCCTCAACTTCTACGACAACCTCGTCGAGGTGGCGAGTAACAAGGAGGACCTCAAGCTGCATACGCGGGACACCACCGAGCAGGAAATCGCCTACATAGCTTCTCGGGCTGAGGAGGCCGCCGCAGCCGCGGCGGCAGGAGTCTTCGGGTTTTCGCCGGAGGAGGCGGAGGCCGAGGAGGCGTCCACCCAGGCGGAAGAGGCGGAGATCCGCCGGTTGCTGAACCTCCCACCCGACGCGCTCGCCGGGGTCCCCTCGTTGAGGCACTCCGGGATCCATGGGATCGCGACGGAGGCCGCGGCAAGGGAGGGCACTGCCGGAGGAAGCAGAGGCGCCGCGAGGGGCGGAGGCGCCAAGGGGAAGAGGGCCGCAGCGCTGGATGCTGGGCCCAGCGAGCCGGCCGGGGCAGAGGAGGAGGAGGAGGAGGAGGCCGAAGACTCCGGCGGATCTACGGAGTTATACGCCGACGACCTCTCCTCGTCGGAGAGCTCCCCGCCCCCGGCAAGCCCGAAGGAGTCCCCGGCAAAGCGCCTCCGCAAGGCGGCGACGGGGGAAAGGGCACAGGCGCCCCGGCAACAGCCACCTCGGCGGGCGGCTCCCCGGGGGAGTCAAGCCGCGCCAAGGCCGTCCGGCGCACCAGCCGCAGCAGAGGCGGCCCGTGCGCGGACCACGACGGAGGCGCCCCGCAGGCCGGCAGCGAGCCGGCAGGGGTCTTCTCGGAGCGGAGCAGCGGCTCCGCCCGCCCCCCGGGCGCCGGCAGCCACAGGGGCTGGGTCTTCGCAGCCCCCAGCCCCGGTGAGCGCCAAGCGCGCGAGGGAGTCTTCGCCTCCCGCTCCTCGCGTCGACGCGCCCACGGTGGAGTATGACTTCTCCGCCCTGAGCGAGGACGACGAGGAAGACCAGGAGTAATGATCCGTGATTCTTCATCTTCTTAATTCTTGTCTTGAGCTTCTGTTGATGCTAACTCTGTCTTCTGTTCTGGTTTCAGGACCCTGGCCCATCGCGCCGCGAAGAAGGCCAAGGCGCCCGAGGCCGAGGTCGCGGAGGACTCGGCAGCGGCGGCAACAGAGGGTGCGCCGGAGCCGAGCCTGCCGGACTCTGGCACTGCTCCGATGAGCAGCCCCCAGCGCAGCCCGCAGCGCAGCCCCCAGCGTAAGTCTGGGGTTCTTTCTTTTTGCTTGTCGGGGTACGTCTGAGGCTTTTGATTTTATCTTCATATCTTGACATCCCTTGTCTTGTTCCGTGCAGAGGAGGAGCCGCAGCGGGAAGAGCGCCCGGAGACCACCGCCGAGGAGCTGCAGGCACCGCCATCCCCGCCAAGGCAGGACTCTCCGGCAAGGGAGAGTGCTCCGTCAAGGGCGGGTACTCCGCCAAGGCAGAGTACCCCGCCAAGGACGAGCAGCCCGGCAAGGGCGGCCACCCCGCCAAGGCCAAGTTCCCCGGCGAGGGCGACTACTCCGACGAGGCCGAGCTCCCCGGCGAGGGAGCCCGCCGCTGAGGACGCTCGCCAAGGTAACTTTTGTAACTTGTCTTCTTTGCTTTTCTCTTTTTTGGATATTTGCTTGGGTCTTGAAATTTCTTTGTCTTCTTCTTCTTCCTAGATCTTCCTCCTCCTGTGCCTATGGAGACGGAGGTAATTATCCTCGAGGAGGAGGACGCGCAGGGCGGCGGCGGCGACGCTCCAGTCGTCGAGGAGGTGGGCGAGGCCGCCGAGCCGGCCGCGCAAGAGACTGCTCCGGCTGCGGACGCAGCGGCCGGGGAGGGGGACGGTGGCCGCACCGCCGACCCGGAGGTGGCGGGAGCATCGGATGCTGCGCCGGCCACCGGTCCCTCCGCCGGCGAGGAGCAAAGGTTCTATCTCGAGGCCCCCAATGGCGTCTTCATCCAGATGCCGTGGGGGTCTTCGTCGCGAGCTCCTGCGGAGGGCGAGGCGTTCGACGGAGAGGTCCTCGCCTCCGCAGGCCTGAAGATCGTCCAGGCGCCCGGTGGAGGTGAGGGGCCCGAGGAGGAGCGATTGCTTCATCAGCTCCTGGCCCTTTATCGGGCCAGGCAAGCAAAGGTCGCTTCCCGGGAGGCTCTTGCCGCCAAGGCTGCGGCAGAGATGGAGAAGCGTGCGGCGGAGCTCAGCGCCGCCAACCAGGCTGCTCTCCGCCAGGTGGCGGAGGAGCGAGAGCGTCTCGCCGGCGAGTACCAAGAGTGGGTACTTGAGAGGGCCGAAGCCGATGAACAGCAGCGCCTCGCCGGGGTGGAGATGTCCCGGCGAGAGGGAGAGCTCGCGCAGCGGAAGGTGGAGCTGGATTCTCATGAAGAAGACCTTGCCGCTCGCGAGGCTGCCCTTGGCGGGGAGCTGAAGGAGGCGAAGGCCGCCGCGGTTGCCGCGGAGGACGCCAAGAAAGAGCTCGCCGCCAAGGTTGAACAACTGGAGAAGGCGATGAAGGTGAGCGCCGAGAAGGTTGCCGCGCTCATCCTGGAGCGCGAGAAGGATGCTCACACAAACTCAGAGCTCCAGGTGAGTTTATCCCAGAGGGGTGACGAGCTGAAGGCCGCCAAGGATTCCATTGAAGACTTGGAGCTGAAGGTCACCACCCTGAAGGAATCGCTTGATGCTGCCCGGGCCCAGGAGACCAAGTTGAAGGATGAGCTCCGCAAGGAGCGAACCTTGGTGGAGAGCGTCAACAAGGCCTCCGAGCTCTTCCGGCAGACTATCGAGGTGTGGACCGAAGAGCTGGTTTCTTCTGCGTCCAATATTGACCAGGAGTTGCTGGCGCTGAAGGTCGAACATCTTATCTATTCGCCGGATCCAGATCTCCCGCACAGCGCGAAGCTCAGCCTCTTCTTCAGAGGCGTCGCTCCGGCTCTTGCAGGTCTCTGGAACCGCATCCCCGCGCAGCTGGCCGAAGAGTCGCGCCGTCTCTGCGCGGGAACTCTGGAGCGGGTCTTGACGAAGATCGTGTACCGCAACCCGGGGATCAACCTCACGAACGTTCTTCGCACCCTGCCGGCTGATGCAGACACGGAGGCCCTGAAGGAGCAGGTCGGCCATATCATCGCGAAGGTGGCAAAGCTTGGCAGGAAGGAAGGCGACCGCGTAGACTAGGTCTCCATTTATCTTTATCTTTTTGTTGCTACATATTATGTTATGAACTCATTAGTCCATTGCGACAAGTTATCCTTGTAAGATATTTGCTTTACTTCAATCAATCAGTGCAATGTTATCTTCCTTGTTCCAATCTTTGACTTTGTATGTTTTTCACCCTACGCTCCCGGGGAGCTTGCCGGCAAGGGGCCCTTGCCGCGAGCGCTGAGTGCTGGACTCTGAGCAGCCTGCCGGCCAAGGTCCTCGCCGGCAAGCAACCTTGCCGCAGCTGGTCGCAACGCACTTAGCTTGCTGAGTGTACTCGGAAACGAGGCAAGGGCGCGACACTTGTCGCAGCTCACTTAAATCGTTGAGTGGACTCGAAAACAAGATAAGGGTGCGGCAAGCTACGGGTAGGTTCCTCCGCGCACAGGTTTTCCATACAAAGCGTGATCGTTCAAGGAAGACAACCAAAATTTAAAATTTGAACTGGTCAAATTCTAACGACTTATCTTTCATATGCTGCTTGCTTATGTTGCTTGCTTTTCGGTAAGGCTCTTCTTACTTGAACAGCACTTAGTTCCTCCTCCATCTCCTTCCCCCCCGGCAAACTTGTGCGCGAGGAACGTTCCTTCTGCTTAAGAGAAAAGGAAAGGGAGAGGGAAACAAGCATATTGCCTTTCGGCGTAATAGTGCTTACCGTATGTCTGAGTGTTGCATCAAATGCCAAACAGAACATGCAAATAGCAAAGAAAAGCATGCAAAAGGCAATCGATGCGAAAACACGAAAACCTTACTGATGCACGGGGTCTGCGCCCGGCTTTGTACAAAGGGTTACATGCAACAGCGGCAAGGCTTGTACAAAAGATGGTTGCCGGAGCGGATCACGGCAACCGCGCCTTAGGGGTGAAACTTGCGAAGATGCTCTATGTTCCAGGAGTTGCTCACCGGTAAGCCTTCTTCGGTCTCGAGGCGGACAGCGCCGGGCCTCGTAACTTGTCTCACCCGATAAGGGCCTTCCCACTTCGGCGTCAACTTGTTGGAATTCTTGGCGGACTGAACACGCCGAAGAACAAGGTCGCCTTCCTCGAGACTCCTGGCCTTGACTTTGCGGCTATGGTAGCGGCGCAAAGCTTGCTGGTATCGAGCAGCTCGTACAGCAGCCTGGAGACGTCCCTCCTCAAGGAGCAATGCGTCATCTTGCCGCAGTTGCTCTTGCTCGAGCTCATCATAAGCGAGTACTCGAGGAGATCCGTATACGAGTTCCGTGGGGAGAACTGCCTCTGCTCCATAGACTAGAGCAAAAGGTGTCTTCCCGGTGGCTCGACTTGGTGTCGTTCTGATTGACCAAAGAGCCGCCGGGAGCTCCTCTATCCAATTCCTTCCGCACTTGCGCAGCCTGTCAAAGGTCCTTGTCTTGAGTCCGCGCAGCACTTCAGCATTTGCCCTCTCCGCTTGGCCGTTGCTCCTCGGGTGAGCAACAGAAGCGAAACAGACCTTGGCGCCAAGGTCTTGGACGTACTGCATGAAGGTGCGACTAGTGAATTGCGTACCGTTGTCGGTGATGATCCTGTTCGGGATCCCGAAACGGCAAACAATCGACCTGAAGAACCTGACTGCTGACTGTGCTGTCACCTTTCTCACTGGCTCCACTTCTGGCCACTTTGTGAACTTGTCGATTGCAACGTACAAGTACTCAAAGCCCCCGACAGCGCGAGGGAAAGGGCCGAGGATATCGAGCCCCCAGACCGAGAAGGGCCATGACAAAGGGATTGTTTGGAGAGCTTGAGCTGGCTGATGAATTTGCTTTGCATGGAACTGGCACGCTTCACACTTGGTTACTAGTGCAGTTGCATCTTGGAGGGCTTCTTGCCAAAAGAACCCTTGCCGGAAAGCTTTCCCGGCAAGTGCCCTTGCGCCAATGTGGTGGCCGCATATGCCTCCGTGTATTTCTGCCAACAGCTTCTGTCCATCTTCTCTGGAGATGCATTTCAACCTGACACCGTTGAGTCTTCTTCTGTACAGCTCGTTATCCACAAACTGATACATACTTGACTGCCTGGTTATCTTCTCTATCTCTTGAGGGTCGTCGGGAAGTTCTCCAGTTTGCAGAAAATGGACGATCTGCTGCGCCCATGCCGGAGCTCGAGGCTCGACGGCAAGGACTAAAGGCTCGAGGGCCGCTGCGGGAACCCCAGCTTCTACGGCAAAGACCTCTGGTCCTGTCGGAGCTGACGGTCCCCCGGCAAGCTCGCCGGAGCGAGGCTTGTCGGGAACACTTGCTTCAACTGCACAAGCCCGAGGACTTGCAGGAGCAAACTGTTCCTCAGCGTTGTTGTTGATCTTGGGAACTTTGGCGGCGGGTTCAGGGAGATCCGCCGGCAAGTAGTCGCCGGAGACCAACTTTCTCTTCTTGGACTGCCCAATTGACGGTGTAACTGATGGCTGAGTCAGCTTGAGCAAAAAGGTCCCTGGTTCCACAGGTAACTTCATCGCGGCGCACTTTGAAAGGCCATCTGCAATCTCATTTTGAGCTCTTGGGACGTGCTCCATCTGCAGACCTTCAAAGTGCTCTTCAAGCTTCCTCACTTCATCGACATATGCTTCCATCAAAGGGCTCTGGTAGCTCTTGTTAACTTGTCGGACCACCAACTGAGAATCGCCCCGCACAATCAGCTTTCTGATCCCAAGTTCGGCCGCAATCCTGAGGCCGGCAAGCAAGCCTTCATATTCTGCAGTGTTGTTTGTCGCTTGCTCCCTGGGAAAGTGCATCTGGACAACATATTTGAGGTGCTCTCCGGTGGGCGCGATGAGTACCACGCCGGCACCGGCGCCTTGCAGCGAGAAGGCACCGTCAAAATACATTACCCATTCACTTGTCGCTTCTTGCGCGGGTACACTTATTTCTTGAACTTCATCTTCGGGTGTTGGGGTCCACTCAGCAATGAATTCTGCCAAGGCTCGGCTCTGTATGGTTGAAGTACTTTCAAACTTGAGTCCAAAGCTTGACAGCTCCAGTGCCCACTCGACGATCCTGCCTGTTGCCTCTGGATTGTGCAATATCCTCTTCAACGGAAAGCGAGTGACCACTGTTATCTCATGGGCTTGGAAGTAGTGGCGCAGCTTCCTCGAGGCCATGAGGAGGCCGAAAAGCAATTTTTGCACACCGGAGTACCTTGATCTAGCTCCCTGGAGAAGGGAACTTACAAAATACACTGGGCGCTGCACCATCTTCTTCCGCACCTCTCCTTGCTCCTGCGCAGAGTCTTCCTTGTCGGGGCCAGAGCTTGTCGGGATAGTCCCCTGCTTGTCGCTAGATTCGCTTGCCGGTGACGCTGACTCCTCGTCGGACTCCCTCTCCGCTACTAACGCAGCACTAACCACCTGGTTGGTTGCCGCTAAGTATAGCAACAACTTTTCCTGTGGTTTAGGTGCGACAAGTATAGGAGTGGAGGACAGGTACCGTTTCAAATCCTGCAACGCCGCCTCCGCTTTCGGAGTCCACTTCATGGGACCTGCCTTCTTCAAGATTTTGAAGAAAGGTAGGGCGCGTTCTGCGGACTTTGAAATGAACCTACTGAGGGCAGCAACGCAACCTGCAAGCCTTCTGACATCCTTGACGCGCTTCGGGGCTTCTATCTGCTCGATGGCTTTGATCTTGTCGGGGTTGGCTTCAATCCCCCTCTGTGATACAAAGAACCCGAGAAGCTTGCCGGAGGGAACTCCAAAGACGCACTTCTCGGGGTTCAACTTGAGCTGTATCCTGCGCAGGTTCTGAAACGTTTCTTCCAAGTCTTGAATCAGGGTTTCTTTGCTCTTGCTCTTCACCACGATGTCATCCATGTAGGCTTCTACATTCCTGTGGATCTGTGGCTCAAAAGCAGTGTACACTACCCTTGCAAAGGTTGAGCCTGCATTCTTCAGTCCAAATGGCATGCGGATAAAGCAATAGGTGCCACATGGAGTGATAAATGCAGTCTTCTCTTCATCTTCCTTGGCCATGAAAATCTGGTGATAGCCTGAGTATGCATCAAGAAAACAGAGTAGCTCACATCCGGCAGTGGAGTCAACGATCTGGTCAATGCGCGGCAAAGGGAAGGGATCCTTGGGACATGCTTTATTGACATCAGTGAAGTCTATACACAATCTCCACTTCCCGTTGGCCTTGCGCACGACGACTGGGTTTGCCAGCCACGTCGGATGGATCACACCTCTAACTAGGCCTGCTGCCTCTAGTTTCTTGATCTCCTCATTGATGAACTCTTGGCGCTCCACGGCTTGCTTCCTCACTTTTTGCTTGATGGGCCGCGCATGAGGACAGACAGCAAGCTTGTGCTCAATCACCTTCCTGGGAACGCCGGGGATGTCAGATGGTTGCCAAGCAAACACATCGACATTCGCCCGCAGGAAGGCGACGAGCGCGCTTTCCTATTTGCTGTCAAGGGCGGCACTGATGGTGAAGGTACCACCAGTGCCATCCTCCTTTGCGGACACTTTCTTGGTTGCCGGAGGAGCAGCCATTCCTTTCTTGCTCTTGCCGGTGGAGCTCGATGGAACGTCCTCGACGGCAGCGCAGCACTCCGAAGAGGTGCGGTTGCCGGAGTGGGTCCCAGAGCATTTGGCGCGCCAAAGATGTCGGGGGAAACTGTCCGCCACGAACACCTATGGGACCGGAGCCCCTTGTCTGTGCGGTACGAGGGCGGAGGGAGCACAAAGAGCAGATCGAAGGAGACGCGCGGGCAGTTTTACCCAGGTTCGGGCCGCACGGATGCGTAAAACCCTACTCCTGCTTGGTTGTGTATTGAGTGGGGCGCTCGGGAGCTTGAAGAAGCAGCTACGCCGTGCGTGAGAGTAGTCTAGGTTTCGAACCCCCTCCACGTTGTGCATGGGCCTCCTTTTATAGTGTAAGGGGTCACCGACAGGTGTCAACGTAGGAGAAAGGGGTAGAAATGTAAAAGAGGTGGTAGTTGTAACAGTGCGGGAACAGTGGAGCTACAGTACAGAACAGTGGTCTATACCTACTTTAACAGTGGGGGACAAGGGCATTTAATGCCCGTCGCCGTCGACCCCAAAAGCTCCCGCCTTAGCGTCTCCGTCTGCCACGGCGACGGATTTATCGTCGTGGTGTGCCACCGTGTACCCCAGGCTGCACAGCCATCCGCCACGCGTCCCTGGTTAGGCCCCAGGGCGACGCGTGGGCCGATGAGCTGGAGCGCGGGCACACAGCGTAGCCTCCCCGGCAAGCGCCTTGCCGGGGCCTTGATCTTGCCGGGCCCGGGAACTTGCTGCTCCCCGGGCCCCTTGCCGGGGCGCGCATAGCGCCGGGGCAATATCTTCTAATCTTCCTGGCAAGCTCCTCTTGCCAGGGTCTTGTGTTAGTGGAACAGCCTTGAGCCTGGTACGGCCTTCCCGGCAAGCTCCTCTTGCCGGGGTCTCGATCTTCTGTCTTGTATACTTTGTTTTTGAATGGTTTAATAGGAGGCAGGAAGGTCTCCGGCGAGCACGCAGTAAACCTTGCCGCGGGAAGCTGCAACTGCCCGTGCACACGTTGGGGTACTGGGGTACCCCTACCTTAGTACACCGACAGTATGCCATTGAGAGTAATTAACCATAATATTATCTAGGAGTTTAGTAGCTTCTCCTAAAGTGTTTTCCATGAAAGTGCCCCCCACCGCCGAATATAAAAGATTTCTAGAAGAAAAATTCAATCCAGCATAAAAGTTCTGTATAATCATCCATAAGTTCAAACCATGTGGAGGGTAATTACGTATCATTAATTTCATTCGCTCCCAAGCTTGTGGAACATGCTCATGATCAAGTTACTTAAAATTCATAATATCGTTTCTAAGAGAGATAATCTTAGCGGGAGGAAAATATTTAGAGATAAATGCATCTTTGTACTTATTCCATGAATCAATACTATTTCTAGGCAAAGAAGAGAACCAAGTTATAGCACGATCTCTAAGCGAAAATGGAAATAACTTCAATTTGACAATATCATTATCCACATCTCTCTTCTTCTGCATATCGCACAAATCAATAAAGTTGTTTAGACGGGTAGAGACATCTTCACTAGGAAGGCCAGAAGATTGATCTTTCATAACAAGGTTTAACAGAGCAGCATTGATTTCACAAGATTCAGCGTCGATAATAGGAGCCATCGGAGTGCTAATAAAATCATTATTGTTGGTATTGGAAAAGTCACACAATTTAGTATTGTCTTAGGCCATAGTGATGAACAAGCAATCCAACACACAGGCAAACAAGAAGCAAGCGAAAAGAGGCGAACGGAAAAAGGGCGAACAAAACGGCAAAGGTGAAGTGGGGGAGAGGAAAACAAGAGGCAAATGGAAAATAATGTAATGCGAGGGATAAGAGTTTGTGATGGGTACTTGGTATATAACTTGTGCGTAGATATCCACCGCAATGAAGCCAGAAATTCTTCTTGCTACCTCTCGAGCATGCGTTGTTTTTCCCTTGAAGAGGAAAGGGTGATGCAGGAAAGTAGCGTAAGTATTTCCCTTAGTTTTTGAGAACCAAGGTATCAATCCAGTAGGAGATTACACACAAGTTCCTCGGCCGGGACCCCGACTTAGAAGTCGAGATCACCGAGTGCACGTGTACAGTGATCCCAGAGATCAATGCTCACTGAACACACAGAAGATGAATAACAAGAGTCTTACATCCATACATATCGTCTTACACAAATTAAGGCCATTATGGCCAAGTCTTACATAAATAAAGCCTCACGGGCTAAATAGCAAATAACTCAAATAGCGGAAGTCTTCGATAATAGGTAGAACCCATGCCATCTGCCTTAACCCTACAGGCATTCTGACTGGGATAGCGTCCTAGTTCGCATGATCGTCTCCAAAGAACTATTCATCATATCCATGTTCCTCCATGCCTGGCCAATTAAATAACCAGTGGCAAGCCAATGAGTACTTTGAATGTACTCGCAAGCAACCCATGATGTGGTTCAAAATAACAATGCAAACTGAACAATAATGAGCAATCTAGCAATGGGCTAGAATAAATATTCTACCATCAAGTGTATGCATCAACAAGTTCATGTAACCTTGAAAACAGGTTACCGATATCAACATGAATATAATTCAACTCATCGAGTCAATTCACCACCTTGACTCATCATTCACACACTTTCACTGTTGAAGTAAAATTCTGGACATAGTTTAAGTAGCACCACCCAACTTTCCATGACCGTGGACACGGCTATTCGAATAGTTTGACACTCTGCAGAGGTTGCGCACTTTACCCACAAGATCCGGGAAGCTTTCGTGTCATCCACAATCCTGCAGTACCTCAAGTACTCGGGGGAAGCACCCGGTCATTATCTTTCCTTAGACGACACTAACATAGAGTCCACTCGTTGGTACACGGCCCTCGGGTACAAACAATAGATCACGGGACTTGCCCTAATTTCAATATCACGCGTAACCAAAGGGACCAACGGTGTGTCCGGTGCCCTGTAAAAACAGTCATGGTCGTCTATCCAAGCACGACCCCGTCCCGGGAAAGACCTCAAGTCTTCCCGTCACTAGTAATGCGGGCACCATGCTAGTATCGACCTAAGTAATCAATAAAGCCCCGTCCCATAAGGGGT
The DNA here is from genome assembly GCA_902687465.1 of Secale cereale. NCBI lineage: Eukaryota > Viridiplantae > Streptophyta > Magnoliopsida > Poales > Poaceae > Secale > Secale cereale. The sequence continues at coordinate 314,210,350 of LR738709.1, read as the reverse complement.
AGTGTGGTTGCACATGTTTGGTTGGGATGGTAGTCACACATAAATCTAATCCATTATTTCACCCATGCAAAAGATTTACCGGCACATCACTTCTTCCTCAAGTGATGACCTAACTCAACATCACCCTCGGGCATTAGGGGCACCCGATGGGTTCATGCAAATATTTCAACCACGAAGGTTCAAATCACACATGCATCACTAAATACCACTACTTACTATTTGCATGTCATCTAGCACATAGCAAGATTAAGAGCAAGGCATGCATCATGTGGTGTTCCAACTAGGTTACCACCGTAACCCTACCATCATGCATCGGAAACAAACGGGTTCCGAAGAACAAGTGTATCATGGTCAAAGGGTTGCTTGCCTGGATTGGCTTGGTCTTCAAAGTCTTCAAATCCTTCTCCTTCTCCTTCTTCAGCAACTTCGTCAAATACGGTATCTATACGCCGCATAATAACATCGGAAAAATAAGACCACAAATAAAACAGAAAAATCAAAGTGCTTAGAAAAATTTCAACTTATTTTTGTAAAATACTAGAGGGAAAACTAAGATGGAGAAAATTCTTAGTTGGAGTTTTGGAGTAACAGAATGGAATCTAGGGATTTTTGAACTGGAGTTTTAATGCTCAAATTTGAATTTAAATTTGAACAGAACAGAAAAGTTTCATAGATATGTGTGAAAGTGACACCATTAAATAGGTTGGAATATTTCAAGATTTTAGGAGTTGGAATTATTTCATTTGGACTAATATTCATTTCTGTAAAATTAATTGAAGTTTTACAGAAAAGAAAAAGAAGAAAAAGCCCTGTGCAACTGGGCCAGAGTGGCCACAGTGCACGGCCCAGGGCATCTAGCCCAGCCGCACGGGCGCTAGCGCGCGCACGTCAGGTTTTCAAACCTGATGAGCGGGGCCCGGTGGTCAGCGGCTGTGAGTTGAGGGAGAGAGGGGTGAGGATGACAGGCGGGGCCCGCCTGTCATCTTCAACCTCGCGGCCACGGCGACGGTGAGCTCACCGGCGACGATTTCCGGCCACGGCGACGGCAACGGAGGGCAGGGATGGGTTCAGCGACGAGTCGCGGAGGTAGTGGTGGTGGTGCGGCTCGCCGGGGAGGTCGGGTTCGTCGGCGGCGAGGTGGGACGGCGGAGGGTCGTCAGGAAGCTGCTGGCCAGCTCGTTTCCGGCAACTGCAGAAGGGGAAAATGGAGGGGAACGCATCATTGAGATGTGGCGGTTCTAAATCGAGCTAAAGGAGGGGCGGAGGAGGCCCGTACTGCGAGATCGCCGGCTGCCCGACGCGGCGGAGCTCCGGTCGATCCCGAGCACTGGGGCTCTTCGGGGATGAACTAGCAGTGCTGGAGTGCTGCTGGGGATGAGGAGAGGCCGTTGGTGCTGAGTGGAGGGCTCGGGGGG
>LR738709.1:314151111-314208697 GCA_902687465.1 Secale cereale | reverse complement strand
GGGGGGGGGGGGTCCTATATATAGGGGAACGGCGAGGTCCTGTGGACCTGTGCGTCGGCGAGCTTCTGCTCAACGCTACAGCGCACGGGAGGCGACGAGAGTGTGTCTGCGGCGTTGCTGGACGAGCCCTACGCCCATTAGAGGAGAGAGGAGGAGCGGGGAGGCTTCCAGACGACGCGCGCGTGTGAAGCCGAGGAGTGGACATCGCGAGCGGCCGGTGCGCGTGTGGTGACGGCCACTGGAGGGCGCAGGAGGAGGGGGGCAGCACCGGTGGAGGTTGCGGACGTCGAGGCGCGTTGGGAGGCGCGAGGGGAGAGCTCGAGGCTGTCGGGGGCAGGCGATTGGGCGAAGCTACAGTGCGTGGGCGCACTATAGCGCGCTCTGGAGCGCCCTTATCGCATGCCATGGCATGCCATTGGCCCTCTAGACGCGTCCACTGTGTCTGGGGGGTCCAGGGTGATGCAAGCACTACGGGTGAGGCTTTGGATGCTCTGGAGATGCTGTGAGAGAGAAGAGAGGCTGGTGACTTGGTAGAAAATGGCTGTCCAGCAAGGTGAATTAGGGTTTTTACCCCTCAATCATGAAGCTGGGAACTTGGGGAAGTTACTGGAGGTAGCTAGTAACCAGATGAAGTTGTGGTAAAAAGTTGAGGCCAAAGTAAATAGTAAAAGTGATCAAGAAGAGGGTTTTAGTAATTTGGCAGAAGGTGCTTGATCAGTGTTTGGTCAAGCAAATGATCTCCACTTGCCATGACACTTAACAGGATTGAATTACATGTGAAAATAGGGTGCTTCACCAAATTTGGGCTCATTTGAAGAAACTAGCCAATGTAACTTTGGTGAACCCTAGAAATCAACAGAAATGGCTTCATCTTGTTTGAGTCAAGCTAATCATCTCCCCTTGATGCACCACTTGGGGTAGTTTCATCATTTGGGGTATTGATCATGCCCACAAAGTTTGAAGCTCCAGGTAAAAAGTTGGTAATGTAAAGTTGTTCAAATTTGCATTTGAACAGAAAGGGTTTTGGGGTGTTCTCATCAAGTTGCTCTACTCCAAATCTTGTGCCATTTGGTCTAGATGCCTTATTAGGCATTTCTAGCATGTGCACCAAGTTTGAGAGCATTTGGACAAGTTTGGCAATGTAGAGTTGCTCAAACTTCAAATATGGACAGAATGGTTATGAAGGGTTTTGATGATGTTTTCTTGCTTCCCAAGGCATGGGACTTGGCAAGATCATCAAATATGTCACATATGACATGATAGAATTTTCCTGGAATTTTTGGAGAATATTTCCTTTGGAAATATTTCAAAAGCTTGAAATATCCAGAAAGGGTTTTAGAGGGATTTGCCCATTATTTTGAACATGACCAAGTGTTGAAACTCTTATATATGGACAATATATGTCCTATGAGTCTCCCTGAATTTTGGCAAATATTTTTGAAATACTTAAATAATTTTCCCCTATTAAAGACCATTTCTGGCCTTAAGAAAAAGCTTTTAAATAAAATAGGAAAACAACTTTTAAAATTATACTCTTGTGGTTTCTGGGAGTCCTATGACTACTAGGTCTCAAATATACCCTTTGAAATAATTTTGTCACCCTAAATCAAGCACTTGCAGTGCAAACCTTAATTCAGGGGTTTTTGGAAAAACTAAATTTATAAAATACATTTTGGCCAAATTAATTTTGTAAGAAAGTACTATACTGTTATTTATCACTTGGCATGATCATTGGGCAGAAGTTTTGGATATGGAGATGAATTCTACAAGAGGTAATAGTTGACTTTAATGAGCACATGAAAAAGCACATGGAGAGAAACTCAATTCCAAATAAAAGCCAAAAAATGCCAAAAAAATTTGCTGGTCCAAATTTTCTTGTTTCATTGATGCAAATAACATGTTACAAAATGCAGGGTGTGACAGACTTACCCCCCTTACAAGAATCTTGTCCCCAAGATTCCTAAACTAGGTCTTAAAAGAGATCGGGAAACTCGGATCTAAGATAGTCTTCATGTTCCCAGGTTGCTTCTGCTTCCGTGTGGTTGCTCCACTGGACCTTGAAGTACTTGATGGTACGGCTTCGCGTTCGTCGTTCCGCTTCATCCAGAATGCGAATGGGCTTCTCGCGGTAGGTCAAATCAGGCTGCAGATCAATGGCTTGGTGATCAACATCCTTGTAGAGATTAGGCTTGTGCGGAACTTGGAGGCATTTCCGAAGTTGTGACACATGGAATACATTGTGCACACCGGATAGCTCGGGTGGTAGTTCCAACTGGTAAGCCACTTCTCCTCGTCGTGCAGTGATCTCAAAGGGTCCAATGAACCTTGGTGCGAGCTTCCCCTTGACGTGGAAACGCTTGGTTCCCTTCAGAGGAGTTACCCGCAGGTACACATGGTCCCCGACATGGAAACTCATGTCCCGACGGTGAGTGTCAGCATAGCTCTTTTGCCTTGACTTGGCTGCCTTCAAATGCTCTCTGACTAGTTGGACTTGCTCTTCTGCTGCGCGGAGAATATCCGGTCCAAAGACTAGTCCTTCTCCAGTCTCTGACCAGTTGAGGGGTGTGCGGCATCTGCATCCGTACAACACCTCAAATGGTGCCATCTGAAGGCTCGACTGGTAACTGTTGTTATAGGAGAACTCGGCAAAAGGGAGACAATCTTCCCACTTGGCTCCATATTCCAAGACACAGGCTCGGAGCATATCTTCGAGAATCTGATTGACTCGTTCTGTCTGACCTCCGGTCTGTGGGTGGAAAGCCGTGCTGAAAGATAACTTGGTTCCCAAGGCTTCTTGGAACTTCTTCCAGAACCTTGAGGTGAACTGGGTTCCTCGATCTGACACAATCTCCTTGGGAACGCCGTGAAGACTTACGATTCTGTCGATGTAGAGAGCTGCCAGCCGTTTGCCATCATAAGTGGTCTTGACAGGAATGAAATGGGCCTCCTTGGTCAAATGATCGACTATGACCCAGATAGAGTCATGTCCTCTATCCGACCTTGGTAATCCAGTGATGAAGTCCATTCCGACTTTATCCCACTTCCACTCAGGAACCTTGAGTGGTTGAAGCAATCCAGCAGGTCGCTGATATTCAGCCTTGACCCTTTGGCACACATCACACTTTGCAACATAGGTTGCAATCTCTCTTTTCATCCCGTGCCACCAGAATCGTGCTTTCAAGTCTTGGTACATCTTGGTTCCTCCGGGGTGGATGTAATACGGAGTGTCGTGGGCTTCTTGCAGGATCAGGTTCTTCAGCTCTGTGTTGTTTGGTACGCAGATGCGGCCTTTGTACCAAACAATCCCGTGCTCGTCTTTAGAGAATCCTGGGGCCTTGGCTAGCTTCATCTTCTTCTTGATGCCTTCAATGCTTGCGTGTCCATCTTGTGCCTTCTTGACTTCGTCCATCAGGATCGGTCTGACTTCCAAATGATCCAGAAATCCAGGGGTGACCAATTCCAAACTGAATTGCTCGAGTTCCTTAAACAAGGCTGGCTGCCTTTCTTGAATAATAGCATTCAAGGAGCAAGCCTTCCTGCTTAATGCATCGGCCACCATGTTAGCCTTCCCAGAGTGATATTGAACACTGAGGTCATAGTATTTAATGAGTTCCAACCATCTTTGCTGCCTCATGTTTAATTCCTTTTGGGTGAAAATGTACTTCAGACTTTTGTGGTCTGTGTATATCTCACACAGTTTCCCTAGGAGGTAATGTCGCCATGTCTTCAAGGCATGAACTACTGCCACTAGCTCAAGATCGTGAGTAGCGTAGTTCTCCTCATGAGGTCGTAGCTGCCTGGAGAGGTAGGCTATGACTCGGCCTTCTTGCATCAGAACGCTTCCCAATCCGGTTCGAGAGGCATCACAATATATCACGAACTCCTTATGAATAACAGGTGTTGCCAGAACTGGGGCGGTGGTCAATCTCTTCTTGAGTTCTTGGAAGCTTTCTTCGCATTTTGGCGTCCACTCGAACTTCTTGTCCTTCTTAAGGAGCTGAGTCATTGGCCGTGCAATGCTAGAAAATCCTTCCACGAATTTGCGGTAATAGCCCGCAAGTCCGAGGAAGCTTCTGACTTCCTTGACGATTGTTGGAGATTGCCATTGGGTCACAGCTTCGATCTTCGCGGGATCAACTGATAACCCTTCTTCGGTCAAGACGTGACCTAAGAACCCAACTTTATGCAGCTAGAACTCACACTTGCTGAATTTGGCATACAGTTGGTCCTCCCGAAGCTTATCTAGGACCATCCTCAGGTGTTGCTCGTGCTCTTCCTCCGACTTCGAGAAGACAAGAATGTCATCGATGAAGACAACAACGAACTTGTCCAAATATTCCATGAAGACTTTATTCATGAGATACATGAAGTAGGCTGGGGCATTGGTTAACCCAAAGGACATGACCGTGCACTCGTACAGGCCATATCTGGTTACGAATGTCGTCTTCGGAATATCTTGGGGTTTGATCTTCAGCTGGTAGTACCCAGATCTGAGGTCGATCTTGGAGAACACCTTGGCTCCGCTGAGCTGATCAAACAGATCTTCGATCTTGGGAAGTGGATATTTGTTCTTGATTGTAACTTCATTGAGGGAACGATAGTCAATGCATAAGCGGATGGTACCGTCCCTCTTTGCCACAAATAGAACGGGAGATCCCCAAGGGGAGGCACTCGGGCGGATAAATCCCTTCCTCAGCTGCTCTTCCAGTTGCTTCTTCAACTCGGCTAATTCTTCCGTCCCCATTCTATAAGGCTTCTTATAGATGGGTCCTGCTCCGGGCACGAGCTCGATGATGAACTCAATGTCACGGTCAGGGGGCATTCCCGGTAGTTCATCCGGAAAGACATCAGGATACTCACATACCACCGGTACTTGCTCTAGCCCAACTTCAGACAGACAGTTGACTTGAATGGCTTGAGAGGAAGAGGAGTTGGGAGTGAACTTGACTTCGACTCCTTGGTCATTGGTCATAGTGACTGTCCGATTGGCACAGTCTAACAAGCCTTGGTGCTTGCTGAGCCAATTCATGCCTAGGATCACATCCAAGCCTTGTGATCTCAGGACGATGAGGTCTGTTAGGAAATCTACACCGTTAATGGTAATACTGACTCCTTTACAGCCTATCTTGGCTCTCATCTCTGCTCCGGGGGTTTGTACCACCATAGGGTTATTCAGGGGTGTAGGGGTCATGCCACTTTTTAATGCAAATCTTTGAGTGACAAATGAATGCGTTGCTCCAGAATCAAACAAGACAGTTGCAGGTGCTGAGTTGACAAGGAACGTACCCAGCACGACGTCCGGGTCTTCCTGGGCTTCTTCAGCAGTGACGTGATTCACACGCCCCTTCCCATGGTTAGGTGGATTGCGAGGAGCTGGGTTCCTTGGTGGCATCCCGCGGCCTTGTCCTTGGTTTTGCGCATTGGGGCGCGGGGCATCAGGCTTCTTGTTGGGGCACACCCTTGAGATGTGTCCGGACTGACCACATCCAAAGCAAGTGACTTGGTTTGGATTGTTGATCATGTTGCCACCACTGGTACTGGGGTTGAAAGCTGGCCTTGGGTTGGCATACTGCTGAGGCTGATAGTTGGTACGAGGTGCAGGAGCTCTTGGTTGCTGATAGGTTGGCTTGGCCGGGGCTGACTGCCACGGACGAGGTTTTTGGTTGCTGGAACTTCCCTTGCTGACCATCTTGCGCTTGCGAGTGTCTTCCAAAGCACGCCGCTTGTCTTCAAGCATAAGTGCTTTGTTCACCAGGTCAGGGAAGGTTGGGCAGTCGCACACGACAAGCGAGTATTGCAGAGTCTGATTGAGGCCTTCCATGAAGCGCTCCCTTTTTACAGCATCAGTGCTGACATCTTCAGGGGCATACCTTGACAGAACACTGAACTTCTGCATGTACTCCTTGACAGTGCCGCTTCCTTGCTTCAGGGCTCGGAACTCACGCTTTTTGATAGCCATGATTCCGGAAGGAATGTGGGCCTTGCGGAATTCTGCCTTGAAGTTGACCCAAGTGATGTCTTGTTCAGCATGCATGACCTTGAATCCATCCCACCAAGCTCTAGCAGTCCCCCCGAGGCAGTGGGCTGCATAAGCCACCTTCTCGCGGTCTTCGGTGCATCCGACTAGTTCCGGTATTTCCTCAATGGAGTGGACCCAGTCGTATGCATCCAGGGGTTCAGTAGTCTCGATGAAAGTTGGCGGTGCATGCTTCTTGAACTCTGCCAACGTGGAACGTCCATTGCCATTCCCCGCCGGCTGGCGGTTGTTGGTGACAGCTTGAGCAATCAGCTGAAGGGCTGCAGTGTTGGCTTGGTGTTCCTCTCGGAAAGCTTGGAGAAGCTGAGCCATGTCCATGTTCGGAGGAGGTGGTGGTGGTGGAGCTTGGTCGTTGGTTTGGTCGTGGCCTGCCTCTGACTGAGCGGATGCTCTGGCTTCAATCTTCTGGGTAGAGGTACCAGTACGAGGTACAACAGGCATCCTGTTGGAGCGGTAAAAGGTCTCATGACTCGAAAGAGGGAAAGCAAGATAGATGGGTGCCTAGTAAGGGGGTGGGTGTGACACTAATCAAATCATGCAAAGGCCGAAAGGCCAAAACACATTCATTAAAATCCAAATGGGTGATGTAGTCGTTTACACATTCCTGAAGGAAGAATACGACATACATCCAAACACAACAAAAGAAAATACTAGATGGTTTCATATGAACCATACAAGGACTCGACTGCGCATAGGGGTTACATGACCTATCCTACCGTAGAGGTCACAACTGGCATATCCGAGTAGCGAATAATGCCTAAGCGGCGGAATGCTCGGTCGCGTATTCTGACTCTTCTGGGTCTTCCTCCTCGTCTTCATCTGTCTGGGCCCCCTTGTCACTTGAGGGTGTGGGGGAGTGGAGGAGTTGAATACGACGGTGCTCCGTCGGTGGTGCAGGGAAAAGCTTGCGATATTCCCTTGCCGTCATCCGGCGTCGCCGAGGTGGTTCTTCATTCTTGGAAGATACATCCTCGGAGGGCCTTCCGCCTCGGTATGCGATAGCGGACTGTCCAGAAGGCGCTCCTTCCTTCTTGATCCTATTAGTCTTCTCTTGAGCTCGGCGAAGAAGTGCCTTGGTCTTGTGAAGTTCTTCTCGAAGCTTCATTGATTCCGAGGCCAAGTCTTGTGCCAAGTTGTCGGCACATAGACTGAAGTAGGTCTGGAACCGAAGCAAGAGTCCTTCCTTTAGTGGAGCGGCTAGTGCGCTACTTTCATCTTCACCTTCCTTCCGGTACGGCAAGAAGCGAGTTGTCATCTTGGCTGCCATCTCCGGAAGAAGCTCGTGGAGACGGGTTAGTGCCTTGAGTGCAGCAGCCTCGACAGCGAGAGGTAGTGTTGCCATCTGGGGTCCCTCGAAGAACCAACTTGTGGGAGGATCGTTTGCCTTCACGATCACTTCCACATGGTACTCCACCTCAGTGTCGCTAACCCAATGCTCAAGGTTGGTGAGGATGGGCGCTCGGTGGAACTGACACTCCTGGAGGCTATCCTCGAGAAGCAAGGGAAACCAAGTGGTCAGGTGCTCTTCGGGTACAACGGCCATCTACAAGGTGGAATAGGAGGGGTTAGTAAGCTGATGAAATCTCAGGTTTAGAAAAGAAGAGAGGTTCAAAAGGTTTTTGAAAAAGGGTCTCATCTAACTAACGCCCATGCTAACTAAGGCTTCCTACAGTCAGGATGGCTCTGATACCACCTCAGCTGGGACCCCGACTTAGAAGTCGAGATCACCGAGTGCACGTGTACAGTGATCCCAGAGATCAATGCTCACTGAACACACAGAAGCTGAATAACAAGAGTCTTACATCCATACATATCGTCTTACACAAGTTAAGGCCATTATGGCCAAGTCTTACATAAATAAAGCCTCACGGGCTGAATAGCAAATAACTCAAATAGCGGAAGTCTTCGATAATAGGTAGAACCCATGCCATCTGCCTTAACCCTACAGGCATTCTGACTGGGATAGCGTCCTAGTTCGCATGATCGTCTCCAAAGAACTCTTCATCATATTCCTGTTCCTCCATGCCTGGCCAATTAAATAACCAGTGGCAAGCCAATGAGTACTTTGAATGTACTCGCAAGCAACCCATGATGTGGTTCAAAATAACAATGCAAACTGAACAATAATGAGCAATCTAGCAATGGGCTAGAATAAATATTCTACCATCAAGTGTATGCATCAACGAGTTCATGTAACCTTGAAAACAGGTTACCGATATCAACATGAATATAATTCAACTCATCGAGTCAAGTCACCACCTTGACTCATCATTCACACACTTTCACTGTTGAAGTAAAATTCTGGACATAGTTTAAGTAGCACCACCCAACTGTCCATGACCGTGGACACGGCTATTCGAATAGTTTTACACTCTGCAGAGGTTGCGCACTTTACCCACAAGATCCGGGAAGCTTTCGTGTCATCCACGATCACGCAGTACCTCAAGTACTCGGGGGAAGCACCCGGTCATTATCTTTCCTTAGACGACACTAACATAGAGTCCACTCGTTGGTACACGGCCCTCGGGTACAAACAATAGATCACGGGACTTGTGCTAATTTCAATATCACGCGTACCCGAAGGGACCAACGGTGTGTCCGGTGCCCTGTAAAAACAGTCATGGTCGTCTATCCAAGCACGACCCCGTCCCGAGAAAGACCTCAAGTCTTCCCGTCACTAGTAATGCGGGCACCATGCTAGTATCGACCTAAGTAATAAATAAAGCCCCGTCCCATAAGGGGTAGTGTGGTTGCACATGTTTGGTTGGGACGGTAGTCACACATAAATCTAATCCATTATTTCACCCATGCACAAGATTTACCGGCACATCACTTCTTCCTCAAGTGATGACCTAACTCAACATCACCCTCGGGCATTAGGGGCACCCGATGGGTTCATGCAAACATTTCAACCACGAAGGTTAAAATCACACGTGCATCACTAAGTATCACTACTTACTACTTGCACGTCATCTAGCACATAGCAAGATTAAGAGCAAGGCATGCATCATGTGGTGTTCCAACTAGGTTACCACCGTAACCCTACCATCATGCATCGGAAACAAACGGGTTCCGAAGAACAAGTGTATCATGGTCAAAGGGCTGCTTGCCTGGATTGGCTTGGTCTTCAAAGTCTTCAAATCCTTCTCCTTCTCCTTCTTCAGCAACTTCGTCAAATACGGTATCTATACGCCGCATAATAACAATGGAAAAATAAGACGACAAATAAAACAGAAAAATCAAAGTGCTTAGAAAAATGTCAACTTATTTTTGTAAAATACTAGAGGGAAAACTAAGATGGAGAAAATTCTTAGTTGGAGTTTTGGAGTAACAGAATGGAATCTAGGGATTTTTGAACAGGAGTTTTAATGCTCAAATTTGAATTTAAATTTGAACAGAACAGAAAAGTTTCATAGATATGTGTGAAAGTGACACCATTAAATAGGTTGGAATATTTCAAGATTTTAGGAGTTGGAATTATTTCATTTGGACTAATATTCATTTCTGTAAAATTAATTGAAGTTTTACAGAAAAGAAAAAGAAGAAAAAGCCCTGTGCAACTGGGCCAGAGTGGCCACAGTGCACGGCCCAAGGCATCTAGCCCAGCCGCTCGGGCGCCAGCGCGAGCACGTCAGGTTTTCAAACCTGACGGGCGGGGCCCGGCGGTCAGCGGCTGTGAGGGGAGGGAGAGAGGGGTGAGGATGACAGGCGGGGCCCGCCTGACATCTTCAACCTCACGGCCACGGCGACGGCGAGCTCACCGGCGACGATTTCCGGCCACGGCGACGGCAACGGAGGGCAGGGATGGGTTTATCGACGAGTCGCGGTGGTAGTGGTGGTGGTGCGGCTCGCCGGGGAGGTCGGGTTCGTCGGCGGCGAGGTGGGACGGCGGAGGGTCGTCGGGAAGCTGCTGGCCAGCTCGTTTCCGGCAGCTGCAGAAGGGGAAAATGGAGGGGAACGCATCAGTGAGCTGTGGCGGTTCTAAATCGAGCTAAAGGAGGGGCGGAGGAGGCCCGTACTGCGAGATCGCCGGTTGCCCGACGCGGCGGAGCTCCGGTCGATCCCGAGCACTGGGGCTCTTCGGGGGCAGTGCTGGAGTGCTGATGGGGATGAGGAGAGGCCGTTGGTGCTGAGTGGAGGGCTCGGGGGGGGGGGTCCTATATATAGGGGAACGGCGAGGTCCTGTGGACCTGTGCGTCGGCGAGCTTCTGCTCGACGCTACAGCGCACGGGAGGCGACGGGAGTGTGTCTGCGGCGTTGCTGGACGAGCCCTACGCCCATTAGAGGAGAGAGGAGGAGCGGGGAGGCTTCCAGACGACGCGCGCGTGTGAAGCCGAGGAGTGGACGTCGCGAGCGGCCGGTGCGCGTGTGGCGACGGCCACTGGAGGGCGCAGGAGGAGGGGGGCAGCACCGGTGGAGGCTGCGGACGTCGAGGCGCGTTGGGAGGCGCGAGGGGAGAGCTCGAGGCTGTCGGGGGCAGGCGATTGGGCGAAGCTACAGTGCGTGGGCGCACTGTAGCGCGCTCTGGAGCGCCCTTATCGCATGCCATGGCATGCCATTGGCCCTCTAGACGCGTCCACTGTGTCTGGGGGGGTCCAGGGTGATGCAAGCACTACGGGTGAGGCTTTGGATGCTCTGGAGATGCTGTGAGAGAGAAGAGAGGCTGGTGACTTGGTAGAAAATGGCTGTCCAGCAAGGTGAATTAGGGTTTTTACCCCTCAATCATGAAGCTGGGAACTTGGGGAAGTTACTGGAGGTAGCTAGTAACCAGATGAAGTTGTGGTAAAAAGTTGAGGCCAAGGTAAATAGTAAAAGTGATCAAGAAGAGGGTTTTAGTAATTTGGCAGAAGGTGCTTGATCAGTGTTTGGTCAAGCAAATGATCTCCACTTGCCATGACACTTAACAGGATTGAATTACATGTGAAAATAGGGTGCTTCACCAAATTTGGGCTCATGTGAAGAAACTAGCCAATGTAACTTTGGTGAACCCTAGAAATCAACAGAAATGGCTTCATCTTGTTTGAGTCAAGCTAATCATCTCCCCTTGATGCACCACTTGGGGGTAGTTTCATCATTTGGGGTATTGATCATGCCCACAAAGTTTGAAGCTCCAGGTAAAAAGTTGGTAATGTAAAGTTGTTCAAATTTGCATTTGAACAGAAAGGGTTTTGGGGTGTTCTCATCAAGTTGTTCTACTCCAAATCTTGTGCCATTTGGTCTAGATGCCTTATTAGGCATTTCTAGCATGTGCACCAAGTTTGAGAGCATTTGGACAAGTTTGGCAATGTAGAGTTGCTCAAACTTCAAATATGGACAGAATGGTTATGAAGGGTTTTGATGATGTTTTCTTGCTTCCCAAGGCATGGGACTTGGCAAGATCATCAAATATGTCACATATGACATGATAGAATTTTCCTGGAATTTTTGGAGAATATTTCCTTTGGAAATATTTCAAAAGCTTGAAATATCCAGAAAGGGTTTTAGAGGGATTTGCCCATTATTTTGAACATGACCAAGTGTTGAAACTCTTATATATGGACAATATATGTCCTATGAGTCTCCCTGAATTTTGGCAAATATTTTTGAAATACTTAAATAATTTTCCCCTATTAAAGACCATTTCTGGCCTCAAGAAAAAGCTTTTAAATAAAATAGGAAAATAACTTTTAAAATTATACTCTTGTGGTTTCTGGGAGTCCTATGACTACTAGGTCTCAAATATACCCTTTGAAATAATTTTCTCACCCTAAATCAAGCACTTGCAGTGCAAACCTTAATTCAGGGGTTTTTGGAAAAACTAAATTTATAAAATACATTTTGGCCAAATTAATTTTGTAAGAAAATACTATACTGTTATTTATCACTTGGCATGATCATTGGGTAGAAGTTTTGGATATGGAGATGAATTGTACAAGAGGTAATAGTTGACTTTAATGAGCACATGAAAAAGCACATGGAGAGAAACTCAATTCCAAATAAAAGCCAAATAATGCCAAAAAAATTGCTGGTCCAAATTTTCATGTTTCATTGATGCAAATAACATGTTACAAAATGCAGGGTGTGACATCCTCATACCTGCACAAACAAATAAGAACCTTGCAACCAACACAATAAAGGGGTTGTCAGTCCCTTCTTGGCCACTTGCAAAAGTGAGATCTGATAAAGATAATAGGATACATATTTTTTTGGTATTTTTGTTGTATAGATTGAAAGTAAAGATTGTAAAATAAAAGTAAAGTAAAGATAACTAGTTGATGGAAGTTTAATATGATGGAAGATAGACCCGGGGGCCATAGGTTTCACTAGTGGCTTCTCTCAAGATAGCAGATTTCTACGGTGGGTGAACAAATTACTGCCGAGCGATTGATAGAAAAGCGCATAGTTATGAGAATATCTAGGCATGATCGTGTATATAGGAATCACGTCCGTGACAAGTAGACCGAAACGATTCTGCGTATACTACTATTACTCCACACATCAACCGCTATCCAGCATGCATCTAGAGTATTAAGTTCATAAGAACAGAGTAACACTTTAAGCAAGATGACATGATGTAGAGGGATAAACTCATGCAATATGATATAAACCCCATCTTTTTATCCTCGATGGCAACAATACAATACATGCCTTGCTGCCCCTGCTGTCACTGGGAAAGGACACGACAAGATTGAACCCAAAGCTAAGCACTTCTCCCATTGCAAGAAAGATCAATCTAGTAGGCCAAAATAAACTGATAATTCGAAGAGACTTGCAAAGTTATTTTAATCATGCATATAAGAATTCAGAGAAGAACCAAATATTGTTCATAGATAATCTTGATCATAAACCCACAATTCATCGAATCTTGACAAACACACCACAAAAAGAATTACATCAAATAGATCTCCAAGAAGATCGAGGAAAACTTTGTATTGAGATCCAAAGAGAGAGAAGAAGCCATCTAGCTAATAACTATGGACCCGAAGGTCTATGGTAAACTACTCACAACTCATCGGAGAGGCTATGGTGTTGATGTAGAAGCCGTCCATGATTGATGCCCCCTCCGGTGGAGCTCTGGAACAGGCCCCAAGATGGGATCTCACTGGCACAGAAGGTTGCGGCGGTGGAATTAGGGTTTCGTGGTGCTCTCGCATGTTTTCACGGTATATGAGTATATATAGGACGAAGAAGTATGTCGGTGGAGCTACGAGGGGCCCACGAGGGTGGGGGGCGTGCCTACCCCCCTGGGCGCGCCCCCCTGCCTCGTGGCCACCTCGTGGCTTCCCTAGCATGTACTCCAAGTCTTCTGGGTTGTGTTTGTTCAAAGAATGATCCTCCTGAAGGTTTCATTCCATTTGGACTCCGTTTGATATTCCTTTTCTACGAAACACTGAAATAGGCAAAAAACAGCAATTTGCACTGGGCCTTGGGTTAGTAGGTTAGTCCCAAAAATAATATAAAAGTGTATAATAATGCCATTAAACATCCAAAACAGATAATATAATTGCATGGAACAATAAAAAAATTATAGATACGTTGGAGACGTATCATACATCCCACCTGGGACTTCCTTGCCTCAGCCGTAGCCCAGCGCACCAACAATGAGCGCCCAATAGACCATCCCCGCCTCCCCTGGTTATTCTCTCCCAAGCTCACCTCGCAGCTTCTCCTTTCTCTTCCTGTCTTCCTCGTCTTGCTCCTTTCCTCCTCACGGTAAAACTTTAGCGCCAGGAGCACATGGCCGCCTGGACACCACGGCCTCACGTACCCTCCCTATAAAAGCGGCCCCGCGACCACCCAGGGTTTCCTCCTCCCTCTCCTTCCTCCTCTACCACCACCAGCTAGGAGGTCCGCCCTCCCGCGCGCCTGCTTCCTCCACGCACGAGCGCCATAGCTGGTCTGAGCCGAAGCTCTCCTTCGGCATAGGAGCTCCGATGCCGACCTCTCCTTCCTCCTGGCCCTTCGCGACTCCACCACGACCCTGTTCCCGCTGCGATGCAGGGCCTGAGACGCCAAGTTCCTCGACATTATGTTCCTTTGCTTCGTCTTCTTCGTGGACCAAGCAACATCGCCTCGATCGGTGCCTCCCATCGCCCTCTCGATCATGCCCGACCATTTATACAAGCCCCTCGTGAGCTCCTCTCGCAATCGCCTCTGCCCCCTTACAATTTTGTCTCCAATGTCATTGATTCCGTCATGTCGGAGCCGTGGGTGCCGTGCTATCTCCATGGCCATGTAGAACCAAGATGATGCTCTATTTCGATGCACCCTCTGCACACACAACGCCGCCTGCTACACCCACACACGCGCGTGCCTCCATACCCGCACCCGAGCACCCAGCGCGGCCCCAAGGCACCCAGGTGAGCAACTCCTGCTCGTTGTGGAGATCCTTCACGATAACAACTAGAACTTGCATAGGGACTTTACAGACCCCGAGGACTTATTTAACAACCCGGGCCAGTGCTCCTCATGAGTGTTGGTCCAAACCTGTCAACCGCCGGTGACTGCCAGGGGCAACTCTGGATTTGGTCTACCGGAAGTTTGGACAATCTGATCATGGCCTGAGACGAGATACACGCTGCTACTATCAGGATGTCGACACGTTGGGAGATCTTGCTGGACTTGTTCTATCATTGTAGAAATGTCTTGTGAACAGGGATTCCGAGTTTGATCGGGTTGTTCCGGAATGGAGGATTTTCCTCCGCTGATTATGAGAGTTTGTGATGGACTAAGTTGGGACACCCCTGAAGGGTTTAATATTTTGAAAGCCGTGTCTGCGGTTATGTGGCAAATTTTAAATTTATGATATCCGATTGTAGAGAACCTGACACCAGATCCGAAATAAAATACACCGTGCGTAATGTGTGCGTGACCGTGACCGTCTATTTTCAATTTGAGAAGAGAACATGGTGGGTTATGTTTGACTCGTACGTAGTTCAGGATCACTTATTGATCATTACTAGTTTGCGACCGCTATGCGTAGTTTCTCTTCTTTCTCTTGAACTCGTAAGTTAGCCACCATACAAATGCTTAGTTGCTTGCTGCAACCTCACCACTTATCCTTTGCCTACCAATTAAGCTTTGCCAGTCTTGATACCCATGGTAATGGGATTGCGGAGTCCTCGTGGCTCACAGATTACTACAACATTAGTTGCAGGAACACGTAATGCGATGATCTGACGTGAGAGCGATGTATGTGTGCTTTTTGAGATCTTCTTCTGATTCTCCTTCTTCAATCAAGAGACAGGTTCCAGGTCGGAGCCAAGGATTAGTAGGGTGGATGTCATTCTTCTTTTACGTTTGCTTTCATCCGTAGTCAGATCCAGCTCTTCTGTATAACGGTTGCCATGTATTGATGTATTGTTGTGTTAAACTTGTAGCTTGTGGCGAGTGTAAGCCTTTATCTCGTATTCTCATCCATTCAGTACATGGTATGTTGTAATGATATCCACCTTGCTAAGCGCTCGAAATGCGGTTGTGCCCCAATCACGAATTCATCACATGATCGGGATAGAGTCGCATCTTAGACGCTACAAGTTGGTGTCAGAGCCTCGACCGACCATAGGATCCCCCTTGATTGCTCTTAGTTTCACCGTTGTCGAGTCTAGAAGAAAACTATTTTCGGAGTCTAGTTATATTGGAGAGTAGGAATTCTTTTTACTCCTCGTCCCCTTCGTCGCTCTAGTGAGGAATCTTAACGTAGGTGTTTTGATATACTCCTCTCCCCTTCAAATTTTCTTTAGGATCACACAATTAGTTATCATTTATTGTGATGTCACCTCTTTTCATCCGGCGCACTTCTTGATGCGGAGCATCCTATGGACATCACCATGTCAAGAGCCCATTTGGCAAGTGACACGTGCGCCATCTACTTCTCATACATAAAGGTGAATCTTCTCCTTTACACGTGTTCACTTGACCCCTTCGAGGATGGTGTACTACTTGACACTTTACTCGTGTGCATGCATAGGTATTGTCGGAGCTTCACGGACGACGAGGAGGAGCGCAAGCGCCAAGGAACGCCTACACCATCAGCGAGGGAAGCATGGAAGCGAAGACGGAAGAAGAATGGCCTGTCCAGTCCGGAACGGGCGGTACTACCGCTTACAAGCGGTACTACCGCTCCCAAGCGGTACTACCGCTTACAAGCGGTACTACCGCCCGAGGTCCGATACTACCGCCCTGCCTGTGTGCAGCCGTCGGCCTTTGGCCTTGTATCCCTCGCCACTTACCCCTTCATGGCTTAGACTATAAATAGACCACCTCCACCTCCTTTCTAGGGTTAGCAAATATGATAGCTCATTTGTATGTGAGCTTTGCTCCTACCTTCTCCTCTTGAGAGAGTGAGACTACTCCATTGGAGGCCAAGACCTCCACCTTGGAGAAGATCCCTAGTGGATGCAAGACCTCCCACGGGAGAAGAATCCTTGTGGATTATCAAGACCTCTCTCCTCATAGGATTGGGATGAACTCTACCATGTATCTTATTTCCCTTTGATTGTTCGTGTACCTTGTGGATCTCATGTGTTTGTGAGTCTAGTGGATGTGTGATTGGACTTGTTCTTGAGTGTTTCTCTTGTGTTCTTCCCTTGTGTCCTTCTTGTTCTTGGGGATTCCCCTCTAATTCATGAAAGATCTCCACCTAGGGTTCCACCCTACAACATCATGGTATCTAGAGCTATGGTTTCTCACGAAATTGGAGCCCCCCTTTGTGTTTTCTAGCCTTGTTTTGTTGTGTTCTTGCCCAATTTCGAAAATTCCCACCAAAAATAGCCCCAAATTTTCTTGTGATTTGTTGGTTTGATGATGTTTTGTTGGATTTGATCCATGGATTTGCTTGGTTTCGAGTGGATCTAGCATCTCCCCAAGTTTCACCACTTTCCATCCACGAAATCCATCCAATTTCGCCCCCGAAATCATCCATTTCCGCCCCAAATTCGCCCCGATCCCGATCTGCGAAGTTTTTCCCGACACCAGCGGTACTACCGCCCATCCAAGCGGTACTACCGCCCTACAAGCGGTACTAATTTTTTAGTTCCGCTCAACCAAGGCGGTACAACCGCCCCGCACTTTTTCAGCCTTCCGAGTTTCACCGTTTTGACCATAACTAATTCATCCGGAGTCCGATTTTGACGTTCTTTAGCTCGTTTTGAAGCTATTGACATCCCCCATACCACAAAAATACTACCATCATCATTTGACTCCATCAAATTTGGCATGTTTGCCTAGGCCCCCCACCATATCATCCACTATACCACCATACCTTTCCGCAACCTAACCATTTTGTTTCCCTTAGCATTTGTGGTTGTTTCAGTTGTGACTTGAGTCTCCTAAGGTGTTTCGGCTACTTAGGGACAATTGCTTCTTCATCAACCACCACCACCACTTCCGCATAACCTTGTCCACTATACATAGCCAACCCAACTTAACCCAATCTTGTGTGAGCTTGTTTGAGTTGTGGCTCGTGTCTCCTAAGGTGTTTCAGCTACTTAGGGACCGTGACTTCAACTCGGACACCGTGTATAGCCCTTCATACACTTCCACCACCATAACCCATTTTGACCGGGTTTCCACCAACAATTCCGCAACCACCACCGCTTGTCCGCTACCACCATTTGACATTTGTCCTTGAGATTTTGAGTTGTGGTTTTTCCGTTTCCTAAGGTGTTTTGGCTAATTAGGAACGGGTCGCCATCGACAACACCGCCTCTCATCATCATCATCGGACGGTAACCTCGACGACACCATTGTATATATCCCTTGCAATTGCATTGTTAACCCCTAGCCCAATTTGCGTCACTTTCCCATCGAGACTAGCCATTTGAGTATTGCCGGCAACGTTACTTGTGCACATTAGTAATCATCGATCCGCCCTTCCATTGTATACATACCATATCATCTTGTTATCATCATATCATCCCTTGTGTCACAAGATTGTTCCCGCATATACACAATTGTTATCTTGGTTTGTGCATAGTGGCCATATAAAAAAAACTTTTAAGCAAAAGAGAGCAAAGAGCTTGTAAGCAATAGCCATAGCATCGCCACATTGCATATCATACTACCATATTGATCATCTTGGATCATCGTGTGCGAAACACCGGAACATCATACACATAGCATACTTGGGATAACAAGTTCATACATTGTGCATCTTATAGGTTGTGCACAAGTGTCGTATCCGCCTATTGAGCAATCGTGCTAGCGTCTCTCTTGAGTTGTGCAACACGAGCGTTTTCCATGGATTCCACATTTTGTGCTCATTCCTTGGTTGCATGACCCCATTTATCTATCCGTGTGTGCGTTTCCGTGTGCCACATATTGCTATTGGTCTACTTCTTACATTTGCGAATTTGTTAATCTCTTTCAACATTATTGACTCTTGCTAACATTTTGCATCATTTTTTTGTGCCACTATCCTCACCGAGCTCCACCATAAGCTTTAATTGGTAGGTGTGAGTGAACAAGTCCGGTACCAATTGCACTATTCTTTCATTTCACTTTGAGTGAAACGGGATACATCCTCAACTTTGGGAAACAATATCTTGGTATTGTTTATCTCATTTCCTACTCACCCTCTACTCGAGTCTTGTGATGGATAGGCAAAGCACGTCTACTTCGGTCTACAACAACAAGGACGAGTTCGGTGCCATGACTAGATCACATCGGCATCGACACCATCACCGACAAGAACGTGAAGGTCACGAGCTCAACATCAACAACCGCTCAACGACTTCACCATCTACCTTGGCATCTTCACCAAGTGGCTTCAAGGCATCTTCGCCTTCGGACTTGCGGCATCTTCGCCGACCCGCACCTCAAGAGAAGCTCCCCAAGCTCAAGTCTGCGAAGCTACTACGACACCGACAACGACCACATGATTCCTTTCTATGGGACTCAAGACCCCGAGGAGTATCTCTAGTGGGAGCGCTTGATGGACGACTACCTCACGCTACATCAAATTCCTCCCGAAGATCAAGTGAAATGCGCCACAAGAAACTTCCACGACCGCGTGTCGACATGGTGGCTTCACACACCTTCGGAGAACTACGACATGAGTTGGTCCAAGATGAAGAAATCTATGTGGCGAGATTTCCTGCCTCCCACCTACACAAAACAACTTCTTCGCCAATTGGAGAACACCATACAAGGATCCAAGTCCATCGACGTGTACTTCAAGGAGATGAAGAAGGCCTTGCGACGAGCCGGCGTGGACGACCCCATTTGGATGAAGTTTTACTTCATGATGGGATTGGACAACGACATCTCCAAGACTATCTTCCTCGAGAACTACAAGTCCCTCGACGACAACTACATTGGTGCTCTCAAGGCGGAACAAGAACTTATGAAGGCCAAGGCTTCTCCACCGCAAGCACACTTCTCGAAGACCAAGCTCCAAGATGGCGAGCATGAGGCTAGTACCACCACGATGTCCAAGCCCAACGAGCTCCAAGATGATGCTCCCAAGTTCGACTACACCGCCATCCCTCTTTGTGTCATTGATGATGCCGAGTCTACTTCGACTCTTTTTCAAGATGGTGCGGCACCGACTACGACTACGGAGCCATTCGAAGACCAAGCTTTGGAGGCGAGCGACAAGGTGGCGAGCAAGGATGATGCTTCCATCTTTGGAGGCGAGAGTGATGATGTGCCATCTTCGTCCTTCATCCACGACGACGACGAGATGGTTGAGCATGGGACTTTCCCTTCGACCACGGCGATGTATGATGACTTGAGTGACTTTTTCCACCATACTGAGAGTGAGAGTGACTTCACCACTAGCCCCATATATGATGAGATGCCCCATTTCACATGTGAGGAGAGCCACCACAACCACCACTTGAGTGAGATGAGTGACTCCACCATATGTGACTATGAGTGCACCTACCTTGAGGGAGTGAGTGAGCCACCAACACACATAGAGAGTGAGATAGTTGATAGGTCATGTGAGGCCACTTTCAACACTAACGACTTGACCTCTACCTTTATTGTGTCTTCTCATTTGGTGCTAGGTCCCATTTATGATGACGAGCCGATTCGCGACGACTTCGTCCTTCGTATGGACAAGAAGATGGCCATGGTGGATTATGACGCACCCCCCACATGGTTCCATCAAGATGAAGATGACCACCATTTGGTCTTTGCCACCTCACCTACACCACTTGAGTGGAACGAACAAGGTAATATAGGTGAAGGTGATGCTCTAGTCCCACTAGTGGACATTTGTGACATTGATTGCTTGCATGATGTTGATCCACCTATTGCCATGCTTCATGCTAGTTCGACTACCTCATGGGATACATTACCCATTTATGATGTGTATGATGATTGCCATGTGGAGTCTATTAGTTGTGATGCCATGTTGCATAGGATCTCTTGTGATCATTCTTTAGGTGACATCATGTTTGATAATCCACTTGACTTGTCATATGCTATGCATGAGATCACTCATATGTCATATTTGCAATCTCATCGTAGTAACTATGCATATGCCATTAAGATAAACCCAATTTGCACATATGGCATAGATGACAAGCCCATGGTTATTGGCATTTGTTTTTCTTGTGATGATATTGACATGCTTCCTTTGCATCATATCCATCATATGCCATGCCATGATTACCTAGCCTCAGACATGCATTGTTTTGGATGTTGTTCCACTTCTCCACATTATGCTTCCGATATTGCTCATGAGGAGACCCCCATAGTTTCCTCATACATTTTCGGATATTTTGATCCACCCCATCCATTGCATGATCCCCATACTTGTGTGCACAATATGCTCCCCATGAATGCCAATGCTATTGTTGTGCCACATACTTGCTCTAATTTGTGTCCCCATCATGCAATACATGACAACTATTCTTTCATGATGGATGACATATTTCTCTATCGTGCCTCAAATTTATTTGAGCGATGCCTATCTTGTGCTAACTCATACGTGCACATACACATCATGATGGATGATGTGTACATTTACCACGCGCACAATTTCTTTGGTTTGTGTGTCTTTTGTGTAGGTCCCCATACTTACTCGTCAACCTCGCAAAAGCACGAGTTGACGAAACGAGCTCTAGAGAGAAATGACGACTTGGGAGTCCATGGATTATCCTTCCAACCGCTACCTTCGCGCAAAGACTTCGTGCATCTCTTCTACATGGCACTCACATGGTTATGGGTTATTGTCCATTATGTCTCTTACGCCCATCTTTCCATGTTCACTTTGCATGATATGCTCATTTATATGCCTTTGCCATGCATTTGTGACCCATGCTTTGCATTACACATGATGATTGATTCTCATACTTGTATGTGTATTTGCAAGCTTGGTGGAGATATGACTTGTTATTGCCATGATGCCTTTGTACCCCATGCCTATTATGATGCTTTGATCTTGCTTTGTGTTCGTGCTTGCGATATGTCATGTGTATTACCTATACCCACTATTTGCTCACATGACATGATTGCCATGCCTTCTCCTAGTGTGTTGCATCTTTGCTCCACTAGTTTGCACAACTTGATCACCATGCTTGCTTCATGTAGTGCATCACCCATGATTCATACATGCTCCTTTCATGCAGTTGATGTCAACCATTGCCATGCGGTTGATATTGCTTGTTGTCATATGTCTCCACATGTTGCCTCTCTCATGCTATATGATTGTCCATGCATTGAGCACAACCATGATTTTAATCTTGCCAATGAGATTGCCCCCATAGCATTCTCGCATTTATTTGGAGATTTTGACATATTTCTTGTGAAGCATTCTTGTCTTGCCTCTTTGCATCTTATGCCTAGTGCCATGATTATAGCCATTGTTGCATCATCTTATTCATGCACTTTTTCTTCTAATGGTTATGTGCAAGAGAAGAGAACCATCATAATGAATGATGTGTTTATCTACCATGCGCATACATTCTTTGTTTTATTGTGTGCATGTGTAGGTTACTTGGACTTCGTGTCGACTTCCACTTCACGTGAGTTGACCATTCGAGCTCTTGAGAGCGAACCACTTTCTACCACGACGCTTCTACATCGCACTTGCTTGTGCTTCGGCATTGTGAAG
Organism: Secale cereale; assembly: GCA_902687465.1. Lineage (NCBI taxonomy): Eukaryota > Viridiplantae > Streptophyta > Magnoliopsida > Poales > Poaceae > Secale > Secale cereale. Next base: position 314,186,615 of record LR738709.1, on the reverse strand, counting down.
AATGCACAAGGACATGCTTTCAAGGTGATATCCTTCTCTTCCAAGAACCCAAAAACCATGAGCATGAATATTGTGGATCATACTACATGTGTTGCTTGCACCATTTGTCATCTTGGACTCCTTGATCGCGCACATGTCAGTGATATTGCTTTCTTTCACGATAGCCACATTGACATGCCTCATGTTATATATGCCTTGTGTGTTGCATCCAATTATTGGATTACTTGTCCCTATCATATGCTTGGTTGCAACAATGTCATCTCTTCACATATGCCATGTCCCATTGCTTTTCACATGATTGACTTGATGGCCTCACACATGTTGAACAATTGCTCTTTCTATTGTGTTGAGTGCCACACCATTTTCACGACACCCTATGCACGTTATGCTTGGATTGTCTTGCACTTGACTCATGTGTTTAGACACTTCATTTTATTTGGTGTTGTGAATGATTCCTATGCCTACCATAGACCTTTCATAGAGCGCTTTATGCATGCTTGCTACGACTTTGAGGTAGATGCTTACTCCCTTGTCACACATATGTGCATCTCTACCTCACATTTACATGCTTGTTTCCATGATGACCTTGATTGTGCTCAATTCATATGCTTACATGCCATGTCACCACCCTTTGTCACACCATATGCTATGCTTGATGACAACACTTGTTGGGTGAATCACCTCTTGAATGTTTGATTTTGCACTAACGCTAACCACATTCGTTTTTGCAAGTGTTTGTTGTCTTTGCTCCTTTTGAAGGAATCACTAGACGATGCGACATTGGAGAGTTCCCATGTTGAGCTTCAAGATGATGAGCACTTGGTGATCATCCACATCTATACGGCGATGCCACCTCTTTCCCATGGTGATTTGGTTTTCGATCCGAGGTCGGATCTTTCCCAAGGGGGAGGGGATGATGCGGAGCATCCTAAGGACATCACCATGTCAAGAGCCCATTTGGCAAGTGACACGTGCGCCATCTACTTCTCATACATAAAGGTGAATCTTCTCCTTTACACGTGTTCACTTGACTCCTTCGAGGATGGTATACTACTCGACACTCCACTCGTGTGCATGCATAGGTATTGTCGGAGCTTCACGGACGACGAGGAGGAGCGCAAGCGCCAAGGAATGCCTACACCATCAGCGAGGGAAGCATGGAAGCGAAGACGGAAGAAGAATGGCCTGTCCAGTCAGGAACGGGCGGTACTACCGCTCCCAAGTGGTACTACCGCTTACAAGCGGTACTACCGCCCGAGGTCCGGTACTACCGCCCTGCCTGTGTGCAACCGTCGGCCTTTGGCCTTGTATCCCTCGCCACTTACCCCTTCGTGGCTTAGACTATAAATAGACCACCTCCACCTCCTTTCTAGGGTTAGCAAATATGATAGCTCATTTGTATGTGAGCTTTGCTCCTACCTTCTCCTCTTGAGAGAGTGAGACTACTCCATTGGAGGCCAAGACCTCCACCTTGGAGAAGATCCCTAGTGGATGCAAGACCTCCCACGGGAGAAGAATCCTTGTGGATTATCAAGACCTCCCACGGGAGAAGAATCCTTGTGGATTATCAAGACCTCTCTCCTCATAGGATTGGGGTGAACTCTACCATGTATCTTATTTCCCTTTGATTGTTCGTGTACCTTGTGGATCTCATGTGTTTGTGAGTCTAGTGGATGTGTGATTGGACTTGTTCTTGAGTGTTTCTCTTGTGTTCTTCCCTTGTGTCCTTCTTGTTCTTGGGGATTCCCCTCCAATTCGTGAAAGATCTCCACCTAGGGTTCCACCCTACAACACTTCTCTTCGAGTCAATTCGATCCTCTTCATCATTTCCAAGATCAATCCTCAGTTCTTTCTTAACGACATTGTTTTCCCTGTCCAAGTTGTTTTTCCTTTTCCCACCCGCCCACCCTTTTTCTTCCCATAGTCGGAGTCCTTATTCAAGTATCCATCCTACTCGTACAAAGCCCGAGCATCATTTCCTCAATTATTTCAACTGGTGAATTCTCGTCTCATTCGACCTTCTTCATCTCTTTTTCTTCTCTGGTGGATCCAATTCAAATTTAGGTGTTGATCATATTCTTTTTCTTGGCTCAAATGTTTCCCCTTGCTCGTTCGCCTCTCTCCATTTAATCATTCCCGAGTGACGAAGACATCTCTGAATATTTGTGTTCGCCTTCAAATTAACTCGAGGTTGTCACCTCATTCAAGTTTTCCCATCATTCTGGTGCATCATCTCTCTTTCAAACAATCTTTTTAAATGGTATTTATTTTCAGTGGTCTCTTAACCAACAGGTCTTTTCCCAGGATCTTACCCGACTCTTCTAATTTTCCAGAGTCATTCCCAAATTCTATTCAAAGTGTGACTTAAGAATGGATTCCATCAGTCGTATGCCTTCACCAAGATCGCTTTCAAATTCTTTTCATCTTTGGTGCAACCTTTCCTCTTTTCATTCTTCCGGAGTGTTTTCAACGTCGTTCGTCTCTGTTGTATTCTTTCCATGTAATTGGTTAACCTATCAAGGTTCCTTCGTTTCACTTGTTTGTCCAAGAAGCAACATTGTTCTCCTATTCCTCTTCCATCTCGATCCGAAGATCTCGAGACGAGATCTCTTGTTAGTGGGGGAGTGTTGTGACGCCCCGAGACCGATGCTCGAGTTGCCTTCCAATTTTTTTGGCATCATGTCTTTTGATTGTTTTTTGCCATGATCATGATGAGTGCCATTGTCATATTTTGCTTCTTGCATCATGTTCATCATTTGGTTATTGCATTTCCATGCCCATCATTGTCATATTGCATTTGTGCGTCTTGTCATTTTGCATTCTTCATGCTTATCACATGCCTTGTGGTATTCATCTTGTTGTGCTTGCACCATGTTAGATATTGTTGCTTGCCTACGCTTTTGTCCCATGCATCATCACCTCCCCCTCCTTCTCTGTCAGGACCCCGATACTAAGTCGCACAGGTCTAGCCTGTAACACATCATATCACTTTGCCGCCTCACACACGGTATCCCCACGGGTGCCACCTTACCTGGCCCGGGACCGTTTGCGCATTTTGGCACACATATATGATAGTGTCGCTAGCATCCATATGACAGAGAACCCGGGCCGATATGACTAGTTATAAACCAAAAGTGGCACTAAATTACAGAGACATGCATACATGACCCAGCAACGAACATGTCGGTCATCAACGTATGAACCCAAGTCGTAGCAAGCTACAAGGACTTAAAGGAACAATGCGTGGCATTTCCCCTAAGGGACAGACACAGGAACGAAGAAGGACACATGCCGGCCAGCCTATGTGTTCCGGAGCAGTAGCAAGCTACCAAGGCTCAGTGGAAGCACTAGGAGATATTTCCCTGAAAGATAGGCTACCAAGGGTAATAAACTAGGTGTCGGATCCCACACATAGCAATACACATTGCACGTACGCATAACATGCAAGTATGTGCTGTACAACATGGCATCACAACATAACTTAACAAATCATATAGATAAAGGCCCAGAAGAGCCATCATAACATTTATTACAAACATAGGTCACATGACCCAACATACAGAGCATACAGGCAACGGAAGCATAACATGTCTGAGTACAGACAACTACAAATGAAAAAGGCTGAGAAGCCTGACTATCTATAGGACCCTCCCAAGGGTACAAGATCGTAGCTGAGGTAACAAGCTAAACGTCGAAGTCCATGCGGAACCACTAGTGAGACTGAAGTCTCTCTGCAAAAACATAAATTAAGCAAACGTGAGTACAAAGGTACTCAACAAGACTTACATCAGAAATAGCTACATATGCATGAGTATCAACAAAGGGGTGGTGGAATTTGACTGCCGCAAGCCAGCTTTGACTCGGTGGCTATCGTGAACTATGACTGCAAGTAACTCTTTTGAGGTGGCGCACACGAGTCCACATACCCACCAATCAATACACCACCATGGATACGCTCCCGTCTCCCTACGAGAAGGCCATCCATAGCACTCACGCTTATCTTGCGTGTTTTAAAATTATCCACTTTCACTTGTCTATGAACTGTACAGGTAACCCAGAAGTCCATTTCCGCGGACACGGCTATTCGAATAGATCATATATAACCCTGCAGGGGTGTACTTCTACACACACGCTCTCGGCACTTACCGCCATGTACACGTCATGTATCTCGGCAACCTTCAAGCGGAAGCCTGGCGAGGGTGTCGGCCACGACCTGTCTAACCACACAAGTCTCTAGTCCATCTTTATCGCCTATTTGGGTTCCATCCGTGGGGAGATCCGGCCGGGGTGTCGCTCACGGCCCCAAACGATGTGTACAGGGTTCCCGAGCCACCAAACGGGCAACCGGTACACCGTGCCACGTACTGCCGCGTCATAGCCCACCCCGAGGGTCAGCGCTGCGCACAACCTCCAGTAAACTACAAACACCAGAAACTAATTGCAACTCCTGGACAGAGATCATGTTGATTAATAAGTCGAGAGAGTCAATTAAGGATCCCAATGTGTGGTAGTAGCTGTTTCATGGATCACAAACACAAAACACAGTTCCTGAGGACGGCTGCAATGAAACAACCCACCATGTACTCCTACATGGCCTCTCATCGCTACCTTTACCAAAACGTGTTCACACACTTAGCTCACCCATAGTAGGACATGTTCGTCACCCTTCCAATTCTTCCCCGATGAATCAGACCTGACACAACTCTAAGCAATAGCAGGCATAACAAGAAAGCATGAATGAGTAGGCACAACATGGCTCAAACAACTCCTACTCATACTAGTGGGTTTCAACTATTTAATGTGGCAATGACAGGTCATGCAGTGGAAAGGGGTTCAACTACCGCAGCAGGTAACAATTGAACCGTTATTGTCCTAATGCAGTAAAAGAGAGCAAGAGCGAGAGAGTGGGATTGTATCGGAATGCTCAATGGGGTTTTGCTTGCCTGGCACTTCTGAAGATAACACCGTGTCTTCATCAGTGTCATCGATCACATCGTCATAACAGCGTCTACTGAGAGGGAACAAACACCGGCAACAGATAAAGAACACAATCAATGCAATGCGACGATATGATGCATGATCATGACATGGCAATATGCTGTTGATTGGGCTAATGCAACTAGCAACCATATTAAATGAAGTTGGTTTGAACCAAAGGTTCAAATTCAAACTCCATATGTGATTATTTAAATGTCATTTAATTGATCTGACCTGATCAGCAGGTTTAACTTGTTCAAACATGCATGAAAATGCCATAAATAGATTCCTTGAATTTTTCTGATCATTTTTCATATATAAATTATTTTCATTGGAGTTATAGATTATTTTCTGTGATTTTTAGAAGTTTTGGCTATTTTCTGAAATAAATAAATCATATCTGATTTATTTTAAATCACAGAAAATAGTTACTGCGTCAGCTCTAGGTCATGCTGACATCAGCAAGTCAACAAGCGGGTCCAGGTCAAACCTGCTAGTGGGGCCCGCGTGTCAGTGACTCAGTGCTTGCCTGAGTCACATACATGTGGGCCTGGTCAACGGCCACGTCAGATGGTCAAAGCTGACGCGTGGGACCATTGTGGTTAACTTAAACTAATCAGGAACAAAAGCCTTGGTTAGTTAGGTAGTGGGGCCCGTGTTCATGGACAGGTGGCACTAACTAAACACGATTAGTCCCTAAATTAATGGTGCCACGTCAGCGTCACCGGAACCTCGCCGGCGGCGACCAAATCGACGGCGGCGCGGCTCGGGAACACGCTACGGGCGGCGGTTTGGCTTAGTGAGGGTACCAAGGCGTAGCCCTTGCTCGCCCGCATCGAGCGACGGTGAAGCTGGACGCGGGGGTCGCCGGAATCGACGCCGACGACGAGGTTTGCGGCGGCCGTGGTTCGGGCATGCTCGAGAACGGCGATGAGGTGCACCGTAGGACGAGCAGGTGGGGGTTTTCGGCCCCTGGGAGGGTGCGGAGCACGGTGCCGAGCTCGTTTTCAAGCCTCGGTGGCTGCAGCGACGGCGGTGACATCGCCGGCGGCATGGAGTTCGCGGCCACGGTGGGGGTCGGAGCTAGAGCATGCGCGTGAGTAAGGAGATAGGGGGAGGAGCAAGAGGGGCTCACGGCGGTTCGTATGAAGGAGACGGCGAGCTCGGGGGCAGCCTGACGGCGACATAAGGGCGAAGGCCATCTCCGATGGCCGGCGGTGGAGAAGTCGATGGTGAGGGCGAAGCAAGGCACCCGAGGACGCGTGCGTCAGTGTGGAGATCTGCGGTCATCAGGCGGATCCGATGGGCACGTAGGGAGGGAGTGATTTGGACGGTGGCTATGTCGGCGATGAACGGCGGCGACGAGCTCCGCTCGGACGCGAGAGGGAGAGAGAACAGAGGAGAGGAGAAGCACCGAAGAGAGTGAGAGAGAGGTCGGGGTTGCGTGGCGACGCATGGAGGCGTCCAGGGCGTCGGGGACGCAGGCAGGCTGGCTGGAGGTGGCCGTGCGCGTGCCGGCGCGCAGCGACCACGCGCCCCTGTCCTTCTGTCCAGGGAGGAAGACGACAGGGGAGGAGCCAGGTGGGCTGGGCCAGCTACACGTAGGTGGGCCAGGTAACTCTTCTCTCTCTGCTTTCTGTTTTTCTTTTTCTAATTATTTCTGCTTTGTTCTGAATTAGTAAAAATACTAATTCATTTAGTAAAATCCTGAAAATAATTGTGGGCACTTTTGAAAATATTTCAACTGCCCTCAAATTGCTTTCAGAATTATTTGGACATTTAAAAATATTTATAGCATTTTAAATGTCCAAATGCAAATAGTTATGACTTAATTCAAGATCCAAAATGGTTCCCAAAATTATGAAACCATTTTTGGCAGGGGTTTTAGCCAAGACCAAAAATGATGAACATTTTGTGAAGGGCATTTTGGGTACATTGAAAAGTATTTTAAAGTTGAACCTAGTTGAGTTCACTTGGTGCTAGGGTTTGAACAAACCCCATTTCAAGTTTCAAAGGAATGAGACATGATGCAACAACCAAGACTGGTCCACAAGCAAAGCTAAAGCTAGGGCTGTGACATTCTCCTATTTTTTGCAAGTGCAATTTTCCCTTCTCCTTTAATGTTCACTTTTCCCCAGAAATCCTACACCTTGCCTTCAACCTTTCTGTCAAATTTTAGCTCATTTAGACTTGTTTTGGTTGGGTTCAAAAATGCATCAAGTTTGAATTAAATTCAAACTTGGTTTATTTTTCTACCTCTAAAAATTACCAAACCTATTTATTCAAATAGTGCACGATTCCAGGAGCATGAGGATATTTTTATATCTTCCAAATCCTTTTCCTAGCCCCTCCTTCTTTTCCTTTTGTGAAATCTATTGATTATAAAAGAAAACAAAAAGATAAGAGAAGGAGGGTGAGAGAATCCAGCCCACCTAGGCCTTCCTTGCCCCAGCCGCAGCCCAGCGCACCAACAGCCAACGCCCAATAGTCCATCCCCGCCTCCTCTGGTTATTCTTCCAGTGTGGCAAATTTTGCACCCTCTCGGGCCCGCCTGGCAGACTCTCCTTTCTCTTCCTTTCTTCCTCCTCTCGCTCCTTTCCTCCTCACCGAAAACTCCAGTGCTATGAGCACATGGCCACCTGGACGCCACGGCCTCGCATCCCCTCCCAATAAAAGCGGCCCCGCGACCCCCTATGGTTTCCTCCTCCCTCTCCTTCCTCATCTACCGTCGTCGGCCAAGAGGGCTGCCCTCCCGCGCGCCTACTTCCTCCATGCACGAGCGCCATAGCTGGTCCGAGCCGGAGCTCTCCTTCGGCATAGGAGCTCCGACGCCCACCTCTCCTTCCTTCCGACCCTTTGCGACTCCATCACGACCTTGTTCCCGCTGCGATCCAGGGCCGGAGACGCCAAGTTCCTTGACGTCCTGTTCCTCTGCTTCGTCTTCTTCATGGACCGAGCATCATCGCCTTGATCGCTGCCTCGCCTCGCCCTCTCCATCACGCCCTGACCAGGGATTCAAGCCCCTCGTGAGCTCCTCTCGCAAACCCCTCTTCCCCCGTGACAATTTCATCTCCTATGTCGTTGGTTCCATATGTTGGAAATATGCCCTAGAGGCAATAATAAAAGGATTATTATTATATTTCCTTGTTCATGATAATTGTCTGTTATTCATGCTTGAATTGTATTGTACGGAAACAGCGATACACATGTGAATACATAGACCACAACGTGTCCCTGGTAAGCCTCTAGTTACTAGCTCGTTGATCAACAGATGGTCACGGTTTCCTGACCATGGACATAGGATGTCATTGATAACGGGATCACATCATTAGGAGAATGATGTGATGGACAAGACCCAATCCTGAGCCTAGCACAAGATCGTATAGTTCGTAATGCTTAAGCTTTTCCAGTGTCAAGTATTTGTTCCTTAGACCATGAGGTTGTGCAACTCCCGGATACCGTAGGAATACTTTGGGTGTGCCAAACGTCACAACGTAACTGGGTGGCTATAAAGGTACGCAACGGGTATCTCCGAAAGTGTCTGTTGGGTTGGTACGAACCGAGACTGGGATATTGTCACTCCGTATGATGGAGAGGTACCTCCGGGCCCACTCGGTAAGACATCATCATAATGAGCTCAAAGTGACTAAGGAGTTAGTCATGGGATGATGGATTACAAATCGAGTAAAGAGACTTGCCATGACGAGATTGAACAAGGTATCGGGCATACCGACGATCGAATCTCGGGCAAGTACCGTACCGATAGACAAAGGGAATAACATACGGGATTGAGTGAATCCTTGACACAGTGGTTCATCCGATGAGATCATCGAGGAACACGTTGGAACCAACATGGGTATCTAGATCCCGCTGTTGGTTATTGACCGGAGAGTCGTCTCGGTCATGTCTACGTGTCTCCCGAACCCGTAGGGTCTACACACTTAAGGTTCGGTGACGCTAGGGTTGTAGAGATACATGCACATGGAAACCCGAATGTTGTTCGGAGTCCCGGATGAGATCCCGGACGTCATGAGGAGTTCCGGAATGGTCCAGAGGTAAAGAATGATATATAGGAAGTCCAGTTTCGGCCATCGGGTGAATTCCGGGGGTCACTGGGTGGGGCCACCCATCCCGGAAGGCCCCGTAGGCCGCAAGGGGAAGGGGGCCAGCCCCTGGTGGGCTGGCGCACCCACATGGGCCCCCCTCCATGCGCCTAGGGTTGAAACCCTAGGGGGTGGGGGCGCCCCCTATGCCTTGGGGGGCAAGTCTCCCCCCTGGCCGCCGCCCCCCTAGGAGATTGCATCTCCTAGGGCCGGCGCCCCCCTGGCCCCTATATATAGTGGGGGGAGAGGGCAGCCGCACCCCAAGCCTCTGGCGCCTCTCCCCCCTCCCGTCACACCTCCAACTCCTCTCGCAGGGCGCCGGCGAAGCCCTGCAGCTTTTCCTGTTGCATCCACCACCACGCCGTCGTGCTGCTGGATCTCCGTCAACCTCTCCTCCGCCCTTGCTGGATCAAGAAGGAGGAGACGTCGCTGTATCGTACGTGTGTTGAACGCGGAGGTGCCGTCCGTTCGGCGCTGGGATCATCGGTGTCGAGGATCACAAAGAGTACGACTCCATCATCCACGTTCCTTCGAACGCTTCCGCACGCGATCTACAAAGGGTATGTAGATGCACTCCTTTATGCTCGTTGCTAGATGACTCCTTAGATTGATCTTGGTGAAGCATAGGAAATTATTTGAATTCTGCTACGTTCCCCAACAGTGGCATCTGAGCTAGGTCTTTGCGTAGCATCTTGCACGAGTAGAACACAAACAAGTTGTGGGTGTTGAGTTTGTTCAATTCTCTTGCCGTTTCTAGTCCAATCTTGATTCGGCGACATCGTGGGATGAAGCGGCCCGGACCGACCTTACACGTACGCTTACGTGAGACTGGTTCCACCGACAGACATGCACTAGTTGCATAAGGTGGCTGGCGGGTGCCTGTCTCTCCCACTTTAGTCGGATCGGATTCGATGAACAGGGTCCTTATGAAGGGTAAATAGAAATTGACAAATCACGTTGTGGTTTTGGCGTAGGTAAGAAACGTTCTTGCTAGAAAACCTATAGAAGCCATGTAAAAAACTTGCAACAACAATTAGAGGTTGTCTAACTTGTTCTTGCAGCATGTGCTATGTGATGTGGTATGGCCAAGAAGATGTGATGAATGATATATGTGATGTATGAGATTGATCATGTTCTTGTAATAGGAAATCACGACTTGCATGTCGATGAAAATAACAACCGGCAGGAGCCATAGGAGTTGTCTTAATTATTGTATGACCTGTGTGTCACTGAATAACGCCATGTAATTACTTTACTTTATTGCTAAACATTAGCCATAGTAGTAGAAGTAATAGTTGGCGTGACGACTTCATGAAGATACGATGATGGAGATCATGATGATGGAGATCATGGTGTCATGCCGGTGACAAAGATGATCATGGTGCCCCGAAGATGGAGATCAAAGGAGCAAGATGATATTGGCCATATCATGTCACTTTATTTGATTGCATGTGATGTTTATCATGTTTATGCATCTTGTTTGCTTAGAACGATGGTAGTAAATAAGATGATCTCTCACTGAAAATTTCAAGAATTGTGTTCCCCCTAACTGTGCACCGTTGCTAAGGATCGTTGTTCCGAAGGACCACGTGATGATTGGGTGTGATAGGCTCTAACGTTCGCATACGACGGGTGTAAGCCAGATTTACACACGCAATACACTTAGGGTTCACTTGACGAGCCTAGCATGTACAGACATGGCCTCGGAACACGGAAGACCGAAAGGTCGAACATGAGTCGTATAGAAGATACGATCAACATGAAGATGTTCATCGTTGATGACTAGTCCGTCTCACGTGATGATCGGACACGGGCTAGTCGATTCGGATCATGTATCACTTAGATGACTAGAGAGATGTCAATCTGAGTGGGAGTTCATTAAAATTTGATTAGATGAACTTAACTGTCATGAACTTAGTCTAAATTCTTTACAATATGTCCTATAGATCAAATGGCCCACGCTCATGTCACCCTCAACTTCAACGCGTTCCTAGAGAAATCCAAGCTGAAAGACGATGATAGCAACTATACGGACTAGGTCCGTAACCTGAGGATCATCCTCATAGCTGCCATGAAAACTTATGTCCTAGAAGCACCGCTAGGTGACGCTCCCGCCCCGGCAAACCAAGATGTTATGAACGCTTGGCAGTTGCGTTGTGATGATTACTCCCTGGTTCAGTGCGGCATGCTCTACAGCTTAGAATCGGGGCTCCAAAAGCGTTTTGAGCATCACGGGGCATATGAGATGTTCCAAGAGCTGAAAATGGTTTTCCAGGATCATGCCCAAGTTGAGAGATATGATGTCTCCAACGCATTCTACAGCTGTAAGATGGAGGAAAACAGTTCTGTCAGTGAGCATATACTCAAGATTTCTGGGTTGCACAACCGCTTGTCTCAGTTGGGAATGAATCTCCCAGACGAAGAGGTCGTTGACAGAATCCTCCTGTCGCTCCCACCTAGCTACAAGAGCTTCGTGTTGAACTTCAATATGCAAGGGATGGAGAAGTCCATTCCCGAGGTGCATTCAATACTGAAATCAGCGGAGGTGGAGATCAAGAAAGATCATCAAGTGTTGATGGTCAATAAAACCACTAAGTTCAAGAAGGGCAAGGGTAAGAAGAACTTCAAGAAGGACGGCAAGGGAGTTGCCGCGCCCGGTAAGCCAGTTGCCAGGAAGAAGCCAAAGTATATATGGACCCAAGCATGAGACTGAGTGCTTTTATTGCAAGGGAACGGGTCATTGGAAGCGGAACTGCCCCAAATACTTAGCAGACAAGAAGGCCGGCAATGTCAAAGGTATATGTGATATACATGTTATTGATGTGTACCTTACCAGCGCTCGTAGTAGCTCCTGGGTATTTGATACCAGTGCAGTCGCTCATATTTGTAACTCAAAGCAGGAGCTGCGGAATAAGCGGAGACTGGCGAAGGACGAGGTGACGATGCACGTCGGGAATGGTTCCAAGGTCGATGTGATCGCCGTCGGCACGCTACCTCTACATCTACCCTCGGGATTAGTTTTAAACCTTAATAATTGTTATTTAGTACCAGCTTTGAGCATGAACATTGTATCTGGATCTCGTTTGATGCGAGATGTCTACTCATTTAAATTCGAGAATAATGGTTGTTCTATTTATTTGAGAGATATGTTTTATGGTCATGCCCCGCTGGTCAATGGTTTATTTTTGATGAATCTCGATCGTGATGATACACATATTCATAGTGTGAATGCCAAAAGATGTAAAGTTGACAATGATAGTCCCACATACTTGTGGCATTGCCGCCTTGGTCATATTGGTGTCAAACGTATGAAGAAGCTTCATGCAGATGGACTTCTGGAGTCTCTTGATTATGAATCATTTGACACGTGCGAACCATGCCTCTTGGGCAAGATGACCAAGACTCCGTTCTCCGGAACAATGGAGCGAGCAACCGACTTATTGGAAATCATACATACCGATGTGTGCGGTCCAATGAGTGTTGAGGCTCGCGGAGGCTATCGTTATGTTCTCACCCTCATAGATGACTTGCGTAGATATGGATATATCTACTTGATGAAGCACAAGTCTGAGACCTTTGAAAAGTTCAAGGAATTTAAGAATGAGGTTGAGAATCAACGTGACAGAAAAATAAAGTTCTTGCGATCGGATCATGGGGGTGAATATTTAAGTCATGAATTAGGCACGCACCTTAGGAACTGTGGAATTGTTTCACAATTGACACCGCCCGGAATACCTCAGCGTAATGGTGTGTCCGAATGTCGAAATCGTACTCTGTTGGACATGGTGCGATCTATGATGTCTCTCACCGACTTACCGCTATATTTTTGGGGTTATCCTTTAGAGACTGCCGCATTCACTTTAAATAGGGCTCCGTCGAAATCCGTTGAGACGACACCGTATGAACTTTGGTTTGGCAAGAAACCTAAGCTGTCGTTTCTAAAAGTTTGGGGTTGCGATGCTTATGTCAAGAAACTTCAACCTGAAAAGCTCGAACCCAAATCTGAAAAATGCGTCTTCATAGGATACCCAGAGGAAACGATTGGGTACACCTTCTACCACAGATCCAAAGGCAAGGTCTTTGTTGCCAAGAATGGATCCTTTCTGGAGAAAGAGTTTCTCTCGAAAGAAGTGAGTGGGAGGAAAGTAGAACTTGATGAGGTGACAGTCACCCCTCCCGAACCGAAAAGTAGCGCAACACAAGAAATTGTTCCTGAGGTGCCTGCACCGACAAGGGAGGAAGTTAATGATGATGATCATAAAGATACATATCAAGTTACTACTGAACTTCAAAGGTCCACAAGGACACGTTCCGCACCAGAGTGGTACGGCAACCCTGTCATGGAAATCATGTTGTTAGACAACGGTGAACCTTCGAACTATGAAGAAGCAATGGCGGGCCCAGATTCCAATAAATGGCTTGGAGCCATGAAATCCAAGATAGAATCCATGTATGAAAACAAAGTATGGACTTTGGTGGACTTGCCCGATGATAGGCACGCCATAGAAAATAAATGGATATTTAAGAAGAAGACAGACGCGGATGGTAATGTGACCATCTATAAGGCTCGGCTTGTCGCTAAGGGTTATCGACAAGTTCATGGGATTGACTACGACGAGACTTTCTCTCCCGTAGCGATGCTGAAGTCAGTCCGAATCATGTTAGCAATTGCCGCATTCTATGATTATGAGATATGGCAAATGGACGTCAAAACGACATTCCTTAATGGATACCTCAAGGAAGAGCTGTATATGATGCAGCCGGAAGGTTTTGTCGATCCAGAGAATGCTAACAAGGTATGCAAGCTCCAACGCTCGATCTACGGGCTGGTGCAAGCATCTCGGAGTTGGAATATTCGCTTTAATGATGTGATCAAAGTGTTTGGCTTTATACATACTTGGGGAGAAGATTGTATCTACAAGAAAGTGTGTGGGAGCTCTGTAGCATTTCTCATATTATATGTGGATGACATATTGCTGATGGGAAATGATATAGAATTCTTGGAGAGCATAAAGGCTTACTTGAATAAGAGTTTTTCAATGAAGGACCTTGGAGAAGCTACTTACATATGAGGCATCAAAATCTATAGAGATAGATCAAGACGCCTCATTGGTCTTTCACAAAGCACATACCTTGACAAGATATTGAAGAAGTTCAATATGGATCAGTACAAGAAGGGGTTCTTGCCTGTTTTGCAAGGTATGAGATTGAGCACGGCTCAGTCCCCGACCACGGCAGAAGATAGAGAAAAGATGAGTGTCATTCCCTATGCCTCAGCCATAAGTTCTATCATGTATGCCATGCTGTGTACCCGACCTGATGTGAACCTTGCCATAAGTTTGGTAGGGAGGTACCAAAGTGATCCTGGTATGGAACACTGGACATCGGTCAAGAACATCCTAAAGTACCTGAAGAGGACTAAGGATATGTTTCTCGTTTATGGAGGTGACGAAGAGCTCGTCGTAAAGGGTTACGTCGATGCTAGCTTCGACACAGATCTAGATGACTCTAAGTCACAAACCGGATACGTGTATATTTTGAATGGTGGAGCAGTCAGCTAGTGCAGTTGCAAGCAGAGCGTCGTGGCGCATTCTACATGTGAAGCGGAGTACATAGCTGCTTGCGAAGCAGCACAAGAAGGAGTCTGGATGAAGGAGTTCATCACCGACCTAGGAGTCATTCCAAGCACGTCAAGCCCGATGACTCTCTTCTGTGACAACACTGGAGCTATTGCCATTGCCAAGGAGCCCAGGTTTCACAAGAAGACCAAGCACATCAAGCGCCGTTTCAAATCCATCCGGAATTATGTTCAAGATGGAGACATAGATATTTGTAAAGTGCATACGGATCTGAATGTCGCAGACCCGTTGACTAAACCTCTTCCACGGGCAAAACATGATCAACACCAGAACTCTATGGGTGTTCGATTCATCACAATGTAACTAGATTATTGACTCTAGTGCAAGTGGGAGACTGTTGGAAATATGCCCTAGAGGCAATAATAAAAGGATTATTATAATATTTCCTTGTTCATGATAATTGTCTGTTATTCATGCTTGAATTGTATCGTACGGAAACAGCGATACATGTGTGAATACATAGACCACAACGTGTCCCTGGTAAGCCTCTAGTTACTAGCTCGTTGATCAACAGATGGTCACGGTTTCCTGACCATGGACATAGGATGTCATTGATAACGGGATCACATCATTAGGAGAATGATGTGATGGACAAGACCCAATTCTGAGCCTAGCACGAGATTGTATAGTTCGTAATGCTTAAGCTTTTCCAGTGTCAAGTATTTGTTCCTTAGACCATGAGGTTGTGCAACTCCCGGATACCGTAGGAATACTTTGGGTGTGCCAAACGTCACAACGTAACTGGGTGGCTATAAAGGTACGCAACGGGTATCTCCGAAAGTGTCTGTTGGGTTGGTACGAACCGAGACTAGGATATTGTCACTCCGTATGACGGAGAGGTACCTCTGGGCCCACTCGGTAAGACATCATCATAATGAGATCAAAGTGACTAAGGAGTTAGTCACGGGATGATGGATTACGAATCGAGTAAAGAGACTTGCCATGACGAGATTGAACAAGGTATCGGGCATACCGACGATCGAATCTCGGGCATGTACCGTACCGATAGACAAAGGGAATAACATACGGGATTGAGTGAATCCTTGCCAAAGTGGTTCATCCGATGAGATCATCGAGGAACACGTAGGAACCAACATGGGTATCCAGATCCCGCTCTTGGTTATTGACCGGAGAGTCGTCTCGGTCATGTCTACGTGTCTCCCGAACCCGTAGGGTCTACACACTTAAGGTTCAGTGACGCTAGGGTTGTAGAGATACATGCACATGGAAACCCGAATGTTGTTCGGAGTCCCGGATGGGATCCCGGACGTCACGAGGAGTTCCAGAATGGTCCGGAGGTAAAGAATGATATATAGGAAGTCCAGTTTCGGCCATCGGGTGAATTCCGGGGGTCACCGGGAGTGTCCCGGGACCACCGGGTGGGGCCACCCATCCCGGAGGGCCCCGTAGGCCGCAAGGGGAAGGGGGCCAGCCCCTGGTGGGCTGGCGCACCCACATGGGCCCCCTCCATGCGCCTAGGGTTGAAACCCTAGGGGGTGGGGGCGCCCCCTATGCCTTGGGGGGCAAGTCTCCCCCCGTGGCCGCCGCCCCCTAGGAGATTGCATCTCCTAGGACCGGCGCCCCCTGGCCCCTATATATAGTGGGGGGGGGGAGAGGGTAGCCGCACCCCATGCCTCTGGCGCCTCTCCTCCCTCCCGTCACACCTCCAACTCCTCTCGCAGGGCGCCGGCGAAGCCCTGCAGCTTTTCCTGTTGCATCCACCACCACGCCGTCGTGCTGCTGGATCTCCGTCAACCTCTCCTCCGCCCTTGCTGGATCAAGAAGGAGGAGACGTCGCTGTACCATACGTGTGTTGAGCGCGGAGGTGCCGTCCGTTCGGCGCTGGGATCATCGGTGATGAGGATCACGAAGAGTACGACTCCATCATCCACGTTCCTTCGAACGCTTCCGCACGCGGTCTACAAAGGGTATGTAGATGCACTCCTTTATGCTCATTGCTAGATGACTCCTTAGATTGATCTTGGTGAAGCGTAGGAATTTTTTTGAATTCTGCTACGTTCCCCAACACCATCATGTCCCAACCATGGGTGTTGTGCTATCTCCATGGCCGTGTAAAACCAAGACGATGCTCTATTTTTGTGCACCCTCTGCACAAACACTCCGCCGCCTGCTGCACCCACGCACGTGCTCGCCTCCACACCTGCACGCGAGCACCCCGCGCGGCCCCAACGTACCCAGGTGAGCACCCGGTGCTCGTTGTGGAGCTCCGTCGTGAGCACAGCCAAGGCCGACCCTTTGTTTCTGTTGTTTGGTCAGGTTCGCTTGAGCTATTGGTTCAGTTAGCGCATTTCTGTCATTTGTGCACGAATTCAGTGCAGAACCTACAGGTTAGTCCAGCTCGCTGGCACCCAAGCGACCAGGGATCAAATCCCCATGGGCGAAACATCTTCTTCATCAATTTTTTCCTTAACCAAATCAAGCTCTGTCCTTGTTCATATATTTTCAAGTCCAGTATCCATCAGAATCACCCTCTAGGCAAGTTGGTCAACATGCTCTGTTTTCAACCGTGAGGTGTTGGGTTCAAGTCCCAAGCGGCCCTGTTCTTGTTGTATTTCTTTTTATTTTACACACTCACACTCATTCATTTCTGGCAGTTTCTAGTCCTGGGCCGCTGCACTAAATTGCTTCGGGCCCTTGCATGTTTTCTTCTTCTTCTTCTTCTGCTCTATGGATTTTAACACTATTCAGGGACATGCCTATTTACATTTTTTGCCATTGTTTTAATAATGTGAATAGCTAAATAACTGTGCTTCGTAACATATCATGTCATATTTGTGAAACGTTTAGAATTTCATGTAGTTTCAAAATATGCCAACTTTCATCTATGTTTAAAATTGTTGTTTGCATTTAATTTGCAGAAATATCATCTTAAAATTGTTTGTTTCATAAATATTTAATCGTAGCTCGGAATTAAATAAACTTTGTATGTAGTTGGGATGAAAAAATGTATAGATAAACATGGTGCACTTTATTTTGCTGTTTAACAACATTAAACTTGTGTATATGGCAGAACAGTATGAATTTCGAAATTTGCATACGAGGACTTTCTGGAATTGTTACATGTTGTTTCTAGCCTCATTTAAACTTGCTTTGACGTGATGTTCTTGTATGCTTCATCTCTTGCCATGTGTAGCATCATGTAGCCTTATCATGCATCATACTTGGTTGAGCATCATGCCATGTTTATTCTTGTGTGTTTACCATGTTGTTTGCTTCTTTCCGGTTGTGCTTCTTCTCGATAGTCTCGGTTTTGTTGCGATTATGAGGATTCGTTCGACTATGCTTGGTTTGTCTATGCCCATTTGTCTTCTTTATGGACTCGGTCTTATTCCTAGAGGGATTTCAGGCAAGATGACCGTTACCTTGGATCTCACTACTATCTTTGCTATGCTAGTTGTCTCGATGCTATCGCTATGTCGTGCCACCCACCACTTATTTGTCAAGCCTCTCAATATGCCATGAAGTAGCCTCTAATGTTTTCCACCTTCCTAGCAAATCATTGTCTGGCTATGTTACCACGTTGCTCGGCCCTTCTTATAGCGTTGCTAGTTGCAGGTGCAGTTGCAGGTTGTTCCATGTTGGAACATGGATATCTTGAAATATCACAATATCTTTTATTTAATTAATGCACATATATACTTGGTAAAGGGTGGAAGGCTCGGCCTTTTGCCTGGTGTTTTGTTCAACTCTTGCCGCCCTAGTTACCGCTAAACCGGTGTTATGTTTCTTGATTTTGCGTTCCTAACACCGTCGGGGTTTGTGGGCCCCCCTTGACAGTTCTCTTTGAATAAAACTCTTCCAGCAAGGCCCAACTTTGGTTTTGCCATTTTCCTAATAACAATTAAACTTGCATAGAGACTTTCGGGACCCTGAGGACTTATTTAACAACCCGGGCCGGTGCTCCTCATGAGTGTTGGTCCAAACCCGTCAACCGCCGGTGACCGCCAGGGGCAACTCTGGATTTGGCCTACCGGAAGTTTGGACAATCCGATCATGGCCTGAGACGATATACGCGCGGCTACTATCAGGGTGTCGGCATGTCGAGAGGTCTCGCTGGACTTGTTTTACCATTTTTGAAATGTCTTGTGAACCAAGATTCCGAGTTTGATCGGGTTGATCCGGAATGGAGGATTTTCCTCCGCTGATCATGAGAGTTTTTGATGGACTAAGTTGGGACACCCCTGCAGTGTTCAATATTTTGGAAGCCGTGCCTGCGGTTATGTGGCAGATTAGAAATTTAAGATATCCGGTTGTAGAGAACTTGACACCAGACCCGAAATAAAATATACCAACCATGTGCGTAACTGTGACCGTATCTTTTCAATTCGAGAAGAGAACACAATGGGGTTATGTTTGACTCATAGGTAGTTCAGGATCACTTATTGATCATTACTAGTTTGTGATCACTATGCGTAGTTTCTCTTCTTACTCTTGAACTCGTAAGTTAGTGTCACGCCCAAGATGCGATTCTATCCCAATCACATGGTGAACTCGTGATTGGGGCACAACCGCATTTCGGGCGCTTAGCAAGATGTATATCATTAAATCGTATCATTATATAAATAGATGGGGATACATACAAGTCATACAATTGCCACATGAATATATCAACATCATACACAAGATATCCGACTACGGATGAAAAACATGAAAAGCACAATGACATCCATCTTGCTATCCCTGGCTGCCGACCAGGAACCTAACCCAAGATTGACGAGGAAGAAGAAGAAAGAACTCCAACAGAAGTAAACATCGCTCTCACGTCAAGTCATCGAAAACATGCACCTGCAACTATTGTGGTAGTATCTGTGAGCCACGAGGACTCAGCAATCCCAAAACCATGTGTATCAAGACTAGCAAAGCTTAATGGGTATGGAAATGATAAGTGGTGAGGTTACAACAGAGGCTAAGAATTGTATGGTGGCAAACTTACGAGTACAAGAATAAGAAGAGCATCTACGCAAATGGTCGCCAACTAGTAATGATCAATAAGTGATCCTGAACTACCTGTGAGTCAAACATAACCCCATCGTGTTCCCTTCTCAAATTGAAAAGAGACGGTCACGGTTACTCACGCGGTCGGTGTATTTTATTTCGGATCCTCTGTCAAGTTTTCTAAAATCGGACATTAACAAATTCCAATTTGCCACATAACCGTGGGCACGGCTTTCGATAGATCATTACCCTGCTGGGTTGTCCCAACTTAGCCCATCACAAGTTCTTATGATCAGCAGAAGTAAAACTTGTCATGTTAGGGACAACCCGACCAGACTCGGAATCCCGGTGCACACGACATTTCGACAATGGTAAAACAACTCCAGCAAGACCTCCCGGCGTGCCGACACCCTGATAGTAGCCGCGCGTATCTCGTCTCAGACCATGTCCGGATAGGTCAAGCTACGGGTAAAACCAGATACCTCGAGTTTCCCCGAGGCAACCCCGCAGGCTGCCCGTTTGGGACCAACACCAACACCATCGGCATTGGCCCCCCTTGTATGAAAAAGTGGACGAACGTTGGGTAGCGCTAACTCCCTATGCGTCAAATTTTAATTAAGTTTGTTGTTATGGGCAAATGGTAAAACCAATGTTGGGTCTTGTTGGAGGCCTTTTATTCAAAGCAAACTGTCAAGGGTTCTCATAACCCCCAACCGTGTTAGGAACGCAAACTCAAGGAACATAACACCGGTTTATTAGTTCTTAAGGCGGCATGAATGGAAAAAAACACTGAGCAAAAGGCCAAGCCTTCCACCCAATGTCAAATATATATGTGCATTAATTATAGTAAGATATATTATGATAATCCCCAATTATCCAAGATCCGACATGGAGCAATCTTCATCTTCACTTGCAACTAACAACACTGTATGAGGGGCTGAGTAAGCGGTAACATAGTCATTCAATGGTTTGCTGGGATGGTGTCAAAGGTTAGAGGTTTCATGGCAATAATGAGAGGCTGACAACAATAGATTGGCAGCGCGACATATAGCGATAGCATTGAGACAACTAGCATAGCAATGATAGTAATGACATCCAAGGTGACGGTCATCTTACCTGAGATCCCGCAAGGAAGAAGAATGAGTCCATGAAGAAGACGAAGCCACGAAAACGAACCCAGCGTAGTCGAACGAATCCTCACGATCGCAACGAAACAGGAATTACCGAGAAGAAGCAAACAACTTGGTAAACACACAACTCATAAACAAGGCAAGATGCTCAACTAAGTATGATGCATGACAAGGCTACATGATTCAAATCATGGCAAGAGATGAAGCATACAAGAACATCACACAAAGCAAGTTTAAATGAGGGTGGAGACAACATATAACAATTCCGGTAAGTACTCATATGCAAATTTCGAAATTGGTCCAGATCTGAACAAACTTATGTTAAAGTTGTTAAACAGCAAGTTAACATGCGCCATGATGATCTGCATGAAATTCTAGTCAATTTACATATAAAGTTCATTAAATTCGGAGCTACGGCCTAGAAGATATGAGCAAAACAAGTCAAGCATGGCATTTATGCAAAATGCATTCAAACATCAAGCACACATACTCAAAACATGGATGCAACATGACATGATGCATCTACATGCAAAACCAGGCAAGTTTCATATAGAGCACACTCAAAACGGAGTAACTGATCAACACATACACCCAATACAAGATATAACAACAATCTGTCCAAACCAGCAACTAGGCACTTTGCAATCATCAAAACAACATGCTATAGGAACATTTCAATGCATCAAAGGGCATGGCAAGTATGTACATGTCAAGCATTACAAAACATGATCACTGAGCTACTGCCAAATAGGACAAGAACATGCTCAAAACATCATGACAAGATTGCAAAAGATAACAGATTCACAGACTTAGTGAAATAAATTGAACATGGCAGGAACAACGCCAAGTAGGCATGTTTGCAAGCTTGTGTAACTCATCTGAAAAATGTCATGGCATGTGAATATAACCAACATCAAGAACACATGTTTATGAAGCTACTAATGTCAAGAACATGGTCATAGGATGCATAGAACACTAGATATTCACATGGAAAAACTGAACTTACTGATAACAGGTTGACAAAAACATTATATAGCAATTTGAGATCATGGTAATGACAAGCTACAACAAGCCATAATTGCAAACAAGGGCATGGATGGGTAGAGCATTACATGGACAACAAAACATGATCACTAAGCATCTCCAGATTATGCATGGATTTGATTGTAGCATCAAGCAAACATGGCATCACAAAATAACTGTTTTAGACTTAGCAGTTTTCAACAAGTCTCAGAAATCAGCAAACAATGAGTAGGACACTTTGCAAGCTTGTTCCACTCACCACAAGGTATATCATGAAAAACTAATTACACCAATGCAAAGATGATATGACATAGCTCATAAAACATGTTGACATGATGCTCAAAAGAGAATCACACAAAAGTATATGAAAAAGACAAATGAGCAAGTTATATTAGTTTACAGCAGTTAACAACACTTAACACTTTTGCAACAGAGATTAAGGCATCAAGATGGACAGTAACATGCATGCAAACTATACCATCATCTAGGGCATTCAGAGATGAACATTTTGATATATCATATGCTTCATTAGAACACACATGCAAAAAGTTTTTTAACTCGGAGAAAAAACAACGTGAGCGTCGAATAGCCAACAAGCGCACAGGTCGGGGATTTAGGTGCGCTCACCATGGCCTGGCCCAGGATGGCGGAGGACAACATGGGCCGGTGCTGGAGGACCTGGTTGGGCCGGCAAGCGGGGCGGGGCCCGCTCGGGCGCTCGTCCTCCTCCTCGATCCCCTCTGGATCGAGGGAGATAGAGGCAGCGGCGCTTGGCAGGGTGAGGGAGGATGCAGGGAGGCAGCTGGGCCGAGGGCGCCGCGGGGATGGCCGGCGGTGAATCTCCGGCGAACGGGGAAGAGGGGATCCGGTGGATCCGGGCGGGGGCGGGCCGGATCCGGCCGGAGGTGAGGCGGCTGGGCGGGACGACACGGATCCGGGGCGGCGGTGAGGTCTTGGCAGTGGGGAAGGTGAACCCGACGGCAAGGTCGGCCGGCGGGGTGCGGTAGATGGCGGCGGGCGGAGCGCGCATGGCGACGACGCTCGGGTCGGAGGCGAAGGAGGCGTGCATGGGGCGAAGCGGTCGGGCGGCGGGGCGGATGGGCTCGGCGGGCCCGCGATGGGCTCATTGGGCCTAGGCGGCGCGGTGCGGTGACATGGCAGCGTTTGATTCACCGGGCGCGGCGGCTGGACGCGTCCGACGATGGCGGACGTATCCGGTGCGGTGGGAGAGGGTGCTAGGGTTGGTTTTTACCCGAATTTTGAGTAGGGGCTGTTTATTTATAGGTAGAGGGAGCTAGGAGAAGGCTATTGAGGTGCGGTTTTTGCCCACATGATCGTGATCTGACGGCGAAGAGCATAGAGGGGGTTTAGATGGGCTAGTGGGCTGTTGTGAAGGGGTGCTGGGCTGCAAAGAGAAAGAGGTGTGACGATTAATGTGGTTAACCGTTGGGGCATCAAACGACCTCCAAATGGAACAAAATTTTACAGGCGGTCTACCTATACTAAAATAAGACCACGCACCAACTTTCATCCCATTCCGAGAACATTTTCCGGCCACTTATAAAATAAAGTGTCGGAGGTGCCGCGGGCATGTGCAAGTGTGTCTGGGCTCAGAACAGACAACGATGATTACGGGGGGTGGGCAACTACGAACGTATTCATGTTTTGAAAACATGCAGATGAAATGCACATGATGACATGGCAAAATGCAACACGCAAGCAAATGACATGGCAACGACAGCGAATAACTGGAACAGACCTGGCGGATCGGTCTCGGGGAGTCACAACACTCCCCTACTAACAAGGGATCTCATCCCGAGATCTTAGGAACAAGACATAAGAGGAATAGGAAGTACAAAGTTCTTCTTGGAGAAAGAGTGAAACCAAAGAATCTTGAGAGGATGAACAACTTGAAAGAAGAACACAACAGAGATGAACGAGTCTGAGAAGCTCTGGTAAAAAGAGGAAACAAGGCAATAAGAACCAAGAGCTTAAATGACAAGATAGACATTGAAACCACTCCGGTTAAAAAGAGATAGAAAAGCAATTCGAACGAATGAATATGGGGAGCATTCCGGCTGAATTGGAAGGAATAATACTTGGAATGAATATGGGAAGCACTCCGGACAAGAACTTGAGAAGATGGAATAATACTTGACAAGAAACTAGACAATACCTCCGGACGAATTGAGAATGGAATGAAAAGAATGGATAAGAGAACAACAACTTCCACCACGAATGATTTTGAAAGCATCCTTAGAAGAAAGGATAGAATGGAGTTGTTGAGAAAATGAACAACAAGAGTATAAGCTTGGTGTGTACTTATGGAAAAGATCTCAAGGCTTGAGGTGAGATTATGCCACAACCCAATGCTTGAATAGCTGAGAAGAACGACGAATTGCAAAACTCCAGTTCAAAATAATAGGGAGAATTATTTGCATCTTGAGGGGCAACAAGAAGAATGCTTGAGCTGATCCACAAGAATTTGATGAACAGTTGAAGAATGATTTGAATCACGATGAACCACCATGAAGAACTCCAGTAACAAAAGATGATGATAGAAGTGAAGGATGCAAGAATACGAATAAAGCCTTGTGATGATTTAGATGGAGGCTCCGACGATATGACCGAGGAGGCTTTGAACTCCAGAAAGAAAAGATGAAAGGACTTGGGAATATAATTTATTCATTAAGAACAAATTCCGAAGGAAAGGATTAAACAACTTGATGAAAGAAGAATAAGAATTATGTTATGCTCATCCTCCATCAATTAAATTGATGAAAGCAATGGATTCTCATACTACTTATTCTTGTTGAAATTGGTTAAAGAGGGATATATAGCACAAAAACTTGAGAAAGTCTTCATGAGCCACCGGTAGGATCGGAAAGAACGAATGAATTCATGTGATAACAAAGGAAAATAATTCTTGAACGAACCACTGTAAGAATTGAAACCAGGTGATGAAAGAACAAACCACCGTGAAGAACTAGAAAAATGAATAGAGAACTTGAGGGAATTTAGATACAAGAGAACGAAGAGATTGTGAACTGACTAAAGAACACTTGAACGAAGCACCAGAAGAATAAGGAGATGAACGAAGATGCATCAATGAAGAATAATTGGAGGACGAAGTTGAAAACTGAGAAAGAAGAAATCTCCTGAAATGATGGCCTTTAGAGGATCACAATGGAAAGGATTCATGCAATACTCTGGATGTGTAACACAAGAATTTGTCATGATCAAAACAATTTGAAGGGATGTCATTAAGCTCGAACGACGAATAGTCGAGAGAACATACAAGATTTATAGGAAAATTCTTCTTCGATCTTCAAATGTCGACGAGAAACACCATGAAGAATTGTTGAGCTATTCCAGATGAATGAAAAGAGGAAAAGGTTGAACCAACGTTGAAAAGAATTTGAAAGCGATCTTGGAGAAGGCATATGACTGATGGAATCCATACTTATGTCATGCTTTGAAAAGAATTTGTGAATAACTCCGGAAAATATTAGAAGAGTCAGGTAAGATCCAGGGAAAAAAACATGTGGGTTATGAGCCCACCGAAGAGAAAACACCGTTGGAAAGGATTATTCGAATGAGAAATGATGCACCGGAACGATTGAAAGACTCGAATGAGGTGACAACCTCGAATTAATTGGAACACAGACGAATCTCCTTAGATGTCTTCGGAACTCCAGAACAATTTAATGACGAGAGACGAACGAGCAAGGGAAACATTTGATCCGAGGGAAAACAATATGATCAACACTGAATACTTCAATTGAATCCACCGGAGAAGAAAATAGATGAAGAATGTCGTACTAGACGAGAATTCACCAGTTCAAATAATTGAGGAGAGAAAGCAAGGCTTCACACGAGTAGGATGGATACTCGATCAAGGACTCCGGCTCCGAGAGGAAAAAGGGTGGGCGGGTGGGAAAAAGGAAGACCACTTCGGACGGGAAAACGACACCGGTTAGAAAGAACCGAGGATTTAAATTGCAAAGATGAAGAGGGTTGAGAATTGCACCAGATGCAAAGAGCTGACATCGCAACGAACGAAAACTAACTGCGTGATCCTAAAAAAATTGAAGGGGAAGAGGAGTAATTCAAAATACCTACGTCAAGAATCCTCACCAGAGCGACGAAGGGGCTGAGAAATAAAAAGAATTCCTACTCTCCGATATAACTAGACTCCATTTTTTTGCTAGACTCGACAACGACCAAACTACGATCAATTAAGGGGGCTCCTATGGTCGATCGAGGCTCTGATACCAACTTGTCACGTCCAAGATGCAATTCTATCCCGATCACAAGGTGAACTCGTGATTGGGGCACGACCTCATTTCGGGCACTTAGCAAGATGGATATCATTACATCGTACCATTACATAAATAGATGGGGATACATACAAGTCATACAATTGCCAAATGAATACATCAGCATCATACACAAGACATCCGACTATGGATGAAAAACATGAAAAGCACAACGACATCCATGCTGCCGACCAGGAACCTAACCCAAGAATGACGAGGAAGAAGAAGAAAGAACTCCAACACAAGTACACCGCTCTCACGTCAAGTCATCGAAAACCTGCACCTGCAACTGTTGTGGTAGTATCTGTGAGCCACGAGGACTCATCAATCCCATAACCATGGGTATCAAGACTAGCAAAGCTTAATGGGTATGGAAAGGATAAGTGGTGAGGTTGTAGCAACGGCTAAGAATTTTATGGTGGCTAACTTATGAGTACAAGAATAAGAAGAGCATCTACGCAAACGGTCGCCAACTAGTAATAATCAATAAGTGATCCTGAACTACCTGCGAGTCAAACATAACCCCACCATGTTCCCTTCTCAAATTGAAAAGAGACGGTCATGGTTACTCACGCGGTTGGTGTATTTTATTTCGGATCCTCTGTCAAGTTTTATACAACCAGACATTGACAAATTCCAATCTGCCACATAACCGCGAGCACGGATTTCAAAAGATCGTTACCCCGCAGGGGTGTCCCAACTTAGCCCATCACAAGCTCTCACGATCAGCAGAGGTAAAACCTCCTATCTTAGGGACAACCCAATCAGACTCGGAATCCCGGTGCACAAGACATTTCGATAATGGTAAAACAACTCCAGCAAGACCTCCCGGCGTGCCGACACCCTGATAGTAGCCACGCATATCTCGTCTCAGGCCACGTCCGGATAGGTCAAGCTACGGGTAAAACCAGATACCTCGAGTTTCCCCGAGGCGGCCCCGCAGCCTGCCCATTTGGGACCAACACCATCAGCACTGGCTCCCCTTGTATGAAAAAGTGGACGAAACTCGGGTAGCGCTAACTCCCTATGCGTCAAATTTTAATTAAGTTTATTATTTTGGGCAAATGGTAAAATCAATGTTGGGCCTTGCTGGAGGAGCTTTATTCAAAGCAAACTGTCAAGGGGGTCCCATAACCCCCAACCGTGTTAGGAACGCAAACTCAAGGAACATAACACCGGTTTATCGGTTCTTAGGGCGACATGAATGGAAAAAAACACCGAGCAAAAGGCCAAGCCTTCCACCCATTGCCAAATATATATGTGCATTAATTATAGTAAGATATATCATGATATTCCCAAATTATGGAAGATCTGACATGGAGCAATCTTCATCTTCACCTGCAACTAACAATGCTATAAGAGGGGCTGAGCAAGTGGTAATATAGCCATTCAATGGTTTGCTGGGATGGTGCCAAAGGTTAGAGGTTTCATGGCAATAATGAGAGGTTGACAACAATAGATAGGCAGCGCGACATGTAGCGATAGCATCGAGACAACTAGCATAGCAATGATAGTAATGAGATCCAAGGTGACGGTCATCTTGCGTGAGATCCTGCAAGGAAGAAGAACGAGTCCATGAAGACGATGAAGCCACAAAGACGAACCCAACATAGTCGAACAAATCCTCACGATCGCAACGAAACAGGAACTATCGAGAAGAAGCAAACAACATAGTAAACACACAACACATAAGCAAGGCAAGATGCTCAATCAAGTATGATGCATTACAAGGCTACATGATGCAAATCATGGCAAGAGATGAAGCATACAAGAACATCACACAAAGCAAGTTTAAATGAGGCCGGAGACAACATATAACAATTCCGGTAAGTCCTCATATGCAAATTTCGAAATTGGTTCAGATCTGAAAAAAAACTTATTTTAAAGTTGTTAAACAGAAATTTAACATGCACCATGATGATCTACACGAAATTCTAGTCTAGTTACATATAAAGTTCATTTAATTCGGAGCTACAGCCTAAAAGATATGAGTAAAACAAGTCAAGCATGGCATTGATGCAAAATGCATTCAAACATCAAGAACACATACTCAAAACATGGATGCAACATGACATGATGCATCTACATGGAAAACCAAGCAAGTTTCATATAGAGCACACTCAAAACGGAGCAAAGGATCAACACATACACCCAATCCAAGATATAACAACAATCTGTCCAAAACAGCAACTAGGCACTTTGTAATCATCAAAAGAACATGCTATACGAACATTTCATGGCATCAAAGGGCATGGAAAGCATGTACATGTCAAGAATTACAAAACATGATCACTGAGCTACTGCCAAATACCACTAGAACATGCTCAAAACAGATTCACAGACTTAGTGAAATAAACCGAACATGGTAGGAACAACGACAAGTAGGCATGTTTGCAAGCTTGTGCAAATCATATCAAAGCATGTCATGGCATGTGAATATAACCAACAACAAGAAGACATGTTTATGAGGCTACTAATGTCAAGAAGATGTTTATAGGATGCATAGAACACTAGCTATTCACATGGCAAAAATAAACATACTAATAAGAGGCTGACAGAAACATTATATAGCAATTTTAGAGCATGGTAATGACAAGCTACAACATGCCATAATTTCAAACAAGGGCATGGATGGATATAGTATTACATGGACAACAAAACATGATCACTGAACATCTCCAGATTATGCATGGATTTGACTGTAGCATCAAGCAAACATGGCATCACAATATAACAGTTTCAGACTTAGCAGTTTTCTACAAGTCTCAGAAATCAGCAAACAGTGAGTCAGCCACTTTGCAAGCTTGTTCCACTCACCACAAGGAATATCATGAAAAAATAATTACACCAATGCAAAGATGATATGACATAGCTCCTAAAACATGTTGACATGATGCTTAAAAGAAAATCATACAAAAATATATGAAAAGACAAATGAGCAAGTTATATTAGTTTTCAACAGTTAACAACACTTAGCACTTGTGCAACAGAGATTAAGGCATCAAGATGGACAGTAACATGCATGCAAACTACACCATCATCTAGGTCATTCGGAGATGAACATTTCATATGCTTCATTAGGGCACACATGCAAAAAGATATCACAGGTCAAACATGGACTCATAATCTTGGATTTCAGGGACTTGGCAGTTTTTTTAACTCAGACAAAAAAACATGAGTGTCGAATAGCCAACAAGCGCACATGGCGGGGATTTAGGTGGGCTCGCCATGGGCCTGGCCCAGGATGTCGGAGGACGACGTGGGCCGACACTGGAGGACGTGGTTGGGCCGGCAAGCGGGACGGGGCTCGCTCAGGCGCTCGTCCTCCTCCTCGATCCCCTCTAGATCGAGGGAGACAGAGGCGGCGACGCTTGGTAGGGCGAGGGAGGACACATGGAGGCAGCCAGGCCGAGGGTTCCGCGGGGATGGCCGGCCATGGGTCTCCGGCGAACGGGGAAGAGGGGATCCGGCAGATCTAGGCGGTGGGGCGGGGCGACACAGATCTGGGGCGGCAACGAGGTCTTGGCGGCGGAGAAGGTGAACCCGACAGCGAGGTCGGC
This sequence comes from Secale cereale, assembly GCA_902687465.1. Taxonomy (NCBI): domain Eukaryota; kingdom Viridiplantae; phylum Streptophyta; class Magnoliopsida; order Poales; family Poaceae; genus Secale; species Secale cereale. The sequence goes on along the minus strand of LR738709.1, from coordinate 314,156,908 downwards.
CGGCAGGGCGTGGTCGACGACGGCGTGCGGAGTGCACATGGCGGCTGCGCTCGGGCCGGAGGCGAGGGAGGCGCACATGGGTCGAACGACCGGGCGGCAGGGCAGATAGGCTTGGCGGGCTCGTGATGGGCTCGACGGGCCCTGGCGGCACGATGCGATGGGAAGCGGCGCGGGGGTGACGTGGCGGTGTTTGATTCACCGGGTGCGGCGACTGGACGCGTCCGGCAACGACGGACGTGTCCGGCACGATGGGAGAGGGGGCTAGGGTTGGTTTTACCCAGATTTTAAGGAGGTGGCTGTTTATTTATAGGTAGAGGGAGCTAGGAGAAGGCTATTGAGGTGCTGTTTTCTCCCACACGATCGTGATCCGACGGCGAAGAGCATAGAGGGGGTTTAGATGGGCTAGTGGGCTATTGTGAAGGGGTGTTGGGCTGCAAAGAGAAATATGTCTGACGGTTAATGCACTTAACCGTTGGGGGCATCAAACGACCTCTAAATGGAATGAAATTTGACAAGCTATCTACCTATACTATAATAAGACCGCATGCCAACTTTCATCCCATTCCGAGAACATTTTCCGGCCACTTATAAAATAAAGAATCGGAGGTGCCGCAGGCGCGTGCAAGTGTGTGTGCGCTCAGAACGGACACCGAAGAGAACGGGGGACGGGCAACTACGAATGTATGCAAGTTTTGAAAACATGCAGATGAAATGCACATGATGACATGGCAAAATGCAACACGCAAGAAAATGACATGGCAACGACTGGGAATAACGGGAAGACACCTGTCGCATCGGTCTTGGGGCGTCATAGTTAGCCACCATACAAATGCTTAGTCGCTTGCTGCAACCTCACCACTTATCCTTTCTGTACCCATTAAGCTTTGCTAGTCTCAATATCCATGGTAATGGGATTGCTGAGTCCTCGTGGCTCACAGATTACTACAACAACAGTTGCAGGTACAGGTAATGCGATGATCTGACGCGAGAGCAATGCATGTTTGCTTTTGGAGTTCTTCTGCTTCTCCTTCTTCAATCAAGGAATCCGGGTCGGGAGCCTAAGATTAGTAGGGTGGATGCCATTCTTCTTTTTCGTTTGCTTTCATCCGTAGTCGGATCCTACTCTTCTGTATGATGATTGCCATGTATTGATGTATTGTTGTGTTAATGTTGTAGGTTGTGGCGAGTGTAAGTCTTTATCTCGTATTCTCATCCATTCAGTACATGGCATGTTGTAATGATATCCACCTTGCTAAGCGCTCGAAATGCAGTTTGCCCCAATCACGAATTCATCACGTGATCGAGATAGAAACGCATCTTGGGTGCTACAGTGGGGCCCATGGGAGTCAGAGAATACTTGTTCCAGCCGCCGCAAGTTCCAGAACCATGAGATCCAATCTAGAGCCCTTTTCCAGCGCTCCGCGGAGAGGAACTCGATCACGCAGGGGTTCATCATCTCCATTGGTGCCTCTCCGATGATGTGTGAGTAGTTTACCACAGACCTACGGGTCCATAGGCTATATCTAGATGGCATCTTCTCTCTTTTTGATCTTCGGTACAATGTTCTCTTCGAAGATCTATTTGATGTAACTCTTTTGCGGTGTGTTTTCTGCGATCTGATGAAGTGTGTGTTTATGATTAGATCTATTTGTAATTATATCCATACATGATTATTATAGCCTCGTATTTCTTCTTTGATGTTTCGGTTTTGTTTGGACAACTCAACTGATTTATCTTGCAATGGGAAGAGGTGCTCTGTGATGGGTTCGATCTTGCGGTGCTCAATCTCAGTGACAGAAGGAGACATGACATGCATGTATCATTGCCATTAAGGATAAAACGATGGGGTCTATTCCTATATGAATAGATCTTGTCTACATCATGTCATCGTTCTTAAGGCATTACTCCGTTTCTCTTTGGAACAAAATACACTAGATGCATGCTTGATAGTGGTCGATGTGTGGAGTAATAGTAGTAGATGCAGGCAGGAGTCGGTCTACTAATCTTGGACGTGATGCATGATCATTTGCTTTGGATATCATCATAGCTATTCGCTTTTCTATCAATTGCCCAATAGTATGCTATTTTCTCGAGAGAAGCCACTAGTGAAACCTACGGCCCCCGAGTCTATTTCTCATCATATACTTGCAGATCCATATTGCTATTCGTGTTTTGCACTATTTGCCTATTTTATTTTCAGATCTATATTATAAAAAAAACCAAAAATACCTTGCTGCGTTTTATTTGCTTTCATCTTATTTGCATCTATCAAAGTATCTTTTATCATACTACCTTACCCAATGAGGTGTTGAAAACACCTCTAGGCGTGGGTTACGAGGATTTTTTTGTGTGTGCAGGTGTCGCTTACATAATTTTCTTGGTTCATCTACTGGATTCATAACCTTGGTTTCATAACTGAGGGAAATACTTACCTTCGTTGTGCCGCATCATCCTCTCCTCTTCGGGGAATTACTGACGCCGTGCACAACTATCAAATATCTATTACTTTGGGACCAAATTCTTTTAAAGCATATTGCCATTGGTAGTAACAAGCTATCAAACAAATATAAGTGAAGTGTGAGAGCGCATATTTCTTCAAAATTTCAATTCTCAAAATAATATAAGTTAAGCATGAGAGGATTTCTTCAAAAAATCTATGAACTCTCAAAATGATCTAAGTAAAGCATGAGAGCATATTTAATTAAAAAAGATATAAGTGAAGCACTAGAGAAATTCCATCGCTCATTTGTTAAGTGAATCACATAGAGCAAGTCAAACAAATCATAGCATAATTATGGATCTCTCAAATAGATGTGTCCAGCAAGGATGATTGTGACAAACTAAAAAGCAGAACAAGGAAAGACTCGTATAATACAAGACGCTCCATGCAAAACTCATGATATGTGACGAATAAAAATATAGCTCCAAGTAAAATTACCGATGATCATTAGTGGAAAAAGGGGATACCTTCCGGTGCATCCCCAAGCTTTATTGCTTGGTTCTCCTTGAACATTACCTTTGGGTGCCACGGGGAATCCCCAAGCTTAGGCTCTTTTCACTCCTTATTCATTCATCCATCATGATCTCACCCAAATCTTGAAAAATTCAATCACACAAAACTTAACAAAACCTCATGAGATTCATTAGTATAATAAAACTCATCTTTACTCTAAGTACTATTGTTGATAGAGGCAAAGGTGTCTCGTCTTTCGATGAGATGGTGCCTATCGTTTTTGGTGGAGTAGACTTTGACGATCCGACTACGAACGTGCGAGGACGTGGCACCTTAGCAATCGCTAAACCAACTCCGAGAGGTTATTGACCATGCCGGAGCATGATCAACCTGACCACAAGGGCCTATTTCCTGCAAGCAAACGAAGAACAAGCAAAAAACTAAGATTGCAATCTGGATATTGTGAATATAATAGGAAAGCTTTATTGCTCAAGGTAGGGTTCTGTGACGTCTTTGTCTGGTCGTTGAACACAAACGAAGTACGCGAAGTTGCAGCTATGGCGAACTTTAATCTAAACAAAACCGAAAGTCTAAACGACGCCCTAAAGGCTGTATATATGGGGGAAGAGGGGGGAATTTCATGGCCCTTGGAGGAGGGGTCCGAAACCAACCCTAACTCTTGTTACCCCACACATACAGACTCTAAAAATAACCTATACTCAAGTATTTCGAAATTACATGGGCCTGGCCCAATAATAAGGTGACGCAGCACCTATAATAGCCTCTGGACGAAATTTATGAAGTGGCATCTTGTATATTTCGTCCAAGGCTTCACACACTCATTATGGTGGCTTCAAAGTCCTGAAATCATCACTTGTAACTCTGTTCTTGTTCCCCTTGCGCATGCCATCATCTCCATGCTTGATCTTGCTCCAATGTTCATCCTTCTTGTCCAAGCTAGGCCCTTCGTTTGTAAGCAAGACAAATGTATCCAATTTAGGCAACATCATATTCTCATGAACATTAGAATCATTACCAAGAAACGAAAGTACCTGGTAATTTAATTGGCGTGCGCGAGCTCTAGTAACTGGTCATGTATATGTGTCAGTTGGGGTTGTGGGTGTAACCTTGTTAGTGATGTCCTCATCATCCTCCCCTTCTTGAATTGAAGTCGTCCTCGACGGAAGCTCATCTTCCTCACCCAAGTAAGGCTTCAAATCTGCAATGTTTAATGTGGGACTTGAAGGAAATATGCCCTAGAGGCAATAATAAAGTTATTATTTATTTCCTTATACCATGATAAATGTTTATTATTCATGCTAGAATTGTATTAACCGGAAACTTAGTGCATGTGTGAATACATAGACAAAACAGAGTGTCCCTAGTATGCCTCTACTAGACTAGCTCATTGATCAAAGATGGTTATGTTTCCTAGCCATAGACATGAGTTGTCATTTGATTAACGGGATCACATCATTAGGAGAATAATGTGATGGACAAGACCCATCCGTTAGCTTAGCACTATGATCATTTAGTTTTACTGCTATTGCTTTCTTCATGACTTATACATGTTCCTATGACTATGAGATTATGCAACTCCCGTATACCGGAGGAACACCTTGTGTGCTATCAAACGTCACAACATAACTGGGTGATTATAAAGATGCTCTACAGGTGTCTCCGAAGGTGTTCGTGGTGTTGGCATAGATCAAGAATATGATTTGTCACTCCGAGTGTCGGAGAGGTATCTCTGGGCCCTCTCGGTAATACACATCATAATAAGCCTTGCAAGCAAATGACTAATGATTTAGTCACGGGATGATGTATTACGGAACCAGTAAAGAGACTTGCCGGTAACGAGGTTGAACTAGGTATTGAGATACCGACGATCGAATCTCGGACAAGTAACATACCGATGACAAAAGGAACAACGCATGTTGTTATGCGGTTTGACCAATAAAGATCTTCGTAGAATATGTAGGAGCCAATATGAGCATCCAGGTTCCGCTACTGGGTATTGACCGAAGATGAGTCTAGGTCATGTCTACATAGTTCTCGAACCCGTAGGGTTCGCACGCTTAACGTTTGATGACGATCGGTATTATGAGTTTATGAGTTTTGATGTACCGAAGGTAGTTCGTAGTCCTGGATGAGATCACGGACATGACGAGGAGTCTCGGAATGTCCAAGACGTAAAGATTGATACATTGGACGACTATATTCGGACACCGGAAGCGTCCCGGAAAAGTTTCGGATTTAACCGGAGTGCCGGGGGGTTACCGGAACCCCCCGGGGGAATATTGGGCCCTAGTGGGCTTTAGGGGGAGAGAGAGGGCAGCAGCTAGGAGGTGGCGCGCCCCCTCCCAAGGGGTAGTCCAAATTGGACTAGGGGGGCGCGTCCCCTCTTTCCCTCTCCCTGTCCCTCTCCTTCCTCCCCCCCTCTCCTTCTTGGTGGACTCCTGATGCGGAGCATCCCAAGGTCATCCCCATGAATCGACCAACCCTAAACAGCGAACGATCTCTAAATAACTAACCTAAAAAAACAGATCTGGACCTAGGGTTTTCAAAATAAAACCAAAAATAAATCGATCTGGTTTTAAAAGAAAACCTAAACTAAAAAGAAAACGGAAAAACCGGCGGGTTTATACCGTGGCGGTTCGGGCGGTTTTCCGCGGGGAGGATCGGGTTTCGGCGGTTCGGGCGATCATCGGCTCCGGCGACGGTGGCAACTCCGGTGAGGCGGGGCAAGGCGGCGGCGGACGCGAAGGCAGCAGCAGGCAGCGGCGGCGGCGGCAGGCGAGGGCGGGGAGAGAGAATCGGGGCCCGGGGCCTCGGATTTTATAG
>LR738709.1:314101315-314144438 GCA_902687465.1 Secale cereale | reverse complement strand
TTCCCCCCCCCCCCCCCCCCCCCGTGCATGAAGCCTCTGATGATGCTACCACGAATAGTGAAGCCAATGATGTTGTCATGGCTGAAGCCAATGCATAGCCTAAAGTCACTCTTCAGATTGAAGCTGATGCTGCCACCAAAGATAATCAGCCATCCACATCGAATGTTGCTGCTACTCCACCAGTTCCACATACCATGGCATGGGCCTTCAATCGTGAAGGTGAGCTGATCAGTGTCAGGTGCCCAATTCTCACTCCTCCTAAAGCTCCTGGCCCCCAACATGATTACCATATAGAGCATAGGCCTCATACGCAGAAGCCCAAACCCAGAATGCCAAGGCTTCCAAGCGCTGCAACCACTGAGCGCTCCTTCAGTGTGTTAAGCTTCAGAGCGCACAACACCTTCTTTGATAGCGCTAAGAAGCCCTACAAGAAGCCCAAGATTTCTTTTGACAGATTCTGGAGTCATCTTCAAAGAAGTTGTTACTCATGCATCTTAACAACTTGGAACACATTTTCCCACACAAGCGCCTCTGTTGTGATGTGATGGCTCGACTACGATGCCTAGAAGATGCCCCTAACTGCTTTAGAGATGTTGGTGTGCTCCCTTTTGTCGTCGACAAGGAGCACTTGACTGAAGAGCTTCTGCTCCAATTTTATGCCACTCTGCACATATCAGGCTACAACATGGATCCAAAGACATGGGTATTTCAGTGGATGGCAGGAGATGTTCACCATTAAGCCAAAGCTCATGATTTCATCGAGCTTACTTCCCTGCCCACTCCTACTAATCTTTATGAGCTAGGTTGTCGGCTATATTAGAAGGAAGAAAGCATCTTCCAGAATCCCGAGCCAAATATGAGCCAGATGCTGGGCATGATGAAGCCATTGCCTATAGATGCTGAGTTCCCCCACCCACTTTTTTATTAATGACCTCGAGTACTTGCCTCACACCATATACCACATTGTGAGGCATACTATGTGGCCAATGAAAGGGCACTCCTCCTGTGCACAGCTTGAAGGAAGCATGAAGACATTGGTCTTCTATATTTTCAATGGCATTCGTTTCAATACTCATGATTTCTTCATCAGGGAATTGGCAGCGTCAGGCATTGTTCTATTTGGCCTCAAATTCTATGCAACATGGATAATGCAGCTGATTAAGCTTCGCACTACTATCAACTATCAAGCTTCAGCGTGCAATCATGTTGTCTTCTTACCTACCGTGGATATGTCTCATGAAGCCATCTATCATGAACCTGCCAAGGAACCCATACGTGAAGACAATGCTGCCTTCCAAAGCTTCTCTGCACCTCTTGAAGCCACACATGTGCCCAGTCCCACTACTGCTACTGGTCCACTTGTCAGTCAGCTTAGTCTACCGCATCGTGCTAACACTGATGCGACCACAAGCACAGTTTCTCAAAGGCCTCATAAGCGTGCTCGTGTATTGAATGGCAAAGAACTTCTTGTTTCTCTCCATCAGAAGCATGACAGGCATCATTACTGGATGAAGCGTCAGATGCAAAGTCTTCTTGTGGATGTCAATCGTATTCACGACCTCTCCACCAAGAATTAATTTGTTGCACATGAAGCATGCATGCGTGCTTGGAAGAGCCTCACTTTGCTATGCTCTGAAGATGATCTCTGTGCAGAAGGCTTCACAGAAAGCTTCAAGTTTGACTCCAAGCCTCCCGAATCAGCTAAGTGACATCCTACACCTTCCATTGGAGATTCTGACTACTCATCATCCGCTCCAACCGTTGTTGTGCGCAGCATCGATGAGGAGGATGATGCCACTTCACAAGATTTGGCTTCACTGCACTAGGACGCTACATCAGGCCCTACTGCACCACCCAAAAACAACGTCTACCCGTCTGCCCCAACATCTTCACCAACACCTCCGGGGAACACTTAGACACCCTATGTCTTCATACCTTTTTGGTCATTCTATGATGAAAGGGGGAGAAGCATATGGGTTGATAGTCTTCAAGAAGGTCCATATGGGTTGGTTGTTATATTTTTGTTAAGTCTTGCAACTCTCGTTCTTGAACTATTGGTTTTTGAGTCATAACACTTAAGTCCAGATGGGACGTCTGCTACATTTTATGATGTTTTGATTGCATGGTTGAAACTCTATCTTATGTGCATGAAATCATTCTGCAGACGGCCATTTATAATTGTGCATATCATTATCTTCGTTACATCCTTGTATGCACTATGGTCTCTCTTCATGAAAAAGAGGGAAAACTCCACAAAGCAAAACCTGGAATGTACATTTGCATTCGAAGGCAAATTACTTATATGCACATCTTCAGGGGGAGTCCTTTAAACTTCATGAAGCCATTAACTACATTCTCTAACTTTCACATATTTTTATCCCCATTGAAAACTTCAATCAGTTTGCCATCAATCACTAAAAAGGGGGAGATTGTAAGTGCATATAGTGCCACCCCTAGTTGGTTTTGGAGTATTGATGACAAACGTGGTTGAGGGACTAATGTGTTTGTGAAACTCCCAGGAGAACACTGGTAGAAGGCCCTATTGATTCGCTTTACACATAGAAGATGACCCCTAAAAATGTATGAAGACATTGAAGACTATGGTGGTTCATGAAAACATTCACGTCGAAGATAATGACATGTGAAGACATTCATTTAAAGACAATGGAGCACGAAGACATGGTTGTTTCGTAGATTCTATTCTTCTTTCTTGAGTCATAGGAACCACTGAACTATCAAATGGGGTCCAAGTGAACAAAGTCAGAAAAACGGATGTGATGCTCAACCCAAATCCTATGTCTTTGAGTGAAGACAATGAGATGAATCTTGTCCTAAGTGGGACAAGTCAGCTTTACTTGTAGCCCAAGTAAAGATGCCGCGTGTGTTTAAAATCCGATCATTGGACATGTGTCGGTACCCCAATGACCAAGGTTCATTTCGGACAATCATGTCGGGTTGCCTCCTGGCTATAAATAGCCCACCCCCTCCACCATAAATTGGTGGCTACTCAGAGTTAAAGCACAACTTTTGACATTTGAGAGCAACCCACCTCTGAAGGCTTTGAGAGAGAATCCTTGCGAGGGCAAAACCTAAAACACCCAGAGCCCAAAGAGTGTTTGGCATCACTGAAGTCTTTCTGTCCGTGCGATCTGAAGACTTATTACACTTGAAGATTGTGATCTTCCAGTCGGTTAAGCCTCGCGTTCTGAGGATCCAAGAGTCACTATGGATCGCCCGTGAACGAAGTCTGTGAAGGTTTGGAAGTCTACCTTGAAGACTTACCATAGTGATTGGGCGAGGACTAAGTGACCTTGGCTCAAGGGGAATAAGGTGAAGACATGGTGTTCTGAGTTTAATCTCAGCCTCCCTAACCAGACATACAATTGACACAAGAACTAGAACTGGTTTACTTCTACTTCTTGAGCTTGCGTTGTATTCCCTCGAAGAGGAAAGGGTGATGCAACATAGTAGCGTAAGTATTTCCCTCAGTTTTTGAGAACCAAGGTATCAATCCAGTACGAGACCACGCGCGAGTCCCTCGCACCTGCACAAACAAATAAGAACCTCGCAGCCAACGCGATAAGGGGTTGTCAATCCCTTCACGGTCACTTACGAGAGTGAGATCTGATAGATAGGATAGGATAATATTTTTGGTATTTTTGGTATAGAAACAGAAAGTAAATAAAGCAAAGTAAAGTAGATGGAAGATTAATATCATGAGAATAGACCCGGGGGCCATAGGTTTCACTACTGGCTTCTCTCACGATAGCATAATTCTACGGAGGGTGAACAAATTACTGTCGAGCAATTGGTAGAAAAGCGCATAGTTATGAGAATATCTAGGCATGTTCATTGTATATAGGCATCACGTCCGTGACAAGTAGACCGAAACGATTTTGCGTCTACTACTATTACTCCACACATCTACCGCTATCTAGCATGCATCTAGAGTATTAAGTTCATAAGAACAGAGTAACGCCTTAAGCAAGATGACATGATGTAGAGAGATAAACTCAAGCAATATGATATAAACCCCATCTTTTTATCGACGATGGCAACAATACTATGCCTGCCTTGCTGCCCCTGCTGTCACTGGGAAAGGACACCGCAAGATTGAACCCAAAGCCAAGCACTTCTCCCATTGCAAGAACTATAGATCTAGTAGGCCAAACCAAACCAATAATTCAAAGAGACTTGCAAGGATATTATAATCATACATAAAAGATTTCAGAAAAGAATCCAGTATTGTTCATAGATAATATTGATCATAAACCCACAATTCATCGGATCTCGACAAACACACCGCTAAAAGATTACATCAAATAGATCTCCTCGAAGATCGAGGATAACTTTGTATTGAGATCCAAAGAGAGAGAAGAAGCCGTCTAGCTAATAACTATGGACCCAAAGGTCTGTGGTATACTACTCACAACTCATCGGAGGGCTATGGTGTTGATGTAGAAGCCATCCGTGATCGATGCCCCCTCCGGTGGAGCTCTAGAACAGGCCCCAAGATGGGATCTCACGGGAACATAAGGTTACGGCGGTGGAATTAGGGTTTCTTCGTGCTTGTCGATGTCTTCAGGGTATATGGCTATATATATGAGGAAAAAGTACGTCGGTGGAGCAACATGGGGCCCACGAGGGTGGGGGCGTGCCTACCCCCCTGGGCGCACACTGTCCCCTCGTGGGAACCTCATTTCTTCTCTGACTTGTACTCCAAGTCTCTCTTGAAGATATCGTTCCAAAAATAACTCTCCCAAAGATTTCATTCCGTTTGGACTCCGTTTAATATTCCTTTTCTGCGAAACACCGAAATAGGCAAAAAACAACAATTTGCACTGGGCCTTGGGTTAGTAGGTTAGTCCCAAAAATAATATAAGAGTGTATAATAAAGCCCATTAAACACCCAAAACAGAATATATAATAGCATGAAACAATAAAAAATAATAGGTACGTTGGAGACGTATCAAGCATCCCCAAGCTTAATTCCTGCTCGTCCTCGAGTAGGTAAATGATAAAAACAGAATTTTTGATGTGGAATGCTAATCAACATAATTCTTAATGTAATTCTCTTTATTGTGGCATGAATTTTCATATCTGAAAGATTCAAGACAAAAGTCTATATTGACATAAGAATAATAATACTTCAAGCATACTAACAAAGCAATCGTGTCTTCTCAAAATAACATGGCCAAAGAAAGTTATCCCTACAAAATCATATAGTCTGGCTATGCTCTATCTTCATCACACAAAATATTTAAATCATGCACAACCCCGGTTTCATCCAAGCAATTGTTTCACACTTTAATTCTTTGGAACCTTTTAACTCTCATGCAATACATGAGCGTGAGCCGTGGATATAGCACTATGTGGAATAGAGTGGTGGTTGTGGAGAAGACAAAAGAAGAAGATAGTCTCACATCAACTAGGCGTATCAATGGGCTATGGAGATGCCCATCAATAGATATCAATGTGAGTGCCTACGGATTGCCATCCAACGGATGCACTAGAGCTATAAGTGTATGAAAGCTCAACAAAAGAAACTAAGTGGGTGTGCATCCAACTTGCTTGCTCATGAAGACCTAGGGCATTTGAGGAGGCCCGTCATTGGAATATACATGCCAAGTTCTATAATGAAAATGCCCACTAGTATATGAAAGTGACAAAACAAGAGACTCTCTATCATGAGGATTATGGTGCTACTTTGAAGCACAAGTGTGGAAAAGGATAGTAGCATTGTCCCTTCTCTCTCTCTCTCTTTGGAGGGGCATTTCTTTTCTTTAGCCCCCCTCTTTTTTTTGGCCATCTCTTTTTTTGGCCTTTCTCTTTCTTTTTTGTTTCCTCACATGGGACAATGCTCTAATAATGTAACATCCAAAATTCTAAATTTTGGAATGTTATAATACATAGATAGATTTGATTGCTTGCTGATATGCTGAGTGAAATTGAGTGAAATTTGAAAGTTTTGAAAGTTAAATGAGAGGGAATAAAATGACTTTCCCAAAACTTTCACCTTGCCTTTTTATCTCCAGTAATTCAAATTCTTTTCAACACAAAACCCTAGAGTGAAGATAATATGACGTCTTCCATTTATTTTAAATGATAAAAGGATTTGAAAGGATTTTGAATTTCATCCTCGAAATATTTCCAATTCAGAAACTTTATGCGACTCAATGATTTTCCAGAGAGAAGATAAAATGACTTCTTCAAATTATAGGAAATATGAGTTGGAAGTTTCTGAAATTTTCTTTAAAACTCATTTTAAAAAATTGAGTTATTTGGGTTTTATCCAAATTATTTTTCTCCAAAAATAAAATATATGGAAAATAGGGTAACATGATTCCCTATAGCAGAAAATTGGAGATAAATAAATTTGAAGTCTTTTTGGTATTTTTAAAATGATTTTTATTGGTTTTTATTGCAATAGTAGCACCTTTTGATTTATTAGAATTTCTGAGGATTTTACTTGACAGTAGAAAAATGTTCATGTTGTAGGGTTTATTTTTCTGCAAATTTTGATATATAATATGCCTATAGTATATTATATATTATTTGTTTTTATTTTGTTTTCGTGTCTCTGTTTAAAAAAATGTTCTCAGCCGACTGGGCCAGCGCAGCTCTCGCCAGGCCAAGGCCCACCTAGCCGCTGACCGCGCTGTCCTCGTCCCTGGGCGGGACTCCCGTCCGAGCACACCGCTGCCGCCATGGCCGCCGTGTCGCCCCCGGATTCCTCGCGCCTTGCCCCCTCCGCCTATAAAACGCGTCGCCGCCGCCCCTCTCTCGCCCTTCCTCTCGCTTCGCGCGCCGCCGCCGCCGACTTCGCCGCCGCCGCGAGATCCGCAACCGCCGCCGCTGCCAACCGCCGTCGCCGCTGCTGGCTCCTGCCGCCGCCCCGCAGCCATGCCTCGCCCCTCGCTCCACGCGCCCTCGCCTCGCCCAGCGCCGCGTCTACCGCTGGAGCCACGCTGCTCGTCGGAGCTCACCGCCGGCGAGATTCGATCCGTCCGTGCCGGTTTTTCTCCGCCAAACCACCGGTTTTCGTCAGAAAACCGCCTAGGTAAAAACCCCGGTTTTTCTGTTTAGTTAGGTTTTTGTTTTAGATCGGCTTTTTTATTAGGTTAGATCTATCTAGTGAACATTCACTAGTTAGGGTTAGAAAGCGAGCGTTCGCTCGATAGTTCTTTTCTTTTTCTGTTTAGTTTTTCGGCCAGGGACCCATCTGTAAATATTTATTTTACAAATTAGCCCCTACACTTCAAACGGCCACAACTTCTTACTCGTTGGTCCAAATCCAACGAAACCAACGCCCACGTCTTCGTTACGAAGCCCTCTTTCCAGTAAAACAACTTAAACGTGTTTTTGAAAGATTTAAAATTTGAATTCAACTAGTTTTAGATTCAAACTTGTTTTGATCATAACTTGAGTTTCGTAACTCCGATTTAGTTGATTCTTTTTGCAAATCGAAGCTCTTGACCTAAACTTTCTGATAAGGCCAAATTCACATAATTTTGGTATTGTTGGAAATTGTTTTATGTTTCAAGAGTCATTTGTTTGTTTTCGAAGTTTTCCGAAGTGTTTTATTCATTCTTTCTGATTTGCTAAGTGATTGCTTATGTGTGGTTACTATTGCTTGCTTACGATAGATTGATCGAAGTGTGACGAGTAGATCTATCACGAGTTCTGAGTGCGAATCTTCTACATCGTCAGTACGAGGCAAGTTCACACTTTGATCATACTTTCCAATACCTAGTTTTCATTGCATTATTTATATCCTCAAACACTTGCATGAGTAGGACTGGTTACATGATATGATGCTATGTAGTTCATGAAGTAGGAACCCATTGACTTGAGGTCAACCAAGGGGGGGTATACGCTTTGTTACTTATTGCTTAGCCATGCTCGTAGACGTGGATTGGTATGAGAGTTTCATGAAAGATGTGAGTGCTATTTAAGGGAAACTTTAAGGTGGTAATTTAATACACATCTGGGTGGATTGGTTGGGGCACCCTGGGAGTGAACCAGTGGATTGCCCGGACACCTGGAGTTGCCAGTGTTGTCCTAGAAAATCTCGGGGTTTCCGTGTGATTGTCCTATTGGAATGCTACCCATGCTCAAAGGGATCATATAATATTTTCATGTCTAGAAACTTCCATCTGCAGCCACAAGCCAATATGGGCTCTTGCATAGTATGAGTAAGTTGTGTGACCTCTTTCAGTGGTGGACTAGCAGATGTAGTGGATGTAGGTGTACAGGTCCACCCGGGGTAAAGAGTTAATGCTTCTGAAAGACTGTGTCTTGGTCATCCGTTTCTCAAACACCATGCAGTGCGAGAAATTAAACGGAGGTGATCGAGTCTTGTGGGGAAAAGTGCACAAACCTCTGCAGAGTGTACAAACTATTCATGAGTAGCCGTGTCCCCGATTATGGACATCTTTGAGTATCTAGAAGTGGATTATTTGTTGATCTCAACACTCTATTTTATTAACTTGCTGGGTTAATAATGACTTTGGTTTGGGATTGAGATGGGGGTAACATTCTCAATGGTTCATGTTTTAAATTTAACAAAGTAGTTAAATAAAATGCATTCCTTTGTGGTAGGGAAAAATCAGCTTTATGCAAAAACAGCCTTACACCCTCCACCAGCCAAATATGCATGTAGTAGTAGGCATTGTTCATCATTACTTCTATGGTGTGAATTTGCCAGTACATTCAATGTACTGACCTACATGGCTGCAACGTCTCATGTTGCAGGAATTATTCGACAAGTAAGTGTTATGTTAGGGTTGCGCTGTCTACACTCAACTTTGCCGTTGGTGTTGATGGAACTCCACAACCTTGTTGCTTCCGCTATGTGTTGATCGAGGTAATAGTATTTACATTACTTTATACATGTGATTTACCTCTGTTATAAATCCTCGAGTACTGTGTGTGTCAGCATACCGATCCAGGAATGACACTTAAGCACAGAGACTTGATCCATTCGGGTCAGGTCGCTACAAATAATGAAGATCATCACACTTTTATTTACTTACAACTCAAAGATTACAACTCGAAGCTAGAACAAAATATGACTCTATGTGAATGATGATGATGAACCATGTCAAATGAATGGAACGGTGGAAAGTTGCATGGCAATATATCTTGGAATGGCTATGGAAATGCCATGATAGGTAGGTATGGTGGCTGTTTTGAGGAAGGTATATGGTGGGTGTATGGTACCGGAGGAAGTTGCGCGGTACAAGAGAGGCTAGCAATGGTGGAAGGGTGAGAGTGTGTATAATCCATGGACTCAACATTAGTCATAAAGAACTCATATACTTATTGCAAAAATCTACGAGTTATCAAAACAAAGTGTTCAACGCATGCTCCTATGGGAAGGGTTGGTAGGAGTTAACCATCGCGACCTCCACACAAAGGATGACACTCAATAAATAAATCATGCTCCAACTTCATCACATAACGGTTCACCATACGTGCATGCTACGAGAATCACAAACTTTAACACAAGTGTTTCTCAAATTCACAATTACTCCACTAGCATGACTCTAATATCACCATCCTCATATCTCAAAATAATCATCAAGTATCAAACTTCTCATTGTATTAAACGCACTTGTATGAAAGTTTTTACTATACTCATCTTGGATGCCTATCATATTAGGACTAGTTTTATAACCAAAGCACATTACCAAGCTGTTCTAAGATACTCTCAAATAGATATAAGTGAAACATGAGAGATCAATAATTTCTACAAAATAAACCACCGCCGTGCTCTAAAATATATAAGTGAAGCACTAGAGCAAAACTATCTAGCTCAAAAGATATAAGTGAAGCACATAGAGTGTTCTAATAAATTCTAAATCATATTTATCTCTCTCAAAAGGTGTGTCAAGCAAGGATTATTGTGGCAAACTAAAAATCAAAGACTCAAATCATACATGAAGCTCCAAGAAAAACACATATCATGTGGTGAATAAAAATATAGTCTCAAGTAAAGTTACCGATAGACAAAGACGAAAGAGGGGATGCCTTCCCGGGGCATCCCCAAGCTTAGGCTTTTGGTTTTCCTTGAATTTTACCTTGGGGTGCCTTGGGCATCCCCAAGCTTAGGATTTTGTCACTCTTTGTTCCATTGTCCATCAAATCCATACTCAAAACTTGAAAACTTCACAACACAAAACTTAGCCAAAAATCTCGTGAGCTCCGTTAGTATAAGAACAAACCACCACTCAAAAGTACTGTAATGAACTCATTATTTGTTTATATTGGTGTTAAACCTACTGTATTCCAACTTCTCTATGATTCATACCCCCCGATACTACTCATAGATACATCAAAATAAGCAAACAACACACTAAAAATAGAATCTATGAAAAACAGAACAGTCTGTAGTAATCTGTAACTTTAGAATACTTCTGTAACTCTAAAAAAATTGAAATAAATTGGTGGACGTGAGGAATTTGTCTATTAATCATCTGCAAAAAGAATCAACCAAAAATCACTCTCCAGTAAAAACAGATAGACAATCTCGTGAGTGCTAAAGTTTCTGTTTTTTACAGCATGATCACATAAACTTCACACAAGTCTTCCCAAAGGTTCTACTTGGCACAAACACTAACTAAAACACAAAACCACATCTAAACATAATCTAGATGCAATATTTATTCCTAAACATAATCAAAAACAAAGAAAATAAAATTGGGTTGCCTCCCAACAAGCGCTACCGTTTAATGCCCCTAGCTAGGCATGATTTTAATGATGCTCACATGAAAGATAAGAATTGAAGCACAAAGAGAGCATCATAAAACACGTGGAAACACATCTAATTCTAATATACTTCCTATGCATAGGCATTTTATAGGAAAAGAAATTAGCAAGACAAGCAAGATCTAACATATGCAAGGAAGAAGAAAGAAACAAGATCAATCTCAATATGAAGAGAGGTAATTTAGTAACATGAAGATTTCTACAACCATATTTTCCTCTCTCATAATAACTGCATGTAGGATCATAAGCAAATTCAACAATATAGCTATCAGAAAACATATTCTCAACACAATCCACATGCATACGAAGTTGACACTCTTCCAAAATAGTGGGATCAACATTAACTAAAGTCATGACCTGTCCAAACCCACTTTTATCAAAAAAAATCATAAGATTGAACATTCTCCAAATATGTGGGATCTAAAGTTGACAATCTTCCAAACCCACTTTCAATATTATTGCAAACATTATCAATCTCATATTCATCATGGGCTTAAATAAATTTTCAAGATCATAAGAAGAATCACCCCAATCATGATCATTGCAACAAATAGTAGTCATAGCAAAACTAGCATCCCCAAGCTTGAGGTTTTGCATATAATTAACACTATTGACATTAAAAGAAATTATAATAAAATCATTGCAATCATGCTTTTCATCGAAGGAACTATCAAGTATGGGTGCAATAGCAACGATCTCATGTTTAACATAAGGAACTGTAACAAATTCATCTTCATAAATATTGGCATCGTGGCCACAAGAATAGCAAGTGTCATGTTCATCAAGGGATATTTCAATCAAATCATCGAAATCATAATTATCTATAGATTCATGCATATCATTATATTCTTTCAAAGCAGCGGACATTCTTTCAATAAATTCTTTGACATAGACATTATGAGCATAGTTTTCAAAGCAATATTTAAGTATGTCAAAAATTCCAGATTCGTAGAGAGTAATATCATACTTTTCAATCAAAGAAGCAACTTTATAAGCACCCTTAAAAGCAACAAATTCTTCAATTTGTTCGATATCGTAGTAACTATAAACACCCTTTGCATAAAAGGATAAGATTTCATTATCATTGAACTCAAATAGGTAGGGGAGGTGTTTTTTAGGGTTCTTAGAGCAACAAGTAAAATCATAAATTTCACAAAGATTCAAAGCATAACACAGCAATCTGTTTATTTGATCCCATAAGAGTCTCCCTTTTTCAGACAAACAGTGACGCACAAAATGAGCATGCTCATCTAAAGATTTCCCATCAACTAGGCTAGTTGGGGTTTCAGCATGAGAGCATAAGGATCGAAGATGATCCAAGTAGAACACTTTAAGGTGATCCATATCAATAGATTTTTAACAAGCAAAGATGCAAGCAAATAGAAGGCACATGGCAACACAAGCAAACAAAAAGGCGAACGGAAAAGGGCAAATAAAACGACAGAGGTGAAGTGGGAGAGAGGAAACGAGAGGCAAATAATGTAATGCGAGGGATAAGGGTTTGTGACAGGTACTTGTTATATGACTTTTGCGAAGATCTCCCCGGCAACAGCGCCAGAAATTCTTCTTGCTACTTCTCGAGCTTGCGTTGTATTCCCTCGAAGAGGAAAGGGTGATGCAGCACAGTAGCGTAAGTATTTCCATCAGTTTTTGAGAACCAAGGTATCAATCCAGTAGGAGACCACGCGCGAGTCCCTCGCATCTGCACAAACAAATAAGAACTTCGCTGCCAACGCGATAAGGGGTTGTCAATCCCTTCACGGTCACTTACGAGAGTGAGATCTGATAGAAAGGATAGGATAATATTTTTGGTATTTTTGGTATAGAAACAGAAAGTAGATGGAAGATTAATATGATGAGAATAGACCTGGGGGCCATAGGTTTCACTAGTGGCTTCTCTCATGATAGCAGAATTCTATGGTGGGTGAACAAATTACTGTCGAGCAATTGGTAGAAAAGCACATAGTTATGAGAATATCTAGGCATGATCATCGTATATAGGCATCACGTCCGTGACAAGTAGACCGAAACGATTTTGCATCTACTACTATTACTCCACACATCGACCGCTATCCAGCATGCATCTAGAGTATTAAGTTCATGAGAACAGAGTAACGCCTTAAGCAAGATGACATGATGTAGAGAGATAAACTCAAGCAATATGATATAAACCCCATCTTTTTATCCTCGATGGCAACAATACTATGCATGCCTTGCTGCCCCTGTTGTCATTGGGAAAGGATACCGCAAGATTGAACCCAAAGCCAAGCACTTCTCCCATTGCAAGAACTATAGATCTAGTAGGCCAAACCAAACCAATAATTCGAAGAGACTTGCAAGGATATTATAATCATACATAAAAGATTTCAGAAAAGAATCCAATATTGTTCATAGATAATCTTGATCATAAACCCACAATTCATCGGATCTCGACAAACACACCGCAAAAAGATTACATCGAATAGATCTCCTCGAAGATTGAGGAGAACTTTATTGAGATCCAAAGAGAGAGAATAAGCCATCTAGCTAATAACTATGGACCCGAAGGTCTATGGTAAACTACTCACAACTCATCGGAGGGCTATGGGGTTGATGTAGAAGCCCTCCGTGATCGATGCCCCCTCCGGCGGAGCTCCGGAACAGGCCCCAAGATGGGATCTCATGGGAAGAGAAGGTTACGGCAGTGGAATTATGGTTTCTTCGTGCTCCCTGATGTTTTCAAGGTATATGGGTATATATAGGAGGAAAAAGTACGTCGGTGGAGCAACATGGGGCCCACGAGGGTGGGGGCGCGCCTACCCCCCTGGGCGCGCCCTGCCCCCTCGTGGGCACCTCGTTTCTTCTCTGACTTGTACTCCAAGTCTCTCATGAGGATATCGTTCCAAAAATAACTCTCCCGAAGGTTTCATTCCGTTCGGACTCCGTTTGATATTCCTTTTCTGTGAAACACTGAAATATGCAAAAAAAGCAATTTGCACTAGGCCTTGGTTTAGTAGGTTAGTCCCAAAAATAATATAAAAGTGTATAATAAAGCCCATTAAACATCCAAAATAGAATATATAATTGCATGGAACAATCAAAAATTATAGATACGTTGGAGACGTATCATCTACCAAATCCTTGTCTTCGTCAAGCAACTGGTTCTATCTCTTCACCCCTTTACATACGGTTTAACTTCATGAAGCCATTGCATGCCTAATCTGTTTGACTTCATTGCGTGAAAACATACTCTCTTTTTGTTATTTAGTTTCACACCATCTTCTATTCTGATCTATTCTACCTAGTTGCTATTCGTTTTCGTGCTCATGCATTATGTCTCCTTGACTATGGCTATGCTAGTGTAGTTTATCTTCTGCTGCATACTATGTAGGTGTTGTTTGCTTGTCAGTCTTCAACGAAATTGCATGTCTTGAAGACTTTCATAAAAATTGCCTATTCACCCCCCCTCTAGTCGGTAACTAGCACTTTCAAGGAGCAGTCTTCCGAGTTATCAAAGGCGGAGAAAGTGCTCTGGGAAACCAGGACAAAGGTGCGAGGAGCTCGAAAGGAGCTCGCCCAAGTGAGGCAGGTCGCAGACGATAAGCAATACTTACTGCAAAGTGTATTTGGTGGCAAGAGCTTTGCCTTGCAGATGCGGGTTTTGCACTCCGTAAGCGTTTTCGCCGACCTTCCAAGGAGTGTGGCGGATGCGGACGAGCATTACACCACGCGGGAGGAGAACGTCGAACATCGGCTTTTCTTGGCACGGTTCCAGGCACCCAAATACCCTCCCCTCCTCAGCAACCAAATGAAGCAGTTGATGGAGTTGCAGCGGATGGATGCGCTGGCCATGAAGGACATTTGTGCCCTGCTATGGCCCATAAAGACTATTCCAAGCAGCTACTTCAGCCTGGTGCAGAGTCTGCGTGATGCGCCATCCCGGACTAATGCGGTGAACAGCTCTGGATGCCTTCAAGGGGCTAGGCTGGTCTTTGCGAAGACCAT
Source organism: Secale cereale (assembly GCA_902687465.1). Lineage (NCBI taxonomy): Eukaryota > Viridiplantae > Streptophyta > Magnoliopsida > Poales > Poaceae > Secale > Secale cereale. Next base: position 314,129,684 of record LR738709.1, on the reverse strand, counting down.
GGTCCATTGGACAAAGATCAAACCAATGGATATGGCCACTGGGCCCCCGCCAGCTAGGAAGGAGCATCGCCGCCCCGAACAGTACTTCTCCATCATCATGGATGATGCTCGGGCGATAGAGGGCCAGTGTTCCAAGGATGTAATCATTGGCTAAATGTATCAAGTTTACAATTGGACCTTTTTCTTTATAATACGACCTATTTGTATGTTTATATTTTGTGTTAATTTTGACTCCTGTGTGACCGTTTTTAATCTGAAAGTTACCAGTCGTCGACTTCAGCCCTGTCGGTGTACTAAGATAGGGGTACCTTAGTACCCCAACTTGTGCACGGGCAGTAGCAGCTTCCCGCGGCAGGGTCTACCACGTGCTTGCCGGAAACCTCTCTGATCCTTATTTAAGCCATTCAAAAACAAAGTATACAAGACAGAAGATCAAGGCCCCGGCAAGTGGAGCTTGCCGGGAAGGCCGTCCCAGGCTCGAGATTTCCTCATTAACTCAAGACCCTGGCAAGAGGAGCTTGCCAGGAAGACCAGAAGGTTACATTTTAGGAGACATGCCTCGGCGCAGCATGCGCCCCGGCAGGGCCCGGGGAGCGACAAGCTTCAGGGCCCGACAAGGTCAAGGCCCCGGCAAGGTGCTTGCCGGGAGGAACTCGCACTGTGTGCCCGCGCTCCAGCTCATCGACCCACGCGTCGCCCTGGGGGCCCTTCCAGGGACGCGTGGCGGATGGCTGTGCAGCCTGGGGGACACGGTGGCACTCCACGGTGACGAGGCTATCGCCGTGGCGAACGGAGACGCAAGGGCGGGCGCTTTTGGGGTCGACGGCGACGGGCATTTAATGCCCTTGTCCTCCACTGTCAAAGTAGGTGATGACCACTGTTCATGCACTGTTCATCCACTGTTCCCGCACTGTTACAACTACCACCGCAATTACATTTTTACCCCTTCTTCTACGTTGACACCTGTCGGTGACCCCTTGAGCTATAAAAGGAGGCCCATGCACAACGTAGAAAGGGTTCGGAACCTTGATAGCTCTCTAGCTCGATGTAGCTAGTTCTTCAAGCTCCCGAGCTCCCCAACTCAATACAAACCAAGCAGGAGTAGGGTTTTACGCGTCCGTCGCGGCCCGAACCTGGGTAAACTGCCCGTGTGTGCTCTACGATTTGCTCTTTGTGCTCCCTCCGCTCCCTTACCACACGAACAAGGGGCTCCGGTCCCATAGGTGCTCGTGGTGGACAGTTTCCCCCGACATCTTTGGCGCGCCAGGTAGGGGTCGTCGAGGTTGCGCGAATCTGATCCGGCGTTCACGCGGGCGCACTCTTCATCAACTTCTCCAGCTTCATCATCTCCAGCAACAACAGCATGGCCCCGAAGAAGAAAGCCTCGGAGGTCGGAGGCCCGTCTGCGTCTGTTCCACCGCCACCAGAACCAACGGTGGGTGGAGGAGACACCGGCGGAAGGGTGGTCGCCGACGAGGAAACTCGCGGCACCACCAAATCTAAGGACAAGACGGACGACCGAGCCTCGGTGTCCGTAGATGCGCCACGTCCATCGCAGCAGACGACAACCCAGCAGCGCCGTGGTACAGGAGGTACCATCCGCTTGCTGGGGCAAGGGCAAGCCGGAGGTTCGCGGGATGCTCCGGACCACCGTCCGGGCACGAGCAAGGTGCGGTCGCCAGGGCGGGAAACTGCTCCTTCTAACCCCGTTAGGAGTCCGAGCATATCCCGCTCCTCACACCGCTCGCCCCCGCTCCCCTCCTCTCCAGCAGAAGCACTCGCAAGAGCGCAACTGCTCCTCGACTTCCCTCCAGCGGCAGACAAGGCCGAGGACTGGAGGGCAACAATCCAAAGCCTCATCGCCTTCGCCAATAACGACACGCCGCAGCAGCCGGCGACCTCGCGGCCACGGCAAGTCGAGAAGACGAAGGCCGACGGCGACAAGACCGCCGGGGGTGCGACAACCGTGCACTCCCCGCCACGGAAGCAGAAGACGCTTCCCCGCCGGATTAACGTCGACGACGACTCCACGGCGTCGTCGGATCCGCGGGCTCGTCGGGACCAGCGCCAGGTCCTTGACGATCGGCGACAAGAAGACGCTCGGACGACAATCGAGCGCCGCCGAGAAGCCCGGCGACAATCAGATCAACGCGCTGGGACCGCTGTTGACACACACGCGCCCGGTGAACCAGGCGACTTGCCGTACGCGGCAGGTTGCCCTGCGTTTACCCGTGAGCTGCGGCGTGTCCAGTGGCCCAGCATGAAGAACTTCAAGCCCGACGTACCGGAGAAGTACGAAGGCAAGACACACCCCTCGGAGTTTCTCAGCATCTACACCATCGCGGTGCAGGCTGCCGGGGGGCGCGACGAGAAGATACTCGCCAACTACTTCCCGCTGGTGCTTAAGCCGAACGTCCGTTCGTGGCTTATGCACTTGCCGGAAGGCTCCATTTCTTCATGGGCAGATCTTTGCCACCAGTTTGTTGGCGCCTTCACGGGCGGCCACAAACCCCATGGCCAGGAGAGAGATCTCCACATCTTGGCCCAGAAGGAAGGAGAACCTCTGCGCAAGTACATCCAGCGCTTCAGCCGCGTGCAGCACAATATCCCTGACGTCCACCCTGCCGCGGTTATCAGCGCGTTCCACCAGAACGTGCGTAACCGCCGCATGCGTGAGGAGATGGCCATGACCAAGATACGGGATGTCAGCGAGCTCTACGCTCTGGCTGACAAGTGCGCGCGCGCCGAAGAGGGGAGGAGACTCCCCGGAGAGGATGCTGGCGCAGGGGGAAGCGACCGCGAAGATGCCGCCCCGGCAAAGAAGAGCCGGCGGCGGAACAATAGGAAGAAGAAGAGCAAGGAAGTGCTTGCCGTCGAGAAGTCCGGCAAGGAGGCTTCCGCCAAGCAAACACAGGCTGGCGGCTCTGGCAAGGAGCCTGCCCCTGTAGCGGCAGCCGACAAGCAGGACGGCTCCGACAAGCAATATTGCAAGATCCACCGCACCAAGGGCCACGACCTCTCCAACTGCAAACGCGTCGAATACCTCGTCGAGCAGCAGAAAGCTGAGTACGAGCGGCGCGACAAGGAGAAGGCCCAAGGTGGCGGAGGAGAGCCAATCAAGAAGCGGCCATTCAATGGCCGGGAGGACGCCGCGGCAAGGCCAAGCAGCGGCAAGGTGACCGACCCCCCCGGGGCCGCGACAAGGATGAAGAAGACGACGAAGATGACATGGAGGAAGATGATAACAGCGAGCAGGAGTTCCAGAAGGTCACGGAAGTCCTGTGCGTCGACGGCGGCGCCTCTCTGCATACTTCCCACCGCCAACTCAAGCAGTCGGTGCGGGAAGTAAATGCAGCTGAGCCGCCCGTGGAGTCGCGCAGGCTCCTCAAATGGTCCAGCACGCCCATCATTTTTGATCTGGAGGATCACCCTGACCGCACCACTGCGGTCGGGTGCTTGCCGATGTTGGTCTCACCAACCATCCGCAACCTCAAGGTCACCAAAATGTTGGTTGACGGCGGGGCCGGCCTGAACTTGATCTCCTCGGCTGTGATCAAGAAACTCCAAATCCCAGACGGCGAGCTCGAAGAGACCGGTTCGTTCCAAGGAATAAACCCGGGAAGGAGCAAGCCCAAGGGGAAGATTACTCTGCCAGTGACCTTTGGCGGGGAGCTGAACTTCAGGACGGAGCGGATAACCTTCGATGTTGCCGATATCCCATTGCCATACAATGGGATACTTGGACGTCCTGCCCTCGCCAAGTTCATGGCAGCTTCCCACTACGCCTACAATGTACTCAAGATGCCGGGGCCGATAAGCGTCATCTCTGTCCATGGCGACAAGAAGGACGCGCTTATCTGCGCCGACAAGATCTACCGGGATGCAGCAGCCGCGACGGAAAGTAGCCCACTTGCCGCTGAAGCTCCCGAGGGGAAGAAGACCAAGACCAAGTCCGGCAAGTGCTCTGGGACCCACTCCGGCAACCGCACCTCTTCGGAGTGCTGCGCTGCCGTCGAGGACGTTCCATCAAGCTCCACCGGCAAGTGCAAGAAGGGGATGGCCGCTCCACCGGCAACCAAGAAGGTGTCCGCCAAGGAGGACGGCACTGGTGGTACTTTCACCATCAGTGCTACGCTTGACAGCAAATAGGAAAGCGCGCTCGTTGCCTTCCTGCGGGCGAATGTCGATGTGTTTTCCTGGCAACCATCTGACATCCCCGGTGTTCCCCGGAAGGTAATTGAGCACAAGCTTGCTGTTTGTCCTCATGCGCGGCCCGTCAAGCAGAAGGTCAGGAAGCAAGCCGTGGAGCGCCAAGAATTCATTGCCGAAGAAATCAAGAAGCTAGAAGCAGCAGGCCTGGTTAGAGGCGTGATCCATCCGACGTGGTTAGCAAATCCAGTTGTCGTGCGTAAGGCCAACGGGAAGTGGAGACTGTGTATAGACTTCACCGATGTCAGTAAAGCATGTCCCAAGGATCCATTTCCCTTGCCGCGCATTGACCAGATTGTTGACTCCACTGCTGGATGTGAGCTGCTTTCCTTCCTTGATGCATATTCAGGCTACCACCAGATTTTCATGGCCAAGGAAGATGAAGAGAAGACTGCATTTATCACCCCATGTGGCACGTATTGCTTCATACGCATGCCCTTTGGATTGAAGAATGCAGGCTCTACATTTGCAAGAGTAGTCTACACTGCTTTTGAACCACAGATCCACAGAAATGTAGAAGCTTACATGGATGACATAGTGGTGAAGAGCAAGAGCAAGGATACCCTGATCCAAGATTTGGAAGAGACATTTGAGAACCTGCGCAAGATCCAGCTTAAGTTGAACCCCGAGAAGTGCGTCTTCGGAGTCCCCTCCGGCAAGCTTCTCGGATTCTTTGTGTCCCAGAGGGGGATTAAAGCCAACCCCGACAAGATAAAAGCCATCGAGCAGATCGAAGCCCCGAAGCGCGTCAAGGACGTAAGGAGGCTTGCAGGTTGTGTAGCTGCCCTCAGTAGGTTCATTTCAAAGTCTGCAGAACGCGCCCTTCCTTTCTTCAAAATCTTGAAGAAGGCAGGTCCTATGAAATGGACTTCGGAAGCGGAGGCAGCGCTGCAAGACTTGAAAGGGTACCTATCCTCCACTCCAATACTTGTCGCACCTAGACCACGAGAGAAGTTGCTGCTATATCTAGCAGCAACCAATCAAGTGGTTAGTGCTGCGTTAGTAGCGGAGAGGGAGGTCGACGAGGAGTCTACACCACCGGCAACCGAATCCAGCGACAAGCAGGGGGCTACTCCGGCAAGCTCTGGCCCCGACAAGGACAACTCTGCGCAGGAACAATTAGAAGTGCGAAGAAAGATGGTGCAGCGCCAGGTGTATTTTGTGAGTTCCCTCTTGCAGGGGGCTAGATCAAGATACTCTGGGGTGCAGAAGTTGCTTTTCGGCCTCCTCATGGCCTCGAGAAAGCTGCGCCATTACTTCCAAGCACATGAGATAACAGTGGTCACTCGCTTTCCGTTAAAGAGGATATTGCACAATCCAGAAGCAACAGGTAGGATCGTCGAGTGGGCACTGGAGCTGTCAAGCTTCGGCCTCAAGTTTGAGAGTACTTCAACCATACAGAGCCGAGCTTTGGCGGAATTCATAGCTGAATGGACCCCAACGCCCGATGAAGAAGTTCCAGAGACAAGTGTACCCGTACAAGAAGCAACGAGTGAATGGGTAATGTACTTTGATGGTGCCTTCTCGCTGCAAGGCGCCGGTGCCGGCGTGGTACTCATCGCGCCCACCGGAGAGCACCTCAAGTATGTTATCCAGATGCACTTCCCCAGGGAGCAAGCGACAAATAATACTGCTGAGTATGAAGGCTTGCTCGCCGGCCTCAGGATTGCGGCCGAACTTGGGATTAAGAAGCTGATTGTGCGGGGAGATTCTCAGTTGGTGGTCCGGCAAGTCAACAAGAGTTACCAGAGCCCTTTGATGGAAGCTTACGTAGATGAAGTAAGGAAGCTTGAAGAACACTTTGAAGGTCTGCAAATGGAGCACGTTCCAAGAGCTCAGAATGACATTGCAGATGGCCTTTCAAAGTGTGCTGCGATGAAGTTACCTGTGGAACCAGGGACCTTTTTGCTCAAGCTGACTCAGCCATCCGTTACACCATCTATTGGGCAGCACAAGAAGAGAAAGTTGGTCTCCGGCGACTACTTGCCGGCGGATCTTCCCGAAGCCGCCACCAAGGTTCCCAAGATCAACGACCAGAACGCTGGGGAGCAGTTTGCTCCTGCAGATCCTAGGATCTGTGCAGTTGAAGCAATCGTTCCCGACAAGCCTCGCCCCGGCAAACTTGCCGGGGGACCATCAGCTCCGGCAGAACCGGAGGTTCTTGCCGTAGAAGCTGGGGTTCCCGCAGCGGCCCTCATGCCTTTAGTCCTTGCCGTTGAGCCTCAGGCTCCGGCATGGGCGCAGCAGATCGTCCGTTTTCTGCAAACTGGAGAACTTCCCGACGACCCAGAAGAGATAGAGAAAATAACAAGGCAGTCAAGTATGTACCAGTTCGTGGACAACGAACTGTACAGAAGAAGACTCAATGGTGTCAGGTTGAAGTGCATTTCCAGAGAAGATGGACAGAAGCTATTGGCAGAGATACATGGAGGCATATGTGGCCACCACATTGGCGCAAGGGCACTTGCCGGGAAGGCGTTCCGGCAAGGGTTCTTCTGGCCAGAAGCCCTCCAAGATGCAACTGCACAAGTAACCAAGTGTGAAGCGTGCCAGTTACATGCCAAACAAATTCATCAGCCAGCTCAAGCTCTCCAGACGATCCCTTTGTCCTGGCCCTTCTCGGTCTGGGGGCTCGATATCCTCGGCTCTTTCCCCCGTGCTGTCGGGGGCTTTGAGTACTTGTACGTTGCAATCGACAAGTTCACAAAGTGGCCAGAAGTGGAACCGGTGAGAAAGGTGACAGCACAGTCAGCGGTCAGGTTCTTCAGGTCGATTGTTTGCCGTTTCGGGATCCCTAACAGGATCATCACCGACAACGGCACGCAATTCACCAGTCGCACCTTCATGCAGTACGTCCAAGACCTTGGCGCCAAGGTCTGCTTCGCTTCTGTTGCTCACCCGAGGAGTAACGGTCAAGCGGAGAGGGCAAATGCTGAAGTGCTGCGCGGACTCAAGACAAGGACCTTTGACAGGCTGCGCAAGTGCGGAAGAAACTGGATAGAGGAGTTGCCGGCGGCTCTTTGGTCAATCAGAACGACACCAAGTCGAGCCACCGGACAGACACCCTTTGCCCTAGTCTATGGGGCAGAGGCAGTTCTCCCCACGGAACTCGTATACGGATCTCCTCGGGTGCTCGCTTATGATGAGCGCGAGCAAGAGCAACTGCGACAAGATGACGCGTTGCTCCTCGAGGAGGAACGTCTCCAGGCTGCTGTACGAGCTGCTCGATACCAGCAGGCCTTGCGTCGCTATCATAGCCGCAAGGTTAAGGCCAGGAGTCTCGAGGAAGGCGACCTTGTTCTTCGGCGTGTTCAGTCCGCCAAGAATTCCAACAAGTTGATGCCGAAGTGGGAAGGCCCTTATCGGGTGAGACAAGTAACAAGGCCCGGCGCTGTCCGCCTTGAGACCGAAGAAGGCTTACCGGTGAGCAACTCCTGGAACATAGAGCATCTTCGCAAGTTTCACCCATAAGGCGCGGTTGCCGTGATCCGCTCTGGCAACCACCTTTTGTACAAGCCTTGCCGCTGTTGCATGTAACCCTTTGTACAAAGCCGGGCGTAGATCCCGTGCATCAGTAAAGTTTTTGTGTTTTGCACTATCTGCCTTTTTCCATGCTTTTCTTCGAAATTCGCATGCATTATTTGGCATCTTGTGCAACACACGTACCCGGTAAGCATAAGCACGCCAAAAGGCCCTATACTTGTTTTCCCTCCTCTTTTTCTTTCCCTCTTAAGCAGAAGGAATGTTCCTCGCGCACAAGTTTGCCGGGGGGGGGGGAGGAGATGGAGGATGAACCAAGTGATGTTCAAGAAAGAGAAGCCTTGTCGGGGAAACAAGCAATATACGAAAGCTAAGTTACCAGAATTTGAGCAGTTCAAATTTTTAAAATTTTAGTTGTCTTCCTTGAACAACCACACTTTGTATGGAAAACCTGTGCGCGGAGGAACCTACCCGTAGCTAGCCGCACCCTTATCTTGTTTTCGAGTACGCTCAACGACTTAAGTGAGCTGCGACAAGTGTCGCGCCCTTGCTTCGTTTTCGAGTTCGCTCAGCAAGCTAAGTGCGTTGCGACTAGCTGCGGCAAGGTTGCTTGCCGGTAAGACCTTGGCCAGCAGGCTGCTCAGAGTCCAGCACTCAGCGCTCGCGGCAAGGGCCCCTTGCCGGCAAGTCCCCTAGAAGCGTAGGGTTGAAAGCATACAAAGTAAAGGACCAAAGCAAGGGAGACAACATTGCACTAATTGCTCAAAATAAGATAATATATTACAATGGATAACTTGTCGCAATCACTAATAGGTTCATGTTCATGACACACTTTGCAGCAGCAAAAGAAATAAAAGGGAAGGGGCCTAGTCTACGCGGTCGCCTTCACGCCTGGAGATCTTGTTCACCTTGGAGATGATGTGGGCGACCTGCGCCTTCAGTGCCTCCTGATCAGCGTCGGCCGGCAAGCTGCGGAGGACGTTGACAAGATTTATACCAGGGTTGCGGTAGACAATCTTGGTCAGGACGCGCTCCAAGGTCCCCGCGCAGAGCTGGCGCGACTCCTCGGCCAGTTGCGCGGGGAGCTTCTGCTGCAGACGTGCGAGCGCCGGCGCGATCCCCCTGAAGAAAAGACTGAGCTTGGCGCTGTGAGGGAGATTTGGATCCGGAGAGTATATGAGGTGTTCCACCCTCAGCGCCATCAGCTCCTTGTCGATGTTGCCAGCAGAAGCCACCAGATCTTCAGTCCATACCTCGACGGTCTGGCGGAAGTTGTTAGCTGAAGTAACGGCGCTCTCCACCAGGCCTCGTTCCTTGCGGAGCTCGTCCTTCAGCTTGGTTTCGCGGTCCCGGACGGCGTCGAGCGAATCTTTCAACGTAGAGACTTTCAGCTCCAGATCTGCAATCGAGTCCTTGGCGGCCTTGAGCTCGTCGCCCTGCTTGGAGAGGCGTACCTGGAGTTCCGAGTTGGTATGGGCGTCCTTCTCGCGCTCTATGTTGAGCGCGGTGACCCTCTCCGTGCTCTCCTTCAGGTACTCCTCCAGCTGCACCACCTTAGCTTCGAGGTCCTTCTTGGCGATCTCCGCGGTGGCTGCGGCGGCCTTCGCTTCCTTCAACTCTCCGCCAAGGGCCTGCTCCCGGGCGGCAAGGTCGTCCTCGTGAGAGTCGAGGTCGACCTTCCGCTGGTTGAGCGCTCCCTCTCGCTGGGACAGCGCTTCTCCGGCGAGTCGCTGCTGCTCCTCGGCCTCAGCCTTCTCCAGGAGGAACTCTTGGTACTCCCCAGCAAGCCTCTCGCGCTTCTCTGCCAAGTCGCGGAGGGCCGCCTGGTTGGCGGCGCGGAGCTCCGCGGCGCGTTTCTCCATATCTGCTGCGGCCTTGGCGGTGAGGGCTTCCCGAGACTCTAATTTCGCCTGCCTGGCCCGGTAAAGGGCCAGGAGCCGGTGTAGCAGTTTCTCCTCCTCGGGCTCGTCGCTCCCGCCAGGCGCCTCGACGATCTTCAGCCCCGCGGAGGCGAGGACCTCCCCATCGAAGGTCTCTCCCTCCTCGGGGGCTCGCGACGAGGATCCCCACGGCACCTGTATGAAGACGCCGTTGGGAGCCTCAAGATAGAAGGCGGACTGCTCCTTCTCGGTGGAGGAGTCGGCGGCCGGCGCAGCGCTAGACGCTCCTGCCGCCTCCGGGCCGGCAGTGTGGCCGTCGTCCCCCTCCCCGGCCGCTGCGTCTGCGGTCGGGGCAGTCTCCTCGGCCGCGGGCTCGTCGGCTCCTGCCATGTCTTCGACGACAGGGGCGTTGCCGTCGTCGCCCTGCGCGCCTTCCTCACCGACGACCTCGGTCTCCATCCGGTCCGGCGCGGGAGGATCTAGAAGAAGAAAAAGAAAAGAAAAAGTTCAAGCAAATATCCAAAAAAGACAAGTCCAAGAAGACGAGGTTGCAAGACTTACCTTCGCGGATTTCGTCGACAACTGGCTCCCTCGCCGGGGAGTTCACCCTTGGCGGGGTGGCCACCCTCGCCGGGCTGCTCGCCCTTGGCGGGGTACTTGCCCTTGGCGGAGTACCCGCCCTTGGCGGAGCGCTCTCCCTCGCCGGGGAGTTCACCCTTGGCGGGGATGGCGGGGCCTGCGGCTCCTCGGGAGTAGTCTCCGGGCACTCCTGTGGCTGCGGCTCCACCTCTGCACAAGACAAACAAGACAAACAGAGCAACGAGATGTTAGCACAAGGCAAAAACCTCAAGTGCGCCCGACAAGCAAACAGCTCAAGACCAGACTTACGCTGGGGGCTACGCTGGGGGCTGCTCCTCGGAGCAGCAGTTGGGTCCGGCAAGTTCGTCGCCGGCGCGTCCCCTGTCGCCGCGACGGGCGAGTCGTCCTCGACCACCACCACGGGAACCTTGGCCTTCTTCGCCGCCCGTTGGGCCAGGGTCCTGAAATCGAAACAAGAAACAAGATCAGAATCGCCAACGGAAGAATCAAGACAGAATTGAAGAAGCTACAAAACACAAGTGCTTACTCCTGTTCCTCGTCGTCGTCGTCGCTCAGGGCGGAGAAGTCGAACTCCACCTGAGGCGCCTCCGCGCGAGGAGCGGGAGGAGAAGGCTCCCTCGGGCGCTTGGCGGTCCCCGGGGCTGGGGGCTGCGAAGACCCAGCCTCTGTTGACGCCGAGGCCCGGGGAGCAGGCGGAGCGGCCGCTCCGCTCTGGGAGGCTCCTCCTCCGCTTGGCACCGGTGCGCGGGGCGCCTCCGTCGCAGTCTGGCTCGCTCTGGTGGCGCGCGTCGCATGGCGAGCGGGCTGCTGTCGGGGCGCCTGCGTCCTCGTCGCCGTAGCCGCCTTGCGGAGGCGCTTCGGCGGTGTTCGCTTGGGACTTGCCCGGGGCGGGGAGCTCTCCGAGGACGAGGAGACGTCGTCATCGAGCCCCAGAGATCCGCCTGTATCCTCGTCGGCTCCGGCGTCCTCCTCCTCCTCCTCCTCCTCGGTGGGCTCGCTGGGCCCAGCGCCCTGCCCCGCGGCCCTGCCCCTGCCGGCGGCTCCGCTCCCTCCGGCGCCCCTGCTTCCTCCGGCAACCTCGCCTCTTGCCGCGGCCTCGCTCACCACTCCGGGGATCCCGGCATGCCTCAGAGAAGGGACCCCGGCGAGCTCGTCGGGCGGAAGTTTGAGAAGTCTCCGGATCTCTGCCTCCTCGGCCTGGCACGACGCGTCCTCGGCCTCTGCCTCTTCAACGGTGAACCCGAAGTCTCCTACCGCTGCAGCTGCGGCGGCCTCTTCCACCCGGGTAGCAATATAAGCCATCTCTCGATCCGTGGTGGCCCGGGTGAGACCCTTGATCTCCTCGGAGTTCTTCGGCACCTCCACAAAGTTGTCAAAGAAGCTCATGATGGCATCCGGCGTCGGCACTATCCAGGTGGGGTCGACGCCGTGAGAATCGCACGCGGGCATCATCGCGCGCAATGCGTCCCTGGCGGTGCTGTTGCATAGAGGTACTACTCCCCGGGGAGGTCTAAACCACTCCGGGTGAGCCGGGTCGTGCTTGAAAAGCTCCCGAAGCATCCCCTTCAGCTCCAGCGCCGTGAAGTTGTAATTTAGCCCCGAGCGCAACCTCATTATGTCCGCCGCATTGCCAAACTCCCATGCTGGCCTTTTCCTTTCCTGTAAAGGAGCAATGCGGCGGCGGAGGAAGTCTGCTCCTACCTCTCCGATGGTCAACTTGGCTACCCGGAGACGAAGAATCCTAACAAGGGCAGCGTTGAGTTTGATGTCATCCGCGGCCAAATCGCTCCAGTCCCTGCCGCGCACTATAGGTGTTGTGCGCGGCGCAGTGAAAGGCTGCGGCTCGTCCTCCACTATCCAGCACCAATCCGCGCGCCACTCCTCCCACTTTCCGCGGAGCTCTCCTTTCAGATAAGATTCTTTCTTGTTCAAGCGGAAGACCCAAGAGATCCCCCCGGAGAGGGGGGTGCCGGCCTCTGCTCTGGGCATGAAGAAATGCCTAAAGAGCGCTACGTTTGGATAGATCCCTATGTAGATGTGCGAAAACCGCCATCGTGAGGATGGCGTTGGGGGTGAAGTCTAAGAGATGGAGGTTGTATGTATTCATGATATCGCAGAAAAATTCAGAGAATGGAGGACACAGGCCGCAGTGGAAGAAGACAGCAAAGAAGAAATACCCGCTGGGGTACAGATCTCTGGCTGCGGCCGGGTAGACTCGGGTGCGGGGATGCGCCTTGGTCTTCTTGGCCCAGAACAGATAGTACTTGTTCTAGAGCTCCCGCGCGCTGAGCCTCGGCGCGAAGACGACGTTCCTCTTCCGCAGGGCGACAAGCTTTGCCGCCTGCTCGGACTTCTCCCTATTGGTCTTCTCCGCTTTCGCCTTCTCGGCCTTCGGAGCCCTGGCGGAGGCGGCGGAGGAAGGGGCGGGAAACTCGACGGCGCCGCGGATGCGGAAGAGGGCGGAGGAGATGAGGAGGCGGAGCGCAGAGGGGGATTTCTGGAGGTGGAAGAAGCAATGAAGACGAAGTAAGGTAACGGCCCCTGCTTCCTCTGCTTTTAAGGGGGAAGTGGGGGACGCTCCGCATTTCCCATTAAAGAACGTGGCCACGTTCTCTCCCACGACGCCGCAATCGACGCGTGCCGTTACGGAGGGACGCGGCGGATGCGGAGGGGGAATTACGGCTCGCCGTGGGCCGCGCGTACCCGTGCACTGTTTTGGGCCTGGCCCAACAGCGCTGGGCACCGTGTGTGGCCCAGGCCCGGGGGCTCCTGTCGGTGTACTAAGATAGGGGTACCTTAGTACCCCAACTTGTGCACGGGCAGTAGCAGCTTCCCGCGGCAGGGTCTACCACGTGCTTGCCGGAAACCTCTCTGTTCCTTATTTAAGCCATTCAAAAACAAAGTATACAAGACAGAAGATCAAGGCCCCAGCAAGTGGAGCTTGCCGGGAAGGCCGTCCCAGGCTCGAGATTTCCTCATTAACTCAAGACCCTGGCAAGAGGAGCTTGCCAGGAAGACCAGAAGGTTACATTTTAGGAGACATGCCTCGGCGCAGCATGCGCCCCGGCAGGGCCCGGGGAGCGACAAGCTTCAGGGCCCGGCAAGGTCAAGGCCCCGGCAAGGTGCTTGCCGGGGGGAACTCGCACTGTGTGCCCGCGCTCCAGCTCATCGACCCACGCGTCGCCCTGGGGGCCCTTCCAGGGACGCGTGGCGGATGGTTGTGCAGCCTGGGGGACACGATGGCACTCCACGGTGACGAGGCTATCGCCGTGGCGAACGGAGACGCAAGGGCGGGCGCTTTTGGGGTCGACGGCGACGGGCATTTAATGCCCTTGTCCCCCACTGTCAAAGTAGGTGATGACCACTGTTCATCCACTGTTCCCGCACTGTTACAACTACCACCGCAATTACATTTTTACCCCTTCTTCTACGTTGACACCTGTCGGTGACCCCTTGAGCTATAAAAGGAGGCCCATGCACAACGTAGAAAGGGTTCGGAACCTTGATAGCTCTCTGGCTCGGTGTAGCTAGTTCTTCAAGCTCCCGAGCTCCCCAACTCAATACAAACCAAGCAGGAGTAGGGTTTTACGCGTCCGTCGCGGCCCGAACCTGGGTAAACTGCCCGTGTGTGCTCTACGATCTGCTCTTTGTGCTCCCTCCGCTCCCTTACCGCACGAACAAGGGGCTCCGGTCCCATAGGTGCTCGTGGTGGACAGTTTCCCCCGACAAGCCCCCATGTAGATAATACGAGGGGTGTTTTGTCTCCACACTATTACCCTTAGCTGACGTCTCGGTGCCCGGAGGCGGTAGTGTGTGAGAGATACTAGGCAATCCGACTATGCGGCTTTATTTCTTTCACTTAGCCATAGGAGCTTGACTGTGGGAGCTGATGACGAGCCCCCGGTGTGTTGTGATATGCGAAAAAGCCAAGGCCTTCATATTAATCACGTGGTTTGCGCTAGGGAAAAACCTTCGTATGACACGGGGAAATCGCCATCAATTTAGTGTAACACTTGTCATCGGATCGCCGACCAGTTCGCGCCTATTATGACGGTCAGTTTTCGGCTTTCTCCCCTGAGGTGCTTGACTGGACTAGCCAGAGGCACAATCACAGGGGTTCTCCCTTTACCTTCTTAGCCGAATGTGCAGAACGTAAGAAGGCAAACACAGGAGCCGGGCAACCCAACTATTGACCCAAGACATGATTTGGAACTTATGCATATAATGCAATATCCGAGACGCCGAACACGCAACTAAAATATTATGCTGGACTTGATGCATAGGGCATATAATGAGATCACCCCCTCGGTCTGTTAGCCGATCTGCATTTGTGCTTGTGTGCCGGGTTGATCAAACAGCGGAAATGAAAAAAAGGGGAAATGGCGAGGCAAGTGAATGCTCAAATACCATGACGGGTGATTTTTATTTTCCATAAGCTCAAGATCTCTATCCGTACAAATTTGAACTGCCAAGGCATTTATTATAAGTATATAAAAAAATTCTTACAGAAGAAAGGTTTACACAGGGCCTTGATACGTGGGTCGAAGCCTCAACTAGGCCTTGTTGCATGTCTGCGCCTTAGCTTCCGCTAGGTGAGGGGGGACGTCATGTAGAAAAATGTACGCTGGCGAAGGGGGTCCTTTAGTAGGGACCCTCAGATGTGGCTGTGTTATCACAGCCTGATGCTGGGCTGATACGGAGCCATACTCGTTGCCATACGAACACATGGTAATCCATAGTTCAATTGAGTCGAACACCTGGTGTTGTGGTTTCATGTAGGCTCCATGGCCGCCCATGCTACCTTGAGCGCGAAGTTGTGCTGACGAGGCACGTAGAGCGTGATTTGAGAGGGCGGGTCGGGGCGCGTGTCCCTATTTGCGGAGAACGCGGGCAGGATCCCATGACTGGGCCCGGGCTCGGGCCCATTTGCTTGTACTGGCCCTTACGGCGGAATGACATCTGGGCGTCGAGGCGCGGGCTTGATCTTTGGCTGCCAAGGGCATTGTGTTCCTTGGTCCGGAGTGAGCTCGGATGACCCACAAATATAGGGGATCAATTGTAGCTCTTTTCGATAAGTAAGAGTGTCGAACCCAACGAGGAGCAGAAGGAAATGGCAGGTGGTTTTCAGCAAGGTAATGTGTGCAAGTGCTGAAATTGTAAGTAACAGAGTAGTTTGATAGCAAGATATTTTTTGACGAGCTAGTAACGATAGTAGTAGAAAAAGTGCAGCAAGGTAGCCCAATCGTTTGAGTCAAAGGACAGGCCAAGACGGTCTCTTATAATAAGCAAAGCGTTCTTGGGGGTGCACGGGAATTTCATCTAGTCAATTTCATCATGTTGGCTCGATTCGTGTTCGCTACTTTGATAATTTGGTATGTGGGTGGATCGGTGCTTAGGTGCTATTATTACTTGAACGAACCTCCTACTTATGATTAACCCTCCCGCAAGCATCCGCAACTACGGGAAAAGTATTAAGAATAAATTCTAACCATAGCATTGAACTTTTGGATCCAATCGATCCCTTATGGAATAGCACATAAACTGGGGTTTAAGCTTCTATCACTCTTGCAACCCATCATCTAATTACTACTCCACAATGCATTCCCTTAGGCCCAAATATGGTGAAGTGTCATGTAGTCGACGTTCACATGACACCACTAAGGGAATCACAACAAACATACTATCAAAATATCGAACACATATCAAATCCACATGATTACTTGCAACATGATTTCTCCCGTGACCTCAAGAACAAAGGTAACTATTCACAATTAATAAGCATGCTCAAGATCAGAGGGGTATTAAATAGCATTTTGGATTTGAACATATAATCTTCCACCAAATAAACCATATAGTAATCAACTACAAGATGCAATCAACACTACTAGTCACCCACAAGCACCAATCTATAGTTTCGGCAACAAGATTGAACACAAGAGATGAACTAGGGTTTGAGATGAGATGGTGATGTTGAAGATGTTGATGGAGATAGCCCTCCCCAAGATGGGAGAGTTGTTGATGATGATGATGACGATGATTTCCCCCTCCGGGAGGGAAGTTCCCCCGATGGAATCGCTCCACCCAAGGGCAAAAGTGTTCCTACCCAAGTTCTGCCTCGAGACGGCGGCGCTCCATCCCGAAAGTCTTCTCCTTATTTTTTCTAGGTCAGAAAGACTTATATACCAGAAGATGGGCACCAAAAGTGGGCCTGGGTGAGCACAACCCACCAGGGCGCACCCAGGTGGGTTGTGCCCACCTGGTGGGCCCCCTTTGGTACTTCTTTGCTCCAATATTATTCAAATATTTCATAAAAATTCTCCGTGAAGTTTCAGCTTGTTTGGAGTTGTGCAGAATAGGTGGCTTGACGTAGCTTTTTCAAGTCTAGATTTCTAGCTGCGGGAATTCTCCCTCTTGGTGCATACCTTGCAAATTATGAGAGAAAATGCATTAGAATTACTCCAAAAAGCATTATTATACATAAAAACATCATAAATATCAGTAAGAAAACATGATGCAAAATGGATGTATCAACTCCCCCAAGCTTAGACCTCGCTTGTCCTCAAGCGAAAACCAAAATCGAAAACATGTCCACATGCCTTGAGAGAGAGGTGTCGATAAAAACAAAATACAGACATATAAGCATCATGTAGATTATTATAACAACAACAAATTTAAACATAAGACTTTTATCAAAGGACTTGTATCATACACTTCTCATGAACAAGTAATAGTTCATCACACAATTGAAGTATAAAGCATAAACTCTTATTAGAAACCAACAAACTATGTTCTCAGTCAACTTTGCAACTACCATACATCCTCTTTTCTGGAAGGGTCACGTATCAGAGCCTTTAGGCAAGTCGACATACTCAACCATCATATTGTCTTCTATGATTGCTAACACTCACGCATACACATGCGTAAAACGTTTAAACCGGACACATAGAAACATAGGGGCTTATAGTTTTGCCTCCCAATGTACTCACCTCAAGGGTGATGTCAACAATAATAACTCATGCCACCCATATTCAACTGGACGTATGTGCCTAGATCTTTCCTCACCACATGATGCTTGCCAAAGGATAAAATAAAAAGGAATAATAGAGAAAAATTTGACTCTTTGCATAAAAGTAAAAGATAGGCCCTTCGCAGAGGGAAGGAGAGGTTGCCATGCGCTTATTTTTTGTATGCTCAACCCCTTAGTGCAAAAGAACATGATGTTGCATTGCCCCTTGTGATAGCAACCTTTATTATGCAGTCTGTCGCTTTTATACATCACCATCACAAGTTTGTGCAATGCTCAATTTTCCCAGTAAATGATCTCACACTTTCAGAAGCAATTTTTATTGCCTTATTGCATTGATGACAACTTACTTGAGGGATCTTACTCAATCCATAGGTAGGTATGGTGGACTCTCGAAAAAAGGTTTGGGTTTAAAGGTTTTTGTATGCACAAGTACTATCTCTACTTAGTGCGGAGTTTTTGGCTAGAAAAGATATTGAGCAAGCACCACATGTTAAAGGATCTATGACAATATGACATCTATGTGAATATGAACAAACATAAATCATTAAGTTGTCTTCCTTGTCCAAAGTCAACAATTTTGTCATATAATATATTGACGGGGGCTCACAACCACAAAAGATTTCTAGGATAGTATATTTATATGTGAATCTTCTCTTCCCTTATTAATTCTTTCATGAGTTGCATCATTGGCCAATGCTATGTTTGTCAATCTCTAATAAAATTTTCTATTCCTTAGGTGGTGCCATCACCTACCATAAGATTAGCATATTATCTTCTTAATTTATTTCCTTTATTTTATTTATTTATATATAACCTTTCTTTTTATTGCATCAAGAAGGTAAAGAAAGCAAAAACTCAAAACTAAACTTTATTATATATCTCGCACACGATTACAAGGATAGATCACTAAGCAAACTCCCGAAAAGAAAGGATTGAACTAAACTTTCATTCTTTCTAAAGCAAAAGATCGAACTAAAATAAGTAAAGGTAAAAGGATAGTCGGGAAGGTACAATACCGGGGCACCTCCTCCAAGCATGGCAGAGGCCAAGGGGAGTGCCAATACCCGATACTCAATTTTCTTTTAGTGAAGAAGAAGATGGTGGTGGTGGTGAAGTATTCTCCAATATAACCATGACTAAATCCTTCAAACCTTAAATCTCCCAAAGGGCCTGGTGAAGCAACTCACTTTTTTCTTCACCTCAGCCATTATGTATTTGTTTTCGGGGCCCCACGGGTTTATTCCTGCACTGTTTTCCCTTGGACGAGATATATCCCAATTGGACGGTATGTGCCTACGAGGAGTATTCTCAAACCCATAATTGTGAATTAAATGGCGAAAATTGTTACGATGTAACTAGTGTAAATGCCTTTTTGCTGGGAGTTCTTCTCCTTCCTCTTCGACAGGCAGTGCGTGTTCTGCTGCCGAGGGTGGATCTACAGTATCCTCCCTGCCCTCGTCTCCCTTTACAACGTCCGTAGGCTCCTCCCTCTTCAGCTTGATCTTCATCAGCCAAGCATCTTCTTCCATTGGGTTGGAGGAGGAGGAAGACATGATGCTTAGCTTGGTAGATCTGACCGAAAACAGCAAGAAAAGAAAACAGAAGATTTCTCCGCGATGCGATGGTCAACATGTTCGGGGGGTATATAAAGATTTTTTTTATCTTGGGAAACAAGCAAACGGAAGAAAAAAGGAGTCCGGAAGGTGCCCGAGGTGGGCACAACCCACCTGGGCGCGCCTGGCTTGCCAGGTGCCAGGTGCGCCCTCGTGTCTTGTGCCCACCAGGGTACGCTTCCTGGAAGTTTCTTATTTTCCTAATTTTCTAAATATTCCAAAACTGACAAAAAATATTTTTGTGGATTTTTCGGAGTCCGTTTACTTACCGTATCACGTACCTCCTTATTTTCATGATTCTTGAGTGTTCCGGAAGGACTCTTTTATGTGTTCTTCCGGTGTCAAAGTTTGCATACTATTTCTTTCAACATTAACGGGCGTACCTGAGATATAATGTTTTATTCATTGCCCATTAACAACCTTCGGGTTAGTACCTTCGGCATTATTTATTTTGATAGCTCTAGACCGATAAACCTCCTCGATGACATAGGGACCTTCCCATTTAGAGAGGATTTTTCCTACAAAGAACCTGAAACGAGAGTTGTACAAAAGAACATATTCTCCAACTTTGAACTCACACTTTTGAATTCTTTTATTATGCCATCTTTTAACTTTTTCTTTAAATAACTTGGCATTTTCATAAGCTTGGGTTCTCCATTCATCTAATGAGCTAATATCAAATAACCTCTTTTCACCGGAAAGTTTGAAATCATAGTGGAGTTCTTTGATTGCCCAAAATGCTATATGTTCTAACTCAAGAGGCAAATGACAAGCTTTTCCGTAAACCATTTTATAAGGAGACATACCCATAGGATTTTTATAGGTTGTTCTATAAGCCCAAAGTGTATCATCTAATTTCTTAGACCAATTCTTCCTGGACCTATTGACAGTCTTTTGCAAAATTAATTTTATTTCTCTATTACTGAGCTCAACTTGACCACTATACTAAGGATGATACGGTGATGCAATTCTATGGTTAACATCATACTTGGCAAGCATTTTCCGGAAAGCACCATGGAAAAAGTGTGAACTGCAATCAGTCATTAAATATCTAGGGAGTCCGAACCTTGGGAAAATAATTTCCTTAAGCATTTTAATAGAGGTGTTGTGATCAGCACTACTGGTTGGAATAGCTTCTACCCATTTAGTAACATGATCAACAACAACCAAAATATGTGTATACCCATTAGAGGAAGGAAAAGGTCCCATGTAATCAAATCCCCAAACATCAAATGGTTCAACAGCAAGTGAATAATTCGTAGGCATTTCTTGACGCTCACCGATATTACCTATTCTTTGACATTCATCACAAGATAAGACGAACTTACGTGCATCCTTGAAGAGAGTAGGCCAGTAAACCCAGATTGCAATACCTTGTGAGCAGTTCTATCTCTAATATGATGCCCTCCATATGCTTTAGAGTGACATTTCCGAAGGATTTGCCCCTATTCATGCTCAGGTACACGACGTCTAATAATACCATCTACTCCTTCTTTATAAATATGTGGGTCATCCAAAAAGTAGTGTCTTAAATCATAAATGATTTTTTCTTTTGTTGGTATGTAAAGCTAGGTGGTAAATATTTATCAACAATGTAATTAGCATAGTCAGCATACCAAGGAGTATTGTTAGCAATATTTATTGCAGCTAACTGCTCATCAGGAAAACTATCATCAATAGGTCGTGGGTCATCAAGCACATTTTCAAGCCTAGACAAGTTATCAGCAACGGGGTTCTCAGCTCCTTTTCTATCAGTGATATGCAAATCAAATTCTTGTAGCAAGAACCCACCGAATAAGTCTAGGTTTAGCATCTTTCTTTTCCATAAGATATTTAATAGCAGCATGGTTAGTGTGAACAATTACTTTTGAATCAACAATGTAAGATCTAAATTTGTCACAAGCAAACACCATTGCTAGGAATTCCTTTTTAGTAGTAACATAATTATTTTGAGCATTGTCTAGAGTCTTACTAGCATAATGAATTACATTTAGTTTCTTATCAACTCTTTGTCCTAGAACAGCATTAACAGCATAATCACTAGCATCGCACATAATTTAAAAAGGCAAGTTCCAATCAGGGGGTTCACCAATAGGTGTAGAAATTAAGGCTTTCTTGAGTGTTTTAAAGGCTTCAAAGCAATCGTCATCAAAATCAAAAGGAAAATCCTTTTCAAAAGATTTGTAAGAGGCCTAGAAATTTTAGAAAAGTCTTTAATAAATCTCCCATAGAAACCAGCATGACCCAGGAAACTACGAATACCTTTGATTGTGACGCCCGAAGACCGACGTCCCAGAAGATTCCAGAGATTCCAGATGTTCCGGGTTCTCCCGTGTGTTTCATTTGTGCTTGTGTTATTTATTTTGCATTGCATCATGTCATTATGCCATCATGTCATATTTTTTTGCATCTCAACCAAATAAATTGTGTGGATCTTCGATCCATTTAAATCGAGAGAAGGATGACTTCTCTTTATAACATAACCTCCTAATATTATGGAGCTATTATAAATAATTATTCCATTTGTTTGGAATTCACCATAACACACTTGCATATTTTCCCCATGCCTTCTCTTTCGCTATTCCTTGCCTCCAAACCTTGTCTATAATTCTTTTCCCGTTTATCGAGCTCCACCAAAAATTCTCATCATTTTTGGGCACTTCGAAATCCGGCGCTTTGTTCAAACCTTTTGAATTAAATTCAAAGGATTTTGAATTTAATTCTTCTATCGTGATCACCTTATTTTTCTTGGGCCGCCCTCATTTTGCGAGTCCAAGAGAATTGCCCTCATGCCCAAACTCTACTCCTAACCCCCCTCTTTCTTTTCCTTTATTTTTATCTCTATTTTCTTTTTATTCTTCTTTTCTCTCTCTTTTTTTAGGAGAGGACCCAGTCCATCTGGCCCTGGCCCCAGCCACCTATCCCAGCCTCCTCCCAGCCGCAGGCCGGCCCATCTCCTCCTGTGGCCCAAGGCACAGCCGCATCCCCTTCCGAACCCTAGCTAGCGCTCGCTCTCACCCCTCGCTCCTCCCTCTCCCTCAGCAGCCGCACTCGTCCCGACCCACGTCCCCTCTTCCCCAATCCCATCTGCTCGATCCTCCCCTGCCTCCCTCCTCCTCGTAGCCTGCTGCCTCCGCCGTCTCCCTCTCCCTCGCGCCCCTCACCTCTCCTCCTCGAACGCTCCTCGCTGCGGCTGCAGCTGCGCTCGCCGCGGCCTTCTCCAGGGACGAGCCGAGCCCCAGCACCGCAGCGCCCGCGCCCACCGTCTCCAGCGCCGCGCGCCCGCGACCCTCCATCTCCAACGTGCCGCCAGCTGCGTCGCCGATGGGAGGGGCCCCTCGAGCAGCCCGGCCGGCCAGGAGCTGCCTCCGTCGCCATGCTCCAGCGCATCGCCTCCAGCGCCTCGCCTCCTCTTCGCCATCCCGCCGCCGTGCTCCATGGCGCCGCCCGAGCGGCCCTGGCAGAGGAAGGAGCGGCCCTGCGCCGACCTCCTCCTCATAGCATCGCTGCCTCCTGCTTCTCCCCGTCGGCCTCAGTGTTTTGTTTTGGTCCAGCAAGTATCCACGGATGCCAAGTTCCACGACGTCGATGCCCCTCGAGTGCCGCTACGACTCGACAAGTACCACGACGACCGAGTTCAACTACCATCGCAAGAACCGAGTCCGGCAAGTCCGAAGACCCCAAGTACCTCTACCGACGACTTGAACGGCTACGAACGAGAACGCCTACTTCCCTCTCCGAAATGAAATGTGAACGACTACTTCCCTCGACGACTCGTTCCACCCCGAATGCATGCTTCAAAGGTATACCACCGAGTCGATGCCCGTAAAGGAATGTTGCTTGTGTGTTGTACGAGATGTTTCCCTTGTGTGCACCGTGCCCGATTCGTCTTTTGTCTTGCTCCTCGGTTGCCTCGCCGCCAACCCGTGGGAACCCGGTGACGTTATCACCCCACCTTTCATCTTGTTCGACTCACTCATGCCACCTTTCTTTTGCACCGGTCTCTCGACGAGTTACCGGAACCGAGATGTTGCCGTTGCATCATTTTCGGATTGTTGCCGTGGCACCCTTTCTTCCACCACGGTGACAAGTGCTTCATATCTCTTCATGTTCACTTTTAATACACTTGCATAAAACTTGATCATGTCATCCGCGTCATGTTAACAACATTTAAAATGTGTGAATTGTTGTTTGCTTAAAAATTGCTAAACATGCTCATGGGGGTTTTCCGGAATTGTTGTTGTTTTTCCGGCATCATTTAAATTGCCTAGATAGGTAGTTTACTTTTGATTCACCTCTTGCTATGTTAAAAACATTTAATCTTGTCTTGTAAATAAATGACAGTCAATTAAATAATTAAAATGTGGTGTTTCGTCAATATGCAACTCGTTGCATATTGAGCTCCACTTAACTTGTAGTACTTGTTTGTGCACTTTGCCATGACATGCATATTTAAACCGGACATGCATCATACTTGGATGTGCATCGTATGCCATGTTTATGCTTGTGTGTTTACCGTGTTGTTTGCTTCTTTCCGGTTGCTTCTCTTGTTAGCTTCGGTTTCGTTCCGGAGTTGTGAGGATCGCTCGACTATGTTGCTCCGTCTACTTCATGGATCCGTTCTTCTCCCTTGCGGAATCCCAGGCAAGAAGACCATACCCTTGGATACCTTTACTACCATTGCCATGCTTAGTTGTCTCGATGCTATCGTTACATGTCGCGCTACCCATCTTTTATGTCAGCCTCTCCTTGTTGCCATGAAACCTCTAACTTTTGAAACCTTCCTAGCAAAACCATTGTTTGGCTATGTTACCCGCTTGCTCAGCCCCTCTTATAGTGTTGTTAGTTGCAGGTGAAGATGAAGTTCGTTCCAGGAGGGAACTTGTTGTTGGAATATCACAATATCTATAATTATTATTAACACACCTATCTACTGGGCATGGGTGGAAGGCTTGGCCTTTTGCTCGGTGTTTTGTTCCACTCATGCCACCTTAGGCGCCGATAAACCGGCATTATGTTCCTTGATTTTGCGTTCCTTACACGATGGGTGGATGGGGACCCCTTGACAGTTCGACTTTGAATAAAACTCCTCCAGCAAGGCCCAACATTGGTTTTAATTTGCTCATAATGACAACTTAATTAAATTAATTAATTGCATAGGGGGTCATGTCCCCGTGTTCTTAATTCTACAAAACAGGGGGGCCAGTGCTGATGGTGTTGGTCCCAAACGGGGAGCCTGCGGGGCCACCGCGGGGAAACTCGAGGATTGGTTTTACCTGTAGCATCACCCATCCGGACGTGGCCTGAGACGAGATACGCGCGGCTACTATCAGGGTGTCGGCACGCCGGGAGGTCTTGCTGGACTAGTTTTACCATTGTCGAAATGTCTTGTGCACCGGGATGCCGAGCCTGATCGGATTTCCCTAAGATAAGGGGTGATGATATTATATTTATCACTTCAGCTAATCGTGAGAGCTTGTGATGGGCTAAGTTGGGACACCCCTGCAGGGTTATGATCTTTCGAAAGCCGTGCCCGTGGTTTTGTGGCAGATTGGAATTTTTTAATGTCCGGTTGTAGAAAACTTGACAGAGGATCCGAAGTAAAACACACAACTGTGTGAGTAACCGTGACTGTCTCTTTTCACTCTGAGAAGAGAACACGGTGGGGTTATGTTTGACTCGTAGGTAGTTCAGGATCTTTAGCGATCACTACTAGTTTGCGACCGTTTGCGTAGATGCTCATCTTATTCTTGTACTCGTAAGTTAGCCACCATATTATGCTTAGCCGCTGCTGCAACCTCACCACTTTACCTCTTCCTACCCTTAAAGCTTTGCTAGTCTTGATACCCATGGTTATGGGATTGCTGAGTCCTCGTGGCTCATAGATACTACAACACCAGATGCAGGTTCAGCCGAGAATGACGCATGAGCTGGTTCAAGTACTTCACTGGGAGCTCGATGAAGAGAGTGGCCGTATGCTTGTGACGTTTTTGATGATCAGTAGTAGTTTCTACTAGGGGCGATTCGGGCCTGTGGCTTTATGTTTTTGGTATCTTTCTTTTGGATCTTCGCCCGTAGTCGGGTTTTGATGTTTTGAATGATGTTTTGCTTATGTAATGTATTGTGTGAAGTGGCGAGTGTAAGCCAACTATCTTATTTTGCAATTTCATCCCTATTTTTACATGAGTTGTGCAAAGATACCAAACTTGAGATCATTCCAAAATGGGCTTATACCTTTAAGTCGTGCCTCGACACGTAGGAGGTATAGTCCCATCCTGGGCATTACATTGATATCCTTAGGACATGACATTTTCTTAATTGCATCAACCTTAGCTTTGTCCATTTCAATACCCTTTTCAGAAATATTATGACCCAAGACAATACCTTCATTAACCATAAAGTGGCACTTCTCCCGATTCAAGACAAGATTTGTTTGTTCACATCTCTGCACAACTAGATCAAGATTGCTTAAACAATCATCAAAAGACTTCCCATAGACAAAGAAGTCATCCATGAAAACCTCTACAATCTTTTCACAAAAGTTAGAGAATATAGCAGTCATACATCTTTGAAAGGTAGCAGGTGCGTTGCATAAACCGAAAGGCGTACGTCTATAGCATAAGTTCCAAAGGGACAAGTAAATGTGGTATTTTCTTGATCAGGTTGAGAAACATGTATTTGTGAAAAACTAGAGTATCCATCAAGGAAGCAAAAGTGTGTGTGTGTGCTTAGATAATCTTTCTAGAATTTTATCAATAAAAGGCAGAGGGTAATGATCTTTTCTAGTTGCTTTATTTTGTTTCCTAAAATCAATTACCATTCTATAGCATGTAACAATTCTTTGTGGAATAAGTTCATTCTTATCATTAGGAACAACAGTAATACCTCTTTCTTAGGAACACAATGAACAGGACTTACCCATCTACTATCAGCTATAGGATAGATTATACCTGCTTCTAGAAGTTTTAATATTTCCGTTCTTACTACTTCTTTCATCTTCGGATTCAACCAACATTGATGATCAACAACGGGTTTAGCATCAGGTTCCATATTGATCTTATGCTGACATAGAGTGGTACTAATGCCCTTTAAGTCATCAATAGTATATCCAATAGCAGCTCGGTGCTTCCTTAGAACATTCAATAATCTTTCTTCTTCATGTTCTAAAAGCTAAGCACTAATAATAAACGGATATATCTTCTTTTCATCCAGATAAGCATATTTCAAAGTGTCTGGCAATTGTTTTAATTCAAACCCAGGATCACCTTTAGGTGGAGGAAGACCTCCCAGAGTTTGAATAGGTAGATTGTGTTTAAGCAAAGGACGTTGTTCAAAGAAAATATCATCAATTTCATTTCTTTCATGCATATGTAAATCGTTTTCATGGTCTAGCAAATATTGTTCCAGAGGATCAGTGGGAGGCACAACAATAGAAGCAAGACCAATTATTTCATCCTTACTAGGCAATTCTTTTTCATGAAGCTTTCTATTAAACTTGGAGAAATTAAATTCATGAGACTCATCACCAAAACTAACACCGACAATTTGTTTCTCACAATCTATTTTAGCATTAACGGTGTTCAAGAAAGATCTACCAAAGAAAATGGGATAGAAGTCATCTTGTGGGGAACCAAGAACAAGAAAATCAGTAGGGTATTTTATTTTCCCACACAAGACTTCAACATCTCTAACTATCCCAATTTGTGATATAGTATCTCTATTAGCAAGTTTAATAGTAACATCTATGTCTTCTATCTCTGCGGGTGCTATGTCATTCATAATTTCTTGATATAAAGTGTAAGGAATAGCACTCACACTAGCACCTATGTCACATAAACCATGATAACAATGATCTCCTATTTTGACTTAGACAACGGGCATGCCAACAACAGGTCTATGTTTATCCTCTTTATCGGGTTTGGCAATTCCAGCAGCTTCTTCACAGAAGTAAATAACATGCCCGTCTACATTTTCTTCCAAGAGATCTTTAACCATAGAAATATTAGGTTCTACTTTAATTTGCTCATCTGGTTTAGGTGTTCTAATATAACTTTTGTTAACCATAGTTGAAACTTTAGCATGTTCGTTTATCCTAACAGAAAAAGGTAGTTTCTTGATATAAGCAGTAGGAACAACTGGATCAACATTATAAAAGTATAGTTTCTTCCTTAGCTAGTACCGGTTCTTCAATTTCTTCTTTAATAGGTGGGTGATATTTAAACCACTTCTCTTTAGGGAGATCAACATGAGTAGCAAATGATTCACAAAATGAGGCTACTATCTTCGAGTCAAGTCCATATTTAGTGCTAAACTTTTGAAAAGCATCGGTATCCATAAAAGATTTAACACAATCGTACTTAAGCTTAATACCTGACTCTTTACCTTCGTCAAGTTCCCAATCTTCAGAGTTGAGTTTAATTCTTTACAAAACATCCCACCGGAATTCAATAGTTTCCTTCATAAAAGAACCAGCGCAAGAAGTATCAAGCATGGATTGATCATTACGAGAAAGCCGAGCATAAAAGTTCTGGATAATAATTTCTCTTGAGAGCTCATGATTGGGGCATGAATATAACATTGACTTAAGCCTCCCCCAAGCTAGAGCGATACTTTCTCCTTAACGAGGCCAAAAACTATATATGTAATTCCAATCACGATGAACTAGATGCATATGATCTTTTTTGGTAAAAGTCCAATTTCAATCGATTCCAGTTCCAAGCTCCAATATCATCGCATAGCTTATACCATGCCAATGATTTTCCCTTCAAAGATAAAGGAAAAACCTTCTTCATAACTTGATCTCCGGGTAAACCTGCAAGCTTAAACAATCCACAAATTTGTTCGACATATATCAAGTGCATATCAGGATGTTCGGTTCCGTCTCCTGCATAAGGGTTAGCTAGCAGTTGTTCTATCATACCCGAAGGAATTTCATATTCAATATTTTCAGTAGGTGCAGCAGGTTGAGGGGTAGCTCATTGTGGTTCCGGTCAAGGTGAAGATACCCCGAACAAACCTCTTAAAGGATTGTTCTCCATAGTAACAAGTGACAATAAATTTCAGCACACTATATGAATGTTTCCTTACCAATTTCCACTTACCAAAGGCGCTTCACTCCCCGACAACGGCGCCAGAAAATAGCCTTCATGACCCACAAGTATAGGGGATACATTTTAGCTCTTTTCAATAAGTAAGAGTGTCGAACCCAATGAGGAGCAGAAGGAAATGGCAGGTGGTTTTCAGCAAGGTAATGTCTGCAAGTGCTGAAATTGTAAGTAACAGAGTAGTTTCATAGCAAGATAATTTAGTAACGAGCAAGTAACGATAGTTGTAGAAAAAGTGCAGCAAGGTAGCCCTAGCCTTTTGAGGCAAATGACATTCCAAGATGGTCACTTATAATAAGCAAAGCGTTCTTGAGGGTGCATGGGAATTTCATCTAGTCACTTTGATCATGTTGGTTTGATTCATGTTCGCTACTTTGATAATTTGGTATGTGGGTGGATCAGTGCTTAGGTGTTGTTCTTACTTAAACAAACCTCCTACTTATGATTACCCCCCCC
>LR738709.1:313999373-314101287 GCA_902687465.1 Secale cereale | reverse complement strand
CCCCCCCCCCCCCCCGTGCAAGCATCCGTAACTACGGGAAAAGTATTAAGAATAAATTCTAACCATAACATTAAACTTTTGGATCCAATCGATCCCTTATGGAATAGCGCATAAACTGGGGTTTAAGCTTCTGTCACTCTCGCAACCCATCATCTAATTACTAATCCACAACGCATTCCCTTAGGCCCAAATATGGTGAAGGGTCATGTAGTCGACGTTCACATGACACCACTAAGGGAATCACAACATACATACTATCAAAATATCGAACACATATCAAATTCACATGATTACTTGCAACATGATTTCTCCTGTGACCTCAAGAACAAAGGTAACTACTCACAAATGATAAGCATGCTCAAGATCAGAGGGGTATTAAATATCATATTGGATCTGAACGTATAATCTTCCACCAAACAAACCATATAGTAATCAACTACAAGATGTAATCAACACTACTAGTCACCCACAAGCACCAATCTATAGTTTCGGTAACAAGATTGAACACAAGAGATGAACTAGGGTTTGAGATGAGATGGTGTCATTGAAGATGTTGATGGAGATAGCCCTCCCCAAGATGGGAGAGTTGTTGGTGATGATGATGACGATGATTTCCCCCTCCGGGAGGGAAGTTTCCCGTGCGGAATCGTTCCACCCAAGGGCAAAAGTGCTCCTGCCAAAGTTCTGCCTCGAGACGGCGGTGCTCCGTCCCGAAAGTATTCTCCTTATTTTTTCTAGGTCAGAAAGACTTATATACCAGAAGATGGGCACCAGAGGTGGGCCTGGGTGAGCACAACCCACCAGGGCGCGCCCAAGTGGGTTGTGCCCACCTGGTGGGCCCCCTCTGGTACTTCTTTGCTCCAATATTCTTCAAATATTTCATAAAAATTCTCCGTGTAGTTTCAGCTTGTTTGGAGTTGTGCAGAATAGGTGGCCTGACGTAGCTTTTTCAGGTCCAGATTTCCAGCTGCCGGAATTCTCCCTCTTGGTGCATACCTTGCAAATTATGAGAGAAAAGGCATTAGAATTACTCTAAAAAACATTATTATACATAAAATATCATAAATAACAGTAAGAGAACATGATGCAAAATGGACGTATCAAGCGATGTGTATTGCCAGTGATAGTTATAACGCCCGAGGGACCGGGCATCTTCAGCTTGAGGTATGCATAATGCGGGACGGTGTTGAAACGAGCAAACGATGTCCGGCTGAGGAGGGCATGGTAGGCACTGCGGAAAGGAGCGATATCGAAGATCAAGTCTTCCCTGCGGAAGTTGTCCAACGAACCAAACACTACTTATAGAGTTACTATTCCTTTGCAACTGGCCTCTATGCCCGGGATTACCCCCTTGAAAGTGGTGTTGCTGGGATTGATGCTTGATAGATCGATCCCCATTTTTCTCACTTTATCTGTGTAGATCAGATTGAAGCCGCTAGCTCCGTCCAAGAGGACTGTCATGAGGTAAAACCCAGCGACAATGGGGTCGAGTACCAGGGCCGTCGATCCTCCATGACGGACACCGGTCGAATGGTCCCCGTGGTCGAAAGTGATCGGGCAGGCCGACCATGGGTTGAATTTTGGCGCTACGGGCTCGACAGCATTAACATCTCGTCGCGCTCGCTTCATCTCCTTCGTTGGTATATGGGTGGCATAGATCTTGTTCACTGTCTTGACTTCGGGAGGGAATGGTTTTTCGCCTCCACTGTTTGGCCTATGAGGTTCCTCGTCGTCCTCGCTCCTGGGGATTTTGCTGGAGTCTTCAGCTGTGAGCTTGCTAGCTTGTTTTATCACCCAACAGTTATGGTTGGAGTGGTTAGCGGGCTTCTCTGAGGTGTCGTGGATTTGGCACGGCCTGTCCAAGATTGCATCCAGTTTTGGATGGACCATCGTGGTTGCCTTTAGAAGGCTTTTTTGTGACCCAGACCTCGGGTTGCAGAATCTGGCATGTACTGCCGTGTCGTCGGCTTCGCCGTCGTTATGACGACGCGTGTTCAAGTTGCGCCATGTAGCGACCGTGATCCGAATGGACCGAAGTCTCTGTGTTCTGTGTCATCCCTGGATCAGTAATGCTGACACACACAGTACTTGAAGGATTTATAACAGAGTGGCAATCACACACTTATTACATCGAATGTCACAAAAGAGAACTTATGACAAAATAATATGGCATAAGGCCATCTAACACGATAACAGCGGAAGGCCTGGAAGATAAGTGGGTCCATCAACTCCAACGCCATAGCTGAGTGCATGATAAACGACCTAGCGCACCTGACTCTTCTTCTGAAAAGTCTGCAACATGACATGTTGCAGCCCGAAACGGGTCAGCACATGGAATATGCTGGCAAGATAACACAGTAGAGCAAGTAACAGAATAAAGGCTAACACTACATGCATATGTGGTTGGTGGAGGCTCTAAGGTTAAAGTTTTTGTATAAAGCCAATTTTTCCCTACAACAAAGCAATAACTTTTATTTTAACTATCATGGTAGTTGAAACACCATTGAGAAGCTTCCTCCAACTCAATCCCAATTAAACCATCTTTATTAACCCAACAAATTAGTTTTAGAGTGATGAGATCAATCCAATAATTCAAGTACCAGATACTCAAAATGTCCATAACCGGGGACACGACTAATCATGATTAGTTTGTACACTCTGCAGAGGTTTGTGCACTTTTCCCCACAACACTCGATCTCCTCCAATGGA
This sequence comes from Secale cereale, assembly GCA_902687465.1. Lineage (NCBI taxonomy): Eukaryota > Viridiplantae > Streptophyta > Magnoliopsida > Poales > Poaceae > Secale > Secale cereale. The sequence continues at coordinate 314,098,578 of LR738709.1, read as the reverse complement.
TTTCTCGCATTGCATGGTGTTTGAGAAACGGATGACCGAGACATAGTCTTTCAGAAGCATTTACTCTTTACCCCGGGTGGACCCGTACACCTACTTTCCCCTACATCTGCTAGTCCACCACTGAAATAGCTCACACAACATCCTTAACTATTCCAGAGCCCATAATGGCATTGTGGCTACACACGGAAGTTTCTAGCATGAATAGTCTTATGATCCCTTTGAGCCTGGGTGGCATTCCATAGGATAATCACACGGTTCCTGTGGGATTTCCTAGGATAACACTGGATTCTCCAGGTGCCCTGCAACCAATCCACCCATATGTGTATTAAAGTTGCCACCTTAAGTTGAACCATTAATTAACAATCTCACATCTATCATGGATACTCTCAAACCCAATCCACATCTACGTGCATGGCATGGCAACCTAAGCATAACGTAGAAGTAACTCCTAGGGGTTTGATAATAAAGCAGGTAATAGGTTCTACCGCAATCTACTTCCCAAACCCACATGTCAAGAGATCCTACTCATGCAATGTGTGAGGGTTTAATCTAATGCATAAAAATTGGGTAATAAAGGGTATGATCAAAGTGCTACTTGCCTTGCTGACGATTCGTAAAACCTAGGGACTCGTAGTAGCACGCTTCGCACTCCGGGAATTCTATCGTAAGCAAACAATAGCATACATATGCAACCAAGCAAAGATGCATGGGTAAAACTCAAATAAGAAGATCTAACCAGAAAGTTCAACTGAAGAACTCCGGTTTGCAAAAAACATCCAATCAAACGGAGCAACGAAACTCAAACTACGAAAGAAACAAGATCCGTTTATTGGATTGAACTAAAGTCAAATTTTACAGTACCAAAACCATGTTCAAGTTGGTTAAACGGAAAGAGGGCTTCGAGACGAAGAAGTGGGCGCTTGAATCGCCTGATTCCGACTAACGAGCGAAAAGTTAAACTAAAAAGAAGACCAAGGTAGAAATTGCGATCAGAAATAATCGCAGAAAACCCTGGAAAAAGAAAGACTGACGAACAGGCTATCGAACGAACATTCGCTAAAAGAAACTTACGAACGAAAATGTTCGTTAACAGATCTAAACGAACGAACGTTCACAAATTAGATCCGAACGGAAATACCGGGGAAGACCGATCTAAAAACGAACTAGGGTTTCTAAAAAACCGGCGGCGGAGGCGGTATACCTCCGGCGGTATCGGGTCCGGCGGTGGCGACGGCTCGCGGCGGCGGCGGCGAGGCGGCGAGGTGGCGGCGGCAGGGCGGCAGCAGCACGGGCGGCGAGGCGACGGCGCGGCGGCGGCGGCGCTAGGGAGAGGCGGGGCTGGGGCGGCTAGGGAGACGGGGGCTGGGCCTCAGCCTTTAAAGACCGGCCGGGCGAAGTGTCCTAGCCGGACACGGCCCGATAGGTCGGTTACTTTTTTATATAAATAGTCCTGACGCAGCAAAACGGACAAAAAAAAATACTAAACAGACTCGAAAAATTCCTAAATAAATTTTCACCGTCCTAATAATATTTAGGACAAAGTGAACATTTTTCTTAAATGCAATTTTGAAAAACGCATATTTTTCCTATGCAAATAAAATTGCAAATAAATCCAAATAAAATACAAATTTTGATTTTAATATTTTTCCTCCAATATTTCTTTTGTTTTGGAGAAGTCATATTATCTCCGCTCATATATTTTATTATGAAATATTTTCGAAGAGAAAAACAATAAAAACCAAAGTGATCCTCATGCCGATATTTGAGAAAACTCAAATATGAAAACGGTAAAATCCCCAACTCTCTCCGTGGGTCCTTGAGTTGCTTAGAATTTCGAGGATCGCAACACACGAATGCAAAATAAATATGATATGCAAGATGACCTATGTATAACTTTCCAAATTGAAAATTTGAGATGTTACAAACCTACCCCCCTTAAGATGAATCTCGCCCTCGAGATTCGGGTTGGCTAGAAAATAGGTGTGGGTGGTCCTTACGTTGATCATCCTCTCATTCCCAGGTGGCTTCATCTTCGGTATGGTGGCTCCACTGAACTTTGCAAAACTTGATAACCTTGTTGCGGGTGACTCTGCTTGCAAACTCGAGGATCTTGACTGGTTTCTCCTAGTAGGTTAGATCACTATCCAGCTGAATAGCTTCCAGGGGCACTGCATCTCTCAGAGGAATATCGGCCATCTCCGCATGGCACTTCTTAAGCTGGGAAACGTGAAACACGTCATGAACTCCTAACAATCCTTCGGGTAAATCTAACTTGTAGGCAACCTCTCCCATGCGTTACAAAACACAGTATGGCCCTACAAATCTCGGGGCTAACTTTCCCTTAACACTGAAACGCGTAACACCTCGCAGAGGTGACACTCTCAGATATGCTCTGTCTCCGATTTCATAGACTACTTCTTTGCGCTTCGAGTCTGCATAACACTTCTGCCTGGAGTGAGCTACCATTAATCTATCTCGAATCAGCTTAACCTTCTCTTCTGAATCTTAGATCAGATCTGGTCCAAATAACTGACAATCTCCGACTTCATCCTACATCAACGGAGTTCGGCATCTCCTCCCATACAATGCTTCGAACGGTGCCATCTTCAAACTGGCCTAGTAACTGTTGTTGTATGAAAACTCTGCGTAGGGCAAGTTGTCATCCCAACTAGATCCATAATTTAGCGCACAAGCTCTCAACATGTCCTCTAGAATCTGATTGACTCTCTCGATCTATCCACCAGTCTGTGGGTGAAAGGCTATACTGAACTCTAGACTGGTTCCCAAAGTATGGTGCAACTGATGCCAAAACTTTGACATAAAATGTGTTCCTCTATCTGATACGATGGTCCTCGGAACTCCATGGAGACATACGATCCTGGTCATGTATATCTTGGCCAACTTCGCACTGGTATATGTTGTTTTCACGGCGATAAAGTGGGATACTTTGGTCAAGCGATCCACTACTACCCGGATTGAGTCATATCCCGATCAAGTCCTGGGTAATCCGGTCATAAAATCCATGCCAAGCTTATCCCACTTCCATTTGGGTATCGGCATAGGCTGCAGCAATCATGCTGGCTTCTGATGTTCGGCCTTCACTCTCTGGCATACATCACATACGACTACATACTCGGCAATGTCCTTCTTCATTCCCATCCACCAGAAACGTTCTTTCAAATCCAAATTGTTTTCGAGGTGTATCGAGTATGGCGAATCATGTGCTTCCTGTAGTATCAACTTCCTGATCTCGGCGTTGTTGGGCACATAGACTCGGTCCTCAAACCACAAGGTGTTGTGTTCATCCTCACGAAAACCCTTGGCTTTTCCTTCACTCATCTTCTCCTTTATTTCGGCAATTTCTTTGTCATCCTTCTGAGCTTCTCATATCTTTCCCAATAATGTTGACTGAACCTCCAAGGCTACAACAAAACCTCTAGGGACTATCTCCAAACGAAGCTCCCTGAGATCTTCTACTAACTCCTTTGGCGATCCTCCGTTTACTAGGGTATTGGCATAACTCTTCTGGCTCAAAGCATCTGCCACGACATTGGCCTTGCCTGCAGCTTCATATCATAATCCTTTATGAGCTCCAACCATCTCCTCTGTCTGAGGTTCAGTTCCTTCTGGGTGAAAATGTACTTCAAACTCTTGTGATCCGTGTACACATCACAACGATTTCCAATAAGGAAATGTATCCAGGTTTTGAGTGCATGCACCACGGCTACTAGTTCCAAATCATGCATATCATAATTCAACTCGTGTGGTCATAGTTAACGGGATGCATAAGAAACAACTCTTCCGTCCTGCATGAGTACTCCTCCAAGTCCTAAGTGTGAAGCGTCGCAATACACTTGGAAATCCTTGCGTATATCTGGCAAGATCAGCACTGGGGCTGTCGCCAAATGTTTCTTCAACTCCTGGAAACTTTCCTCGCACTCTTCATTCCAATGAAACTTTGTGTCCTTCTTCAACAATGCCGTCATAGGCTTCGCAATCTTGGAGAAATTCTCTATGAATCTCCGGTAATATCCCGCGAGTCCAAGAAAACTGCGGATTTCTCCAACTGAGGTGGGTGCCAACCACTCAGTGACTGCCTACACCTTGATAGGGTGCACTGCTATACCTTCTCGTGATATAACATGTCCTAAGAATCCAACTTCCTTCAACCAAAACACACATTTGCTGAACTTGGCATATAACTGGTGTTCTCTGAGCTTCTCAAGAATGAAACGCAAATGTTCCTCGTGTTCCTCTTCGTTCTTCGAATACACCAAAATATCATCAATGAATACCACGACAGACTTATCCAAGAACTCCATGAACACCTTATTCATCATACTCATGAAATAGGCAGGGGTGTTAGTCAATCCAAATGACATAACCGTATACTCATATAGCCCATACCTTGTGGTGAAGGCTATCTTAGATATATCTTTTTCTCGGATCTTCAACTGGTGGTATCCTGATCGTAGGTCGATCTTGGAGAATACTTTAGCTCCTTGAAGTTGGTCGAACACATCATTGATCATCGGCAGTGGGTACTTATTCTTAATCGTCACTTCATTCAGTGCCCGATAATCAACGACCATCCTTAAAGATCCATCCTTCTTCTCGACCAAGAGCACTGGGGCTCCCGAGGGTGATGAACTTCGTTGAATGAATCCTTTCTCCAATAACTCTTTAATCTGCTTCTTGATCTCCTCTAGATCATTCGCTAGCATCCGGTATGGTCTCTTCGATATTGGTCCGGTGCCTGGCAATAGTTCTATCAAAAACTCAATGTCCCAATCTGGCGGCATGCCTGATAGCTCCTCTGCAAATACATCCAGGTAATCCTTTACTACAGGCACTTCCTCCTGAACAACCCCCGGGAGAGAATTTACTTGTGTCCTCCTAGACGCTTGCCTAGATACATACTTGATCCTTTTTCCCTCCAAGGTGGTAAGTAAAATCGACTTACTGGCACAATCGATGTTACCTCCATACATCGATAGCCAATCCATACCTAGTATCACATCCAATCCTTGTGACTCCAAAACTATCTGGTCTGAGGGGAAAACATGGCGTCCAATGGTCAATGGCATCTTAAAACATCCTTGATTTGCCATATATTCATCTCCAGGTGAGCTTACTAGCGTAGGGGTCATAAGTACTTTGGTGGGAAACTTATATCTATCCACGAATCCCCTTGAAATGTATGAATGCGATGCACGAGTATCAAAAAGAACTATTGCGATACATGACTTAACCAAAAACTTACCGACAACAGCATCCGACTGCTCTTCAACCTCCTCCATGTTCACGTGGTTCACTTGTCCCCTGTTGAAAGTGTTGGGATTCTTCCCAGCGCTTCCATTGTCGTCCCATTCTTCACTTCTCAGCATTCCATGGCGTAGTGTCCATTCTTCCCGCACTTGAAACAGGTAATGTGACCTAAATCCCTCTTGGCGGGTGTGGATGGAGTGGAGCGGTTCCGATCATTGTTTGCTCCATTCCCATTCCGATTCTTGGAGCCATTGTGGTTATGAGAACTCCCTCCATTATGGGTGTGGCTCCCATGGTTATGGGTATATCATCCCGAGTTCGGGGTGAAATGGGGCTTCTGCTAGGCTCCAGAATTATTCTTTCCATGTCCATACTTCCTCTTGCGGCTCTCAATCTGTTGTTGCTTACCTTCAATCATAAGAGCCTTGTCTATCAACTCCTCGTAGTTGTTGAATGGTGCCACCATCAATTGTATGCTCATCTCATCATTCAGCCCTTCCATAAACTTCTCCTTCTTTGCGGCATCTGTGGCCACATCATCAGGGGCATAGCGAGATAGAGTACTAAACTCATCTACGCACTGAGCCACAGTACGATTTCCTTGGCGCAGGTTGCGAAACTCACGCTTCTTCATGCTCATAGCTCCAGTTGAGACATGGGCGGTGCGAAAAGCTTGCTGAAACTGATCCCAAGTGACATTGGCTATAGGAAAAGTGGTTCTGTAATTCTCCCACCATGAGGCTGCTGGTCCATCCAATTGATGTGCGGCAAAGCGCACCTTCTCAGCATCTGTGCAACCTGTGGTGGTCAACTCCCTTCCAATCTTGCGTAGCCAGTCATCAGCAACTATTGGCTCAACGCTACTAGAAAACACCGGCGGCTGCAACCTTAGAAAACGGGCTAGGTTGTTGTACTGCCCAGGATGGGACTATACCTCCTACGTGTCGAGGCACGACTTAAAGGTATAAGCCCATTCTGGAATGATCTCAAGTTTGGTATCTTTGCACGACTCATGTAAAAATAGGGATGAAAATGCAAAAAGATAGTTGGCTTACACTCGCCACGTCACACAATACATTACATAAGCAAAACATCATTCAAAACATCACAACCGACTGTGGGCGAAGATCCAAAAGAAAGATACCAAAACATAAAGCCACAGGTCCGAATCGCCCCTAGTAGAAACCACTACTGATCTTCGAAAATGTCACAAGCATACAGCCACTCTCTTCATCGAGCTCCCAGAGAAGTACTTGAACCAGCTCCTGCATCATTCTCGGCTGAACCTGCATCTGGTGTTGTAGTATCTATGAGCCACGAGGACTCAGCAATCCCATAACCATGGGTATCAAGACTAGCAAAGCTTTAAGGGTAGGAAGAGGTAAAGTGGTGAGGTTGCAGCAGCGGCTAAGCATAATATGGTGGCTAACTTACGAGTACAAGAATAAGATGAGCATCTACGCAAACGGTCGCAAACTAGTAGTGATCGCTAAAGATCCTGAACTACCTACGAGTCAAACATAACCCCACCGTGTTCTCTTCTCAGAGTGAAAAGAGACAGTCACGGTTACTCACACGGTTGTGTGTTTTACTTCGGATCCTCTATCAAGTTTTCTACAACCGGACATTAACAAATTCCAATCTGCCACATAACCGCGGGCACGGCTTTCGAAAGATTATAACCCTGCAGGGGTGTCCCAACTTAGCCCATCACAAGCTCTCATGATTAGCTGAAGTGATAAATATAATATCATCACCCCTTATCTTATGGAAATCCGATCAGGCTCGGCATCCCGGTGCACAAGACATTTCGACAATGGTAAAACAAGTCCAGCAAGACCTCCCGGCGTGCCGACACCCTGATAGTAGCCGCGCATATCTCGTCTCAGGCCACGACCGGATGAGCACAGCGTACAGCAGCCAAACCCCAAGTTTCCAAGGGGGGGCACCGCACACGACTCTATTTGGGACCAACACCATCAGCACTGGCCCCCCTACTATGTAGAAAAGAATCCCGAGGGCGCGACCCCCTATGCAAATATAATTAATTAATTAAGTTGTTATTATGAGGCAAATTAAAACCAATGTTGGGCCTTGCTGGAGGAGTTTTATTCAAAGACGAACTGTCAAGGGGTCCCATATACCCATCGTGTAAGGAACGCAAAATCAAGGAACATAATGCCGGTTTATCGGCGCCTAAGGTCGCATGAGTGGAACAAAACACCGAGCAAAAGGCCAAGCCTTCCACCCATGCCCAGTGTATAGGTGTGTTAATAATAATAGATATTGTGATATTCCAACAACAAGTTCCTTCCTGGAACGATCTTCATCTTCACCTGCAACTAACAACGCTATAAGAGGGGCTGAGCAAGCGGGTAACATAGCCAAACAGTGGTTTTGCTAGGAAGGTGTTAAAAGGTTAGAGGTTTCATGGCAACAAGGAGAGGCTGACATAAAAATGGGTAGCGCGACATGTAACAATAGCATCGAGACGACTAAGCATGGCAATGGTAGTAAAGGTATGCAAGGGTATGATCATCTTACCTGAGATTCCGCAAGGGAGAATAACGGGTCCATGAAGTAGTCGAACAGAACCTCACAACTCCGGAACGAACCCGAAGCTAACGAGGGAAGCAAACCGGAAAGAAACAAGCAACACGGTAAACACACATATCATAACCATGGCATGATGCACAAACAAGTATGATGCATGTCCGGTTTAAATATGCATGTCATGGCAAAGTGCACAAACAAGTATTACAAGTTAAGTGGAGCTCAATATGCAACGAGTTGCATATTGACGAAACACCACATTTTAATTATTTAATTGACTCTCGTTTATTTACAAGACAAGATTAAATGTTTGTTAACATGGCAAGAGGTGAAGCAAGATCAAACTACCTATTTAGGCAAGTTTTAATGAGGCCGGAAAGACAAACAACAATTCCAGAAAACCCCATATGCATGTTTAGCAATTTTTAAGCAAACAACAATTCACACATTTTAAATGTTGTTAACATGATGCGGATGACATGATCAAGTTTTATGCAATTTTTTATTAAAAGTTGACATGAAGATGATAAGGAGTATTTGTCACCGTGGTGGAAGGAAAGGGTACCACGGCAACGATCCAAAAATGATGCAACGCAACATCTCGGTTCCGGTAACCCATTGAGAGACCGGTGCAAAAGAAAAGGTGGCGTGAGCGAGTCGAACAAGATGAAAAGGTGGGGTGATCCCGTCACCGGGTTCCCACGGTTCGGCGACGAGGAAACCGAGGAGCATGACAAAAGGCGAAACGGGCACGGTGCACACAAGGGAAACATCTCATACAACCACAAGCATTCGACGGGTCATCGTCTCGGGGTTATACCTTCGAAGCGTTCGTTCTCGGAGGGGTTCGAGTCGTCGAGGGACGTAGTGGAAGTAGTCGTTCTCACGAGTCGTGGCACACGTTCGTAGAGGAAGTAGTCGTTCTGTAGAGGTACACGTTATATAGCCGTTCACAAGTCGGTCGTAGTTGGACTCGTCGTGGAAGTAGTGGTACAACTCCGTAGATGTTCGGGGTCGGTGTCGTGGTACTTGGGGGTTCTCGTTCTTGCGACGGTAGTTGAACTTGGCGTATCTCCACGTGTAGTCGTACTCGTTTCTTCACCGAAGGTAGTCGTTCGGGCGTCGAGTGTCGAGGTACTTGGCGGGTCGTCGTGCTACTTGCCGTAGGGGTACTTGGCGAACAACGGTCATCGTGGTACTCGCTCATGTAGTAGTCGTACACGTGTGGTAGTCGAACTTGATGGATCCGAGGGCTCCGAGCATGCGTCGTGGTACTTGTCAAAAACAACATCGGATGTAGTCGTACATGAAGAGGAACTTGGCGGATCCAGTCGTCGCGGTACTTGACCTCCGAGGTCCTGGGATAAACAACAACAGCAACAAAACATGGCAAGGTCTCGGTCACGGCCATGGCAAGTTGGGCGACGCAGAGGCCCATCGAGGTGGCTGCTCCGATGGTGGCGCCAAGGAGGCAAAGCAGAGGAGGCGGCGGCGGAGCAGGACTCCAACAACCTTGCTGGAGGAGAGACGGCGAGGCGGCTGGAGGTGGCTGTAGAGGCGCGGAAGAGGAGCCCGAGGGTGGTGCGCTGGAGGAGAGGCAGGGGCGGCACCGGCGTTGTCGGGGTGCAGCTGCGTGCCCCGACGGCCTGGGTCGCCGGCGGCTGGCGAGGTCGAGGCGAGATGAGGCCCGACGCGGGCAGCGGCCGGAGCAGGCCCGAGGCGCTGGGAGGCGCTGGAGAGAAGAGGTCGCGAGGAGGAGAAGGCGCTGGTCGGCGGAGGGAGCTCCAGCGGCGGAGGCTGGCCACGGCGCGCGGCGGAGGGAGGTGAGGGCGCGACGGTGGTGGCGAGGACGGGCGGAGATCGAAGGAGGATGGGGATCGGGGCTGCGAGAGGAGAGCGAGGGGGAGGCTCGGGCACGCGAGAGGAGCGAACGAGCGAGGGGATCGCCTGGCGGCGGCTCGGGAGGGAGAGCGAGGGGAGAGCGAGGGGAGAGATGGGGTCGGTGCGCTTAGGGTTAGGAGCTGGGGTTGGGCCTTGGGCCAGATGGGCTGCGGGGGGGAGGGGGGGAGGAGGAGGCCCGCTGCGGCTGGCCTGGCTGTTGCGCCATCTGCGGCTCCCCTCCTCTAATACTCCTTAGAAGAAAGAAATGAAAGAGAAAAGAAAATAAACGAAAAAAGATAGATAGAAGAAAAGATGGAGAGGTTTAGAGAAAGAATTTGAGCAAGAGGATAAATATCTTGGACTCACACAAAAATGTGTAGATGCAAGAAATTAGGAATGGCCAAGATTGAAAGATTAAATTCAAATTCCTTTGAATTTAATTCTAAAGGTTTGAACTAGGACATGTTTTAAAGTGCCCAAAAATGTTCGGATTTTGGAGGAACCTCGATAAAAATGGATAAGAATTGTTGGCAAGGTTTGGGAGTAGAAACTTGAAGTGAAAAAGGCATGGGGAATATTATGCAAGTGTGTTTGGGTGAATTCCAAACAATTGGAATAATTTAATATAGCTCCCTAATAATATTGAGAGGATATGTTATAAAGAGAAGTCACTCTTCCCTCGATTTAAATGGACCGAAGGTCCACACAATTTATTTAAGTTGAGGTGCAAAAAGTTAAAGACATGATGGCATGATGACATGATGCAAAGCGAAATAAATAACGCAAGCACAAATGAAACACACGGGAGAACCCGGAACATCTGGAATCTCTGGAATCTTCTGGGACGTCGGTCTTCGGGCGTCACAACTCTCCCACACTAACAGAGGATCTCGACCCGAGATCCTAGAGATGGCATCGGGTAAAAACGGAAGAAGAAGAGGTAAAAAAAAGTTGCTTCTTCGACAAACGAGTGAAACCACGAACCTTGAGAGGTTAAAGAAGTTGAATAAGAATACAACGGAGATGAACGAATAAGAAAACACTCCATTAGAAAAGAGGAACAAGGAACATTATGAGAACCTTGTAGGTTGAAAGACATGAAACAAGAGCTTACGAACCAAAAGAATAAGAAACCGCAATGGTATAGCCAAGGAATAAGAATGACAGAATTTGGACAGCACTCCGTCTGAAAATGGAAGGAATTAACAAGAACTTGAAGAGATGGAGTGATACTTGATGAAATCAACAACATATTGCCTCCGAAACAATTGAAAGAATGGCACAAGGGGCAAGAAGGATTCAGACAGCACTCCGGTAAAAAGACAGGCAAAACTAGATAAGATGACGGAACTAGAATGGAGGTCACGACATTCCGATTAAATAGACAAGCAAGGGAAGAATATGATCTTGATAAAAACGAGATGATGGTTTGGAGAGATCAACATCACAATGCCTCCGGAATGAAAGAATATATACTAGGTCGTTGGGAAGAAAGAACGGAGAAGAAAATGACAACTTCTCCCAAAATTGAATTTGAAAGAGCATCCTTACGTAGAAGGGTTGAATGTGGTTGATGGAAAATCAACAACGAAACGAATAAGCTTCATGTGGGCTTATGGAAAACATCTCAAAATTATGAGGTGACAACCAGCCACTAACAGAAACGAATTGCTTGGATTGAGAGCAGCAAAGGGATGAAAATTTCTTTCACCGAGAGGATAATAGGGAACTTGGGTCATTATTAAGCACCATAATAGCAACAATTCTCAGGGAAAGCTTTTAGGTGAATTATAACCCAAAATAACTCCAAGAGATAAAAATGAGGGGTTGAAAGGATCTCCTAAGGAGAAAGAAATGATGGTTTTAATTATCTCATTCTTGATAACTCGTGAATCATGAAACATGAAGGAATTGTCAAGAATGACATAACACCATCTGAAAAAATAAGGTAGAAAGGATTGCAATTGGAAATCATGATGAAGAATGCTTGAGCTCCAACAAGAATGTTGATGAAACTACGAGGATGAATTAAATGATGATGAACCACCATGAAGAACTCCCGTAATGAAAGCATGAGAAGTGAAAGATGAAAATAATAAGATTCATGGTCTGCGCTGAATTAGATGGAGCTTGAAATGATATAATAGAAATAACTTGGAACTCCGGAAAACAAGATGAACAACTTAGGACCGAGAATATGATATGATGAACAAACTCTGGAAAAAGAGATTAATCACTTCGGGGACAAGAATAAGATTTACTGTATGCTTATCCTTCATCAAATTAAATTGATGAAAAGCAACGGATTTGGCCTACTACTTATTCTTCTTGAAAAGGATTAAAGAGATCTTGCACAAACTTGGGTAAATCTTCAACGAACCACCGGTAGGATTATGAAAAGAACAAATGAATTGATATGATAACAAGGAAGAGTAAACTTGAATGAACCACCGTAAGAATATGGAGACGAATGAAGAGACATCAATGAAGAATATTTGGAGGACAAAGTTGAAAACTGAGAACGAAGAAATATTCTGAAATGATGGCCTTCGGAGGATCACAAAGAAAATAATTCATGAAATGCTTCGGATGGCATAAAAGAATTCCTCACAATCTGAACAATAATGAGGATGGCAAGAAGCTAGAACCACAAATCTTGGAAGAATGGATAAGGATTCAAGAGGAACTCGTCTTCGGGTCTTCAAAATCTAAGAAGACGATGAGATACACCACCATGAATTGTATAGGCACTCCGTAATGAAGAATTAAAAGGTTGAACCAATGATGAAAAAGAATTTGAAAGCGGTCCTGGAGAAGGACTATGACTGATGGAATTCATTCTTACGTCACACTTTGAAAAGAATTTGAGTATAACTCCGGAAAAATTAGAAGAGTCGGGTAAGATCCTGGAAACAAACCTGTGGGTTAGGGCCCACTCAAAAGAAATCACCGTTGAAAAAGATTGCTTAAGAGATATTGCACCGGTTGAATTAAATGGCTTGAATAAGATAGCAATCCTCGAAATAGCTTGAATGGATTAAGAATGGAAACGCGAATCTTCTGAGATACCTTGTACACACCGGATATGGATAGGAGAGTTGAATGAATAAGAGAGCCTTCGGATAATAATTTCAACATGGGAAAACATGTGAAACAACAAGGAAGAGATATGATCATGACCAAAGCTTGAATTTAATCCACCGGAGAAGAAACGAGAACAAAGAATGAAAAACTTGAAGCTCTTGAGCATCTTCACGATAAAGCACCGGATAAGAACATTGATGGAAAAGAATGAAGAAACATCACATGAAAAAAAAATGGATACTTGATTAAGAATTCTGGCTCCGAGAAGAAGAAGGGTGGGAGGGTGGGGAAAACAAAGACAATTTGGGATGAATGAAACAGACAAATCGTCAGATTTCTCAACGGCGTCCGTATGGAATAATTTGAAGAGAAGGCACACCGGTTGAAAAGGATTAACATGAAATTCTCGATGGTCAACAAGAATTAGCACTCCCATAGAAATATGAGAACACCGATTAAGAAAAGGTATGGAATCAACACTTGACATCGAAGCAACTCGAATACCAGAATCAAGACAAAAAACAACGGATAGATATGTTGCAACATAATCTTCACAATATCATTCGAACAGAGAATTGAACGAATGAATTCCGTAGGTACATCAACTTGTCGAGAAGCCACTTGGAGAACAAAAGGTAAATAAGAACAACAAGGAGCAGATAGAACAAATACAAGATAGAAGTTTCATTCGACATATTCGTGCTGAAAGCTCATGGAACGTGTTACAAAAGGGTTTTGTAATCCCCGGATCATCATAGCCAAGGACCCTTTAAGATGCAACTCCCGATCGGAACAACGCCTATAAAACCACTTCACTCAATGTAGAACCCCGAACTTCATATCATGCATTCGTTGGAAGAATGCCTACGAACTACTAGATGAACCCACCTATTAATTTCCGAAAGTTTCCGGTTATGCAATCAGGTGTCGGGGATACAGGGGAAACACCACGCACTCAACTCTAATCCTACATCCAGCTGTATCCATCCTTCAACACATAACCAGTTATTTCCGGAACCGTTTACCTCGGACCTTCGAAACGCATCTACTATACAAGCTATGGCAATACTCCCGAACTACCTCCCCAGTACTGGGTGATGTCGGGGTTATCTTGCCACTAACCGCATAGGAGAGTTTTCGATGTCGGCCGTCTTAAGTATTCCAGAACTGATGCGATATATTTGTGACGACAACACCTCGGAGCTCAACTCCCCGGGACACTGCCACAACCCCTAAATGACAGGAGGCATCGAGAACAATGTTCTCGTCACAAAGACATCGGAACAATCCAAACAATACTCGCGAGATCCTAAAAAAAAATTGGTGAATTTTTGAGAGTAGAAGAGACAAGAGTAATCGTCAGGAGTCCTCACCAGAGTGAAAAGAGATGAGAAGCAAAAGAAATTCTACTCTCCGATATATATATAGGACTCAAAACATTTTCAAGTGTCTGCCTAGACTCAACCGTCAACGATTCGATCAAACAGTGGGGGCTTCTAGGTCGGAGAAGGCTCTGATACCAACTTGTAATGCCCAGAATGGGACTATACCTCCTACGTGTCGAGGCACGACTTAAAGGTATAAGCCCATTCTGGAATGATATCAAGTTTGGTATCTTTGCACGACTCATGTAAAAATAGGGATGAAAATGCAAAAAGATAGTTGGCTTACACTCGCCACGTCACACAATACATTACATAAGCAAAACATCATTCAAAACATCACAACCGACTATGGGCGAAGATCCAAAAGAAAGATACCAAAACATAAAGCCACAGGTCCAAATCGCCCCTAGTAGAAACCACTACTGATCGTCGAAAACGTCACAAGCATACGGCCACTCTCTTCATCGAGCTCCCAGTGAAGTACTTGAACCAGCTCCTGCATCATTCTCGGCTGAACCTGCATCTGGTGTTGTAGTATCTGTGAGCCACGAGGACTCAGCAATCCCATAACCGTGGGTATCAAGACTAGCAAAGCTTTAAGGGTAGGAAGAGGTAAAGTGGTGAGGTTGCAGCAGCGGCTAAGCATAATTTGGTGGCTAACTAACGAGTACAAGAATAAGATGAGCATCTACGCAAACGGTCGCAAACTAGTAGTGATCGCTAAAGATCCTGAACTACCTACGAGTCAAACATAACCCCATCGTGTTCTCTTCTCAAAGTGAAAAGAGACAGTCACGGTTACTCACACAGTTGTGTGTTTTACTTCGGATCCTCTATCAAGTTTTCTACAACCGGACATTAACAAATTCCAATCTGCCACATAACCGCGGGCACGGCTTTCGAAAGATTATAACCCTGCAGGGGTGTCTCAACTTAGCCCATCACAAGCTCTCATGATTAGCTGAAGTGATAAATATAATATCATCACCCCTTATCTTAGGGAAATCCGATCAGGCTCGGCATCCCGGTGCACAAGACATTTCGACAATGGTAAAACAAGTCCAGCAAGACCTCCCGGCGTGCCGACACCCTGATAGTAGCCGCGCGTATCTCGTCTCAGGCCACGACCGGATGAGCACAGCGTACAGCAGCCAAACCCCAAGTTTCCAAGGGGGGGCGCCGCACACGACTCTATTTGGGACCAACACCATCAGCACTGGCCCCCCTGCTATGTAGAAAAGAATCCCGAGGGCACGACCCCCTATACAAATTTAATTAATTAATTAAGTTGTTATTATGAGGCAAATTAAAACCAATGTTGGGCCTTGCTGGAGGAGTTTTATTCAAAGACGAACTGTCAAGGGGTCCCATATACCCATCGTGTAAGGAACGCAAAATCAAGGAACATAATGCCGGTTTATCGGCGCCTAAGGTGGCATGAGTGGAACAAAACACCGAGCAAAAGGCCAAGCCTTCCACCCATGCCCAGTGTATAGGTGTGTTAATAATAATAGATATTGTGATATTCCAACAACAAGTTCCTTCCTGGAATGATCTTCATCTTCACCTGCAACTAACAACGCTATAAGAGGGGCTGAGCAAGCGGGTAACATAGCCAAACAGTGGTTTTGCTAGGAAGGTGTCAAAAGGTTAGAGGTTTCATAGCAACAAGGAGAGGCTGACATAAAAATGGGTAGCGCGACATGTAACGATAGCATCGAGACGACTAAGCATGGCAATGGTAGAAAAGGTATCCAAGGGTATGATCATCTTGCCTGAGATTCCGCAAGGGAGAAGAACGGGTCCATGAAGTAGTCGAACAGAACCTCACAACTCCGGAACGAACCCGAAGCTAACAAGGGAAGCAAACCGGAAAGAAACAAGCAACACGGTAAACACACATATCATAACCATGGCATGATGCACAAACAAGTATGATGCATGTCCGGTTTAAATATGCATGTCATCGCAAAGTGCACAAACAAGTACTACAAGTTAAGTGGAGCTCAATATGCAACGAGTTGCATATTGACGAAACACCACATTTTAATTATTTAATTGACTCTCGTTTATTTACAAGACAAGATTAAATGTTTGTTAACATGGCAAGAGGTGAAGAAAGAGCAAACTACCTATTTAGGCAAGTTTTAATGAGGCCGGAAAGACAAACAACAATTCCAGAAAACCCCATATGCATGTTTAGCAATTTTTAAGCAAACAACAATTCACACATTTTAAATGTTGTTAACATGATGCGGATGACATGATCAAGTTTTATGCAATTTTTTATTAAAAGTTGACATGAAGATGATAAGGAGTATTTGTCACCGTGGTGGAAGGAAAGGGTACCACGGCAACGATCCGAAAATGATGCAACGCAACATCTCGGTTCCGGTAACCGTTGAGAGACCGGTGCAAAAGAAAAGGTGGCGTGAGCGAGTCGAACAAGATGAAAAGGTGGGGTGATCCCGTCACTGGGTTCCCACGGTTCGGCGACGAGGCAACCGAGGAGAATGACAAAAGGCAAAACGGGCACGGTGCACACAAGGGAAACATCTCATACAACCACAAGCATTCAACGGGTCATCGTCTCGGGGTTATACCTTCGAAGCGTTCGTTCTCGGAGGGGTTCGAGTCGTCGAGGGACGTAGTGGAAGTAGTCGTTCTTGTGAGTCGTGGCACACGTTCGTAGAGGGAAGTAGTCGTTCCGTAGAGGTACACGTTATGTAGCCGTTCACAAGTCGGTCGTAGTTGGACTCGTCGTGGAAGTAGTCGTACAACTCCGTAGATGTTCAGGGTCGGTGTCATGGTACTTGGGGGTTCTCGTTCTTGCGACGGTAGTGGAACTTGGCGTATCTCCACGTGTAGTCGTACTCGTTTCTTCACCGAAGGTAGTCATTCGGGCGTCGAGTGTCGAGGTACTTGGCGGGTCGTCGTGGTACTTGCCGTAGGGGTACTTGGCGAACAACGGTCGTCGTGGTACTCGCTCATGTAGTAGTCGTACACGTGTGGTAGTCGAACTTGATGGATCCGAGGGCTCCGAGCATGCGTCGTGGTACTTGTCAAAAACAACATCGGATGTAGTCGTACATGAAGAGGAACTTGGCGGATCCAGTCGTCGCGGTACTTGACCTCCGAGGTCCTGGGATAAACAACAACAGCAACAAAACATGGCAAGGTCTCGGTCACGGCCACGGCAAGTTGGGCGACGCAGAGGCCCGTCGAGGTGGCTGCTCCGGTGGTGGCGCGAAGGAGGCAAAGCAGAGGAGGCAGCGGCGGAGCACGACTCCAACAGCCTTGCTGGAGGAGAGACGGCGAGGCGGCTGGAGGTGGCTGTAGAGGCGCGGAAGAGGAGCCGGAGGGTGGTGCGCTGGAGGTGAGGCAGGGGCGGCGCCGGCGCTGTCGGGGTGCAGCGGCGTGCCTCGACGGCCTGGGTTGCTGGCGGCTGGCGAGGTCGAGGCGAGATGAGGCCCGACGCGGGAAGCGGCCGGAGCAGGCCCGAGGCGCTGGGAGGCGCTGGAGAGAAGAGGCCGCGAGGAGAAGAAGGCGCTGGTCGGTGGAGGGAGCTCCAGCGGCGGAGGCTGGCCACGGCGTGCGGCGGAGGGAGGTGAGGGCGCGACGGTGGTGGCGAGGACGGGCGGAGATCGAAGGAGGATGGGGATCGGGGCTGCGAGGGGAGAGCGAGGGGGAGGCTCGGGCACGCGAGAGGAGCGAACGAGCGAGGGGATCGCCTGGCGGCGGCTCGGGAGGGAGAGCGAGGGGAGAGATGGGGTCGGTGCGCTTAGGGTTAGGAGCTGGGGTTGGGCCTTGGGCCAGATGGGCTGCGGGGGGGGGGGGAGGAGGAGGAGGCCCGCTGTGGCTGGCCTGGCTGTTGGGCCATCTGCGGCTCCCCTCTTCTAATACTCCTTAGAAGAAAGAAATGAAAGAGAAAAGAAAATAAACAAAAAAAGATAGATAGAAGAAAAGATGGAGAGGTTTAGAGAGAGAATTTGAGCAAGAGGATAAATATCTTGGACTCAAACAAAAATGTGTAGATGCAAGAAATTAGGAATGGCCAAGATTGAAAGATTAAATTCAAATTCCTTTGAATTTAATTCGAAAGGTTTGAACTAGGACATGTTTTAAAGTGCCCAAAAATGTTCGGATTTTGGAGGAACCTCGATAAAAATGGATAAGAATTGTTGGCAAGGTTTGTGAGTAGAAACTTGAAGTGAAAAAGGCATGGGGAATATTATGCAAGTGTGTTTGGGTGAATTCCAAACAATTGGAATAATTTAATATAGCTCCCTAATAATATTGAGAGGATATGTTATAAAGCGAAGTCACTCTTCCCTCGATTTAAATGGACCAAAGGTCCACACAATTTATTTAAGTTGAGATGCAAAACATTAAAGACATGATGGCATGATGACATGATGCAAAGCAAAATAAATAACGCAAGCACAAATGAAACACACGGGAGAACCCGAAACATCTGGAATCTCTGGAATCTTCTGGGACGTCGGTCTTCGGGCGTCACAGTTGTCCACTGGTGGTGGTGGTGGAGGGTTGTTGTTGTTGTTGTTGTTGTTGTTGTTGTTGTTCTGATTGTTCTGGTTCTGGACAAGAAGTTGTATCAAAGTGTTATGTTGTTGTATCAACTGAGTGAGCTCGGGGGGAAACTGAAATCAGGGCTCACGTCTCGGAGGCATCTGATGGGTTTAGAAGGAAGAGATTAGAATAGAAATGAGGTCTAGGGGGAAATTCACTACCCATGTGCACATGAGACAAACACAATCATAACACACCAATCAATTTCAAACAAGGGCATACAAAAGATCTAAACTAACGTTACAAAAGTGCTCGAACTACTACTATATGGGGGAAAAACTACTAGTCATATGGTGGTCATCTAGAAATTTTGATCGGCGGAAGATTCCATGATATCTGCTCCAGCTTCATCTTCATAGTCATCATCACTATCATCAAGGTTTGAGTCGGTGTCCTCGATGATGATATAGTCCTCAGAACGAATCTCCTTGGGTTCGTTGTCTTCTCCTCCAGGCGCGGGGTATCCCATGAATACTCCTAGCTTCCTTGTTAGGTCGTCATTATTCTCCACAAGTATTGTGATTTCCTCCTCGTATCTGTCACGTGAAGACTTGAGTTCCTCTTCTAGCTTCGTGTTCCTGGTTAACGCCTTCTTCAAGTCTATCATGCATGTGTACATCTGGTGCTCCTGTCGACAAATGTGCTGGTTTAACTCCTGGATGAAAGCTACAATGGACATGTCCTTCCACGTACTGATCATGTCCCATTGCTCATCTCGACGCCTGCATATCTGGTAGATAGTGTCCTTCAGCTCTTGCTTGTAGACTTCTCCAATTCGTCCCATTGCAAAGTGGGCTGCCATACTCTTGCCTAAGCTCCAGGTTGGTGCATCAAAGGAAAACTCTATGGGCTCAGCGGATGGTATGAATGTCCTCCCGAGAATTTGAACTTGAATAATCCATCGCTCCTCTTCTGGTAAAGTGGCGGTGTAGGTCCCGGTGAAGCTTGGTATCCCGATGTTCAGGTACCTAGTGACTTCCTTCAAGTGTCAACCAAAAGGTGTGTCTTCATCCGGTTGAGTGAACTTGTTCCTTGGGTCCACCATCCTAATGAGTAGAAAATGGAGAGGAGTCAGAAATGAGTAGAGAAGAGTGACCTAAGGCTTATCTTAGTGGTCGTGTCCTACATTCAGTGTGTGCTCTGATACCATCTTGTAGGGACCACAATCCGAATGGACCGAAGTCTCTGTGTTCTGTGTCATCCTGTCACAACCCTAGTTCTGGTATGCACTAGGCTAGCTTGGTGTTTGCATCATGTTTAGTTTTCAAATGAATTTGAATTGGGGACTTGTGAAACCCTCAAAAACCCTTTTGAAAAATGACCCAAATAAAAATTGCTCCAAAAGGGTCCAAGAAAATGTTCATGTTACTCTCTGAAAATATTGGTCAGTGGTAAAATTTCAAACCAATATTTTCAGGAGCTCATAAATATTTATTTTGGGTATTTGGAATTAATGCAATAATTAATTTTGCCTTGGATATATATTTTATATATGTCCAAAATTCTGATTTTTTTATTGTGAGGGGCTTTGGATTAATTCCTTAGGTCCCTGCAAAAAAGTGTCAGAAGAAAATAAATGTTTTAGTCTAGAAACTAAATCAAAACAGAATTACAGAAATAGAAAACAGAAAGAAAAAAGAAAGTTCTTACCTGGGCCACTTGCTGGCCTGGCGCTGTGCGGCTCAGCTGGGCCGGCCCATCTGCCAGTCGTCGTCCTCCTGGCGATGACAGGAGGCAGGGGCATGCGCCACCGCCGAGCGCATGGCTGCCACCTCCTCCCTGCCTGCCTGCCCTCTCCCTCGCTGCTCTGGACGCCCTGTAAGACGCCACGCAACGCCCCAGCTGTCTCACACACTCACAGTGGCTTCCCCTCCTCTCCCTCGCTCTCTCTCTCTCGCACCACCGAACGTTGTCATCGCCGCCGCTCGCCGCTGTCGTGGCCACCGACCACGCCATGGCCAGTGAACGTGTCCGAGTGCTCCGCCACGTCGTCTTCCACCTCTCCATTGAGCCGCGCGTCGCCGGACGCCCTGAGGAGCTGTCACCGCCGTCTTCTTCAACCTCCAGCGCCGGAGATCGCCGTCGACCCTACGCCGTGTCTGCCGCGTCCCCGAGCCCGCTGAGGCCGCCGTTCGACTCGCTGTGAGCCTCCGCGTCGAACCCCTCTTCTCCTCCTCGTCCTTGTGAGCTCCAGCCCCGTTTCCCTGCCGAGGCCGAGACCTCCTCGCCGCCGTTCATGCTGCCGCCGTGGCCACCGTCACCCAGAGCCGCGACTGAGCACACCACCGTGCTCATCATGGTCCCAGGAGCCCAGAACGAGCTTCTGCTCGTCCTCTCGTCCACCGTAGCGCCATTTCCGACGTGGCCCGAACTCCGACGCCGCCGCGAGCTTTGTTCCGGCCAACTCCGGCGCCCCCGTAGCCTCCCGTTGGCTTAGACCATTGCGGACGAGGCTCCGCAGCCCGTAGGTGCTTTCTGCCGTCCAAATGGTCGCCGAGAGCGGCGTTTGCTGCTGCCGGCGGCTTAACGCCGGCGGGTTTGACCCCGCTGACGCTTTGACCCTATGGGTCAATGACAGGTGGGTCCCCCAGTTAGTTGACCCCGATTAGTGTTAGTTAATTAGTTTAGTTAATTAGTGTAGTCACTGATTTGTGGGCCCAGCCCTGCTGACATTTTGGTTAGGATTAGTTAACACTAATTAAACTCACTTAATTAGTAGAGTCATTGACCAGTGGACCCCACTGTCAGGTTTGACTCTGGTCAGCCTGGTTGACCTGCTGACATCATGCTTTGGTCATGCCGACGCAGTAATCCATTTCTGGGATTTAAAGAAATCTTAAATGATTTATTTATTTCAGAAATTGGTTTAAGCTTCAAAAAATCAAAGAAATTCAACCATAGCTCAGAATGATATAATTTATATATGAAAAATTATCAAAAAAATTCAATATATCCATCTGTACCATTTTCTTGCATGACAAATGAAGTTATACCTACTGAATATATGAAAACACACAAATGAGATTTTTAAATGCTTAATTTGGAGTTGCATTTGAACCCTTGATTCAAATGGACTTCAACCAAATAAATGCTAGTTGCATTAACTCAAACAACATCATATCTTCATGCCATATTCATGCATCATATTGTTGCATATGTTTGTGTTTGATTGTTGGCACCGTCCTTCTCGATAGGTCCTGCTCCGGAGATCGTTCCAAAGTTCCCGTCGGAGGAGCAGTGCCCCCCCGTTGATCTATCAGGCAAGCAAAACCCCTTTGTTCATTCTGATACAATCCCACTCTCTCGCTCCTGCTCTCTGTTATTGCATTAGGACAACAACGATTCAACTGCTACTTTATGCTGTGGTAGTTGAATCCATTCCTCTGCATGACCTGTCATTGCCACAGTAAATAGTTGAAACCCACTAGCATGTGTATGAGTTGATTGAAGCCATGTTGTGTTCTTACCATGCCTTGCTTGCTATTGCTTAGAGTGTGTCAGGTCTGATTCATTGGGAATGAATTGGAGTGCAGTGATATATTCTGATGCTGAGAGTTAAGTGTGTGAATACGTTTTGGTAAAGGTAGCGGTGAGAGGCCATGTAGGAGTACATGGTGGGTTGTCTCACTGGAACCGTCCTTAAGCACTGGTTTCTGTGTATGTTGTCCAATGACTAGCTACTACCACACATTGGGTTCCGGTAACTCGACCCCTCTCGGCTTATTAATCAACTTGATCTCTGTCCAGGAGTCGCAACTAGTTTCTGGTGTTTGTAAGTAGTGTTAGTTTTCTACCAAGTGGCACCCGGCAGGGTGGGCTTGGGACAAACTAGGCACACGTGGCCCGGTGTACCGAGTGGCACCCGGATGGTTGGCTCGGGAACCCTGTACACATCGTTTGGGGCCGTGATGGAAACCTCGGACGGACTCCCTTGCGGATGGAACCCGAATAGGTGATAAACCTGGACTAGATTCTTGTGTGGTTAGTCAGGTCGTGGCCGACACCCTCGCCAGGCTTCCACTTGATGGTTGCCGAGATACACGACGTCTACATGGCGGTAAGTGGCGAGAGCGTGTGTGAAGAAGTACACCCCTACAGGGTTTTTCATGATCTATTCGAATAGCTGAGTCCACGGTTATGGACTTCTTGGATGCTTACGTGGTACATAGACAACTAGAAGTGGATACTCTAAAATACTCAAGACAAGTGTGAGTGCTATGGATGGCCTCCTCGTAGGGAGTCGGGGATGAATCCATAGTGGTGTATTGAGTGGTGATTAGTGGACTCATGTGCACCACCTCAAGAGTTACCAGCAGTCATAGTACAGGATAGCCACAGAGTCAAAGCCGGCTTGCTGCAACTAAACCCCACTTTGCCTTCTTGATACAAATGCATGTATGATAGGTTCTGATGTAAGTCTTGCTGAGTACCTGTGTACTCATGTTTGCTTAATTTATGTTTTGCATATGAGACTTCTGTCTCACTACTAGTTACGCTTGGACTTCGACAAGTAGCTTGTTACCTCAGCTACGATCTTGTACGAGTGTTGTAGATAGTCAGGCTCTTCAGCCTTTTTCTTTTGTAGTTGTCTGTATTCAGACATGTTACGCTTCCGCTTGTTGCTTGTATGCTCTGAATGTTGGGTCATGAGACCCATGTTTGTAATATCTGGCTCCTCGGAGCCTAATGAATAAATACTTTGTTTCATAGAGTCTTGTTTTGATGCCATGTTGTATTTGCACATATCGAGCATATTATGTGTATGTTATTGAAATGCTTGGTATGTGTGGGATCCGACAACCTAGTTGTTTCCTCTTGGTAGCCTCCCTTATGGGGAAATGTCTCCTAGTGCTTCCACTAAGCCTTAGTAGCTTGCTACTGCTCCGGAACACTTAGGCTGGCCGGCATGTGTCCTTCTTCGTTCCTGTGTCTGTCCCTTTGGGGAAATGTCACGCGTTGTTCCTTTAAGTCCTTGTAGCTTGCTACGACTTGGGTTCATACGTTGATGACCGACACGTTCGTTGCTGGGTCATGTATGCCTGTCCCTGTAAGTTAGTGCCACCTTGGGTTTATAACTAGTCATGTTGGCCCGGGTTCTCTGTCATATGGATGCTAGCGACACTATCATATACGTGAGCCAAAATGCGCAAACGGTCCCGGGCCAGGTAAGGTGGCACCCGTGGGGATACCGTGCGTCAGGCCGCAAAGTGATATGGTGTGTTACATGCTAGACCGGTGTGACTTAGGATCGGGGTCTCGACAGCTTTGGTATCAGAGCCTGACTGCCTATAGGATTACCAAGCCAAACTGGTCGAAGTTGAGTCTAGAAATTCTTTAGTTATATAAGGGAATTGATTGTGGAAGGGTACATAAGGCTCTTTTTACTCCTTATACCTTATGTCCTCTGATCTGAGTCATCTTACCTTTCCTACGGGGTTAAGGAACAAGGCTTCTCTTCCGTCTATCAGGATCACGTGTTACTATTCCGTAGTCCCATAGGATTGGTTGATCAGAGTCATACTCCAGTTTTCAAGTTCTTCCGGTGTAGATTGTTTAGTACTATCCCAGAACCTTGAGTGATGTTGTTGAGTATGGTACTGCCCTATCATTGCAGGATGACTCTTTGAGCATTTTACTGCCGTTATGGTGCCGGAATTATCCTAGGAGTTCGAGAGATACCCATTTCTTGTCCTACCTTCTACAGCCTGGTTGATGCTGATTCCGTCCTTGGTTTTATTTCTCAGGATGTCGTCAGTTACCCGAGGTTCAGTTGCTCGTAGAAAGAACCACGGAGGTGGTAGGGATGAGCAGGATCCTCCCGACCAGCCTTCGTTGGCAGAGGTCATGTTAGAGATGGAGAGAAACAAGCGAGAGTCTAACCGCTTGTTGGCACGTATTGAGGAGAACACCACACATCAGTGCAAAGAGTCGGCGACCATCCGTGACTTCATTCGTCTGAAACCACCCACCTTCCATCATCCCATTGAGCCACTCGATGCAGATGACTAGCTCCGTAGTATCACTCACAAGCTGCGTTCTGCGAACGTAGCTGAAGGTGACAAGGTCACCTATGCCACTTATCACCTGGAAGGTCCTGCTAGTCTTTGGTGGCAGAACTATGAGGCCATGATTCCAGCTGGCCAGATTCCTACCTGGAGAGATTTCACTGAGGCTTTTCGCGAGCATCACATTCCTCAAGCCCTCATTGATCGCAAGAGAGAAGAGTTCTATAGTCTTACCCAGGCTAAGATGGATGTTGATGCTTACAGTAGAGAATTTGGAAACCTCGCCCGCTATGCTACAGAAGAAGTGTCCACGGACGCCAAGAAGCAGGCTAGGTTCCGGAAGGGTCTCAACCCCAAGTTGCGTCGTGATCTTCACTTGCATCATTGCAATACATTCCAGGCTCTTGTGAACAAGGTCATCAATGCAGAGACCACTCAGCTCACTTACGAGGAGTCTCGTAAGCACAACCGTGATTTGGGATCTTGCTCCGGCACTAGTTCCCAGAAGCGTCGGATTTGGATTCCAAACTCCGCTCTTCCACCCAGATATTCTCCGAGGCCATCTTATGAGGTGCCTCATCCAACTCAGTCATATGCTCCACCCAGGCCTATTGGTAGACCGCTTGTCAATGCGGGTCCACGTCCTACCTCAAGGACTTGCTTCACATGCGGAAAGCCAGGACACTATGCACGTGACTGCTCGCATGCCAGTCTTACCCCACCCCATCCCAAGAATTCCGTTCTTCGTGGTAAGCCACCACGCAAGATGATCAGTGCCAATCCAGCTCCCACTAAACATGGACGTGTGCATCACGTCTCAGCTAAAGACGCTCATGATGATCCAAACGTCGTTCTTGGTACACTCCTTGTCAATTGCCATCCAGCTTCGGTTTTGTTCGATACCGGAGCATCTTATTCCTTCATCTCTTAAGGCTATGCCCGTTTGCATGAAATGTCATTTTGTGATATGCCAACTCCTCTTGAAATCCAAACCCCGGGGTCTAGATGGCAAACTACCAGAATAAGCCATGGTAATGGAATCCTTGTTGACAGACTTGTATTCCTTGCCTCACTTATAGCCCTCAAGTCTTCGGATATTAACATCATCTTGGGTATGGACTGGATGACAGCTCATCATGCCAAGATTGATTGTTACACTAGGTCTGTTCAGCTTACACATCCATCTGGCAAGATAGTCACTGTCAACACTAGAGTTGCAAAGCGTCAACTCTATTCTCTTAATGCCAGCCCCCTCCCAGACCTTGAAGATA
Organism: Secale cereale; assembly: GCA_902687465.1. NCBI lineage: Eukaryota > Viridiplantae > Streptophyta > Magnoliopsida > Poales > Poaceae > Secale > Secale cereale. Next base: position 314,072,541 of record LR738709.1, on the reverse strand, counting down.
TCCCGGTAGTCCGTGACTTTCCGGATGTCTTTCCAGAGGAACTACCAGGTGTTCCACCTGACAGGGATGTAGAGTTTGTCATAGATCTTATCCCAGGAACTGTTCCAATTTCTAGGAGACCTTACAAGATGGCACCCCTAGAACTAGCTGAGCTTAAGGAACAACTTGATGAGTCCTTGCGAAAGGGTTTCATCCGTCCTAGTTCTTCTCCTTGGGCTTGTCCCGTCCTCTTCGTCAAGAAGAAGGATGGCACGGAACGGATGGTTGTAGATTATCGTCCCGTTAATTTGGTCACGATAAAGAACAAGTATCCGCTCCCCAGGATCAACGACCTGTATGATCAGCTCGCTGGATCCTCAGTCTTCTCCAAGATGGATTTGAGGTTAGGCTACCATCAAATCAAGATCAGAAACGGAGACATTCCTAAGACGGCTTTTGTCAGTCGTTATGGTCAGTACGAGTACACCGTCATGTCTTTTGGTCTAACCAATGCTCCAGCCTCATTCTCCCGCTTGATGAACTCGATCTTCATGGAGTACTTAGATAAGTTCGTCGTGGTTTACCTCGATGATATTCTGATCTACTCGAAGAACGAGGAAGAGCATGCCAAACACCTTAGACTTGTGTTGGAAAAACTCAGAGAGCACCGCCTTTATGCCAAGTTTTCCAAGTGCGAGTTTTGGTTGCCAGAAGTGACCTATCTCGACCACGTAATCTCTGGTAAGGGCATTGCTGTCAATCCCGAGAGAGTTCAAGCCGTCCTTAATTGGACTCCACCTGAAACAGTTACACAAGTTAGGAGTTTCCTTGGTCTAGCCATCCATTGTCGCCGCTTTGTTGAAAACTTCTCTAAAGTGGCCAAACCTCTCACGGAACTTCTCAAGAAAGATAAAAAGTTTGAGTGGTCCCCATAGTGTGAGCACAGTTTTCAGGAACTGAAAAGACGCCTGACTTCTGCTCCCATACTTGTGCCACCGGATTTCACTAAGGACTTTGTTATCTACTATGATGCCTCACGACAGGGACTAGGTTGCATTCTTATGCAAGATCGTCATGTGATTGCCTATGCATCTCGACAGTTGCATCCACATGAGGAAAATTATCCTACACACGATCTAGAGCTTGCAGCTGTAGTCTATGCACTTAAGACATGGTGATGTTACCTTCTTGGTAATCCTTGCGAGATCTACACCGATCACCAGAGTCTCAAGTATATCTCCAGACAGCCAGATTTGAATCTTAGGCAAAGACGTTGGTTGGAGTTGATCTCAGATTACGACTTAGGGATTACTTACACCCGAGGCAAGGCCAATGTTATGGCTGATGCTTTAAGTCGTAAGTCATATTGCAACAATCTCATGTTGTAGCAGGGCCAACCACTTCTCCATGAGGAATTATGTAAGCTTAACCTTCACATTGCTCCTCACGGATTCCTTTCAACCTTGGTGGCGAAACCTACTCTTGTGGATCATATCATAGAAGCCCAGAAACATGATACGGGGATTACTCGGATCAAGAGAAACATTGCCAAGGGTATTGTTGGTAGTTTCTCCATAGATGATCGAGGTGTTGTTTTCTTCCAGAACCGACTCGTGGTTCCCAAGAAGCAACATCTGCGGCAACTGATCCTTAAGGAGGCTCATGAATCTCCTCTCACGATTCATCCCGATAGTACTAAGATGTATCAGGACCTACGCCAGAGGTTCTGGTGGACTAAGATGAAGAGAGAAATTGCTGAGTTCATTGCTAAATGTGACGGTTGTCGTCGCGTTAAGGCAGAACATTAAAGACCTGCTGGCACCCTTCAGCCTTTAGCTAATCCTGAGTGGAAATGGGATAAAGTTGGTATGGACTTCATCACCGGTTTTCCCAGGACCAAGAGAGGGAATAATGCTATCTTCGTAGTCATTGATCGTCTGTCCAAAGTGGCTTACTTCCTACCTGTTCGAGAGAGTATCACTGCGAGTCAGCTCGCTGACTTGTATATTTCTCGGATAGTGTCACTTCATGGTGTTCCACTAGAGATCAATTCAGACAGTGGTAGTCTTTTCACTTCTCATTTCTGGGAGAGTTTCCAAACTGCCATGGGAACCCATCTTTCTTTCACTACCGCTTTCCACCCTCAATCAAGTGGTCAGGTGGAACGGGTCAACCAAATTTACGAAGACATGCTTAGAGCTTGCGTTATCTCATTCGGTATGGATTGGGAGAAATGTCTTTCCTTCGCCGAGTTTGCTTATAACAATAGCTATCAATCCAGTCTCAAGAGATCTCCTTTTGAGATACTCTATGGACGAAGATGTCGAACACCTTTGAACTGGTCAGAAACCGGTGAAAGACAATTCTTTGGACCGGATATGATCCAGGAAGCAGAAGAGCAAGTTTGCATCATTCGTGAGAATTTGAAAACAGCCCAATCTCGTCAAAAGAGCCAGTATGATCGTCATCATAAGGAAGTGGCTAATGAAGTTGGCGACAAAGCTTATCTTCGGGTTACCCCTTTGAAGGGTACCCATCGTTTCGGTATCAAGGGAAAGTTGGCTCCTCGTTACATTGGTCATTTTTGCATTCTCGCTAAACGAGGAGAGGTTGCCTACCAGTTGGAACTAACCCCACATCTTTCTCGAGTACATGATGTCTTTCACGTCTCTCAACTCAGGCGTTGCTTCTCGGATCCCATCCACGGAGTGGACCACGAAACGCTTGATCTCCAAGATAACCTCACATATCGAGAGTACCCCATTCGCATTCTGGATCAAGCAGAGTGTGTCACTCGACGACATAACATCAAGTTTCTCAAGGTTCAGTGGTCTCATCATTCCGAGAGAGAAGCTACTTGGGAGCGAGAAGATTGTCTCCGACTGGAGTACCCCACCTTCTTTCCGCCGACTCCTGAATCTCGGGACGAGATTCTTTCGAGTGGGGGCGAGTTGTCACAACCCTAGTTCTGGTATGCACTAGGCTAGCTTGGTGTTTGCATCATGTTTAGTTTTCAAATGAATTTGAATTGGGGACTTGTGAAACCCTCAGAAACCCTTTTGAAAAATGACCCAAATAAAAATTGCTCCAAAAGGGTCCAAGAAAATGTTCATGTTACTCTCTGGAAATATTGGTCAGTGGTAAAATTTCAAACCAATATTTTCAGGAGCTCATAAATATTTATTTTGGGCATTTGGAATTAATGCAATAATTAATTTTGCCTTGGATATATATTTATTATATATTTTATATATGTCCAAAATTCTGATTTTTTTATTGTGAGGGGCTTTCGATTAATTCCTTAAGTCCCTACAAAAAAAGTGTCAGAAGAAAATAAATGTTTTAGTCTAGAAACTAAATCAAAACAGAATTACAGAAACAGAAAACAGAAAGAAAAAGGAAAGTTCTTACCTGGGCCACTTGCTGGCCTGGCGTTGTGCGGCCCAACTGGGCCGGTCCATCTGCCAGTCGTCGTCCTCCTGGCGACGACAGGAGGCAGGGGCACGCGCCACCGCCAAGCGCATGGCTGCCACCTCCTCCCTGCCTGCCTGCCCTCTCCCTCGCCGCTCTGGACGCCCTGGAAGACGCCACGCAACGCCCCAGCCGTCTCGCACAATCACCGTGGCTTCCCCTCCTCTCCCTCGCTCTCTCTCTCGCACCACCGAACGTTGTCGTCGCCGCCACTCGCCGCTGCCGTGGCCACAGACCACTCCACGGCCAGCCAACGTGCCTCAGAGCTCAGCCACGTCGTCTTCCACCTCTCCGTCAAGCCACGCGTCGCCGGATGCCCTGAGGAGCTATCACCGCCGTCTTCTTCAACCTCCAGCGCCGAAGATCGCCGTCGACCCTACGCCGTCTCTGCCGCCTCCCCGAGCCCGCTGAGGCCGCCGTTCGACTGGTTGTGAGCCTCCGCGTCGAACTCCTCTTCTCCACCTCGTCCTTGCGATCTCCAGCCTCGTTTCCCCGCCGAGGCCGAGACCTCCTCGCCGCCGTTCATGCTGCCGTCGTGGCCACCGTCACCCAGAGCCGCGACTGAGCACACTACCGTTCTCATCATGGTCCCGGGAGCCCAGAACGAGCTTCTGCACATCCTCTCGTCCACCGTAGCGCCGTTTCCGACGTGGCCCGAACTTCGGCGTCGCCGCGAGCTTCGTTCTGGCCAACTCCGGCGCCCCCACAGCCTCCCGTTGTCATAGACCGTTGTGGACAAGGCTCCGCCGCCCGTAGGTGCTTTCCGCCGTCTAAATGGTCGCGGACCGGCATTTCCGACGCCCTCCATCGCGTTTGCTGGTGCCGGCGGCTTAACGCCGGCGGGTTTGACCCCGCTGACGCTTTGACCCTGTGGGTCAATGACAAGTGGGTCCCCCCCAGTTAGTTGACCCCGATTAGTGTTACTTAATTAGTTTAGTTAATTAGTTTAGTCACTGACTTGTGGGCCCAGCCCTGCTGACATTTTGGTTAGGATTAGTTAACACTAATTAAACTCACTTAATTAGTAGAGTCACTGACCAGTGGACCCCAATGTCAGGTTTGACTTTGGTCAGCCTGGTTGACCTGCTGACGTCATGCTTTGGTCATGCTGACGCAGTAATCCATTTCAGGGATTTAAAGAAATCTTAAATGATTTATTTATTTCAGAAATTGGTTTAAACTTCAAAAAATCACAAAAAATTCAACCGTAGCTCAGAATGAAATAATTTGTATATGAAAAATTATCAGAAAAATTCAATCTATCCATCTGTACCATTTTCATGCATGACAAATGAAGTTATACCTACTGAATATATGAAAACACACAAATGACATTTTTTAATGCTTAATTTGGAGTTGCATTTGAACCCTTGATTCAAATGAACTTCAACCAAATAAATGCTAGTTGCATTAACTCAAACAACATCATATGTTCATGCCATATTCATGCATCATATTGTTGCATATGTTTGTGTTTGATTGTTGGCACCGTCCTTCTCGATAGGTCCTGCTCCGGAGACCGTTCCAGAGTACCTGTCAGAGGAGCCGTGCCCCCATGTTGATCTATCAGGCAAGCAAAACCCATTTGTTCATTCCGATACAATCCCACTCTCTCGCTCCTGCTCTCTGTTATTGCATTAGGACAACAATGATTCAACTGCTACTTTATGCTGCGGTAGTTGAACCCATTCCTCTGCATGACCTGTCATTGCCACAGTAAATAGTTGAAACCCACTAGCATGTGTAGGAGTTGATTGAAGCCATGTTGTGTTCTTACCATGCCTTGCTTGCTATTGCTTAGAGTGTGTCAGGTCTGATACATTGGGAATGAATTGGAGTGCAGTGATATGTTCTGATGCTGAGAGTTAAGTGTGTGAATACGTTTTGGTAAAGGTAGCGGTGAGAAGCCATGTAGGAGTACATGGTGGGTTGTCTCACTGGAACCGTCCTTAAGAAATGAGTTATGTGTATGTTGTCCAATGACTAGCTACTACCACACATTGGGTTTCGGTAACTCGACCCCTCTCGGCTTATTAATCAACTTGATCTTTGTCCAGGAGTCGCAACTAGTTTCTAGTGTTTGGAAGTAGTGTTATTTTTCTACCAAGTGGCACCAGGCAGGGTGGGCTTGGGACAGACTAGGCACACGTGGCCCGGTGTACCGAGTGGCACCCGGATGGTGGGCTCGGGAACCCTATACACATCGTTTGGGGCCACAATGGAAACCTCGGCCGGACTCCCTTGCGGATGGAACCCGAATAGGCGATAAACCTGGACTAGAGTCTTGTGTGGTTAGTCAGGTCGTGGCCGACACCCTCGCTAGGCTTCCGCTTGAAGGTTGCCGAGATACACGACGTGTACATGGCGGTAAGTGGTGAGAGCGTGTGTGAAGAAGTACACCCCTGCAGGGTTTTTCATGATCTATTCGAATAGCCGAGTCCACGGTTGTGGACTTCTTGGATGCTGACGTGGTACATAGACAACTGGAAGTGGATACTCTAAAATACTCAAGACAAGTGTGAGTGCTATGGATGGCCTCCTCGTAGGGAGTCAGGGATGAATCCATAGTGGTGTATTGCGTGGTGATTAGTGGACTCCTCTGCGCCACCTCAAGAGTTTCCAGCAGTCATAGTACAGGATAGCCACAGAGTCAAAGCCGGCTTGCTGCAACTAAACCCCACTTTGCCTTCTTGATACAAATGCATGTATGATAGGTTCTGATGTAAGTCTTGCTGAGTAACTTTGTACTCATGTTTTCTTAATTTATGTTTTGTAGATGAGACTTTTGTCTCACTAGTAGTTCCACTTGGACTTCGACAAGTAGCTTGTTACCTCAGCTACGATCTTGTATGAGTGTTGTAGATAGTCAGGCTCTTCAGCCTTTTTCTTTTGTAGTTGTCTGTTTTCAGACATGTTATGCTTTCGCTTGTTGCTTGTATGCTCTGAATGTTGGGTCATGAGACCCATGTTTGTAATATCTGGCTCCTCGGAGCGTAATGAATAAATACTTTGTTTCATAGAGTCTTGTTGTGATGCCATGTTGTATTTGCACATATCGAGCATATTGTGTGTATGTTATTGAAATGCTTGGTATGTGTGGGATCCGACAACCTAGTTGTTTCCTCTTGGTAGCCTCTCTTATGGCAAAATGTCTCCTAGTGCTTCCACTGAGCCTTGGTAGCTTGCTACTGCTCCAGAATACTTAGGCTGGCCGGCATGTGTCCTTCTTCGTTCCTGTGTCTGTCTCTTTGGGAAAATGTCACGCGTTGTTCCTTTAAGTCCTTGTAGCTTGCTACGACTTGGGTTCATACGTTGATGACCGACACGGTCGTTGCTGGGTCATGTATGCTTGTCCCTGAAAGTTAGTGCCACCTTGGGTTTATAACTAGTCATGTCGGCCCGGGTTCTCTGTCATATGGATGCTAGCGACACTATCATATACGTGAGCCAAAATGCGCAAACAGTCTCGGGCCAGGTAAGGTGGCACCCGTGGGGATACCGTGCGTCAGGCCGCAAAGTGATATGGTGTGTTACATGCTAGACCGGTGTGACTTAGGATCAGGGTCCCGACAGATCCCTGGATCGGTAATGCTGACACACACAGTACTTGAAGGATTTATGACAGAGTGGCAATCACATACTTATTAGATCGAATGTCTCAAAAGAGAACTTATGACAAATTAATATGGCATAAGGCCTTCTAACGATAATAGCGGAATGCTTGGAAGATAAGTGAGTCCACCAACTCCAACGGCATAGCTGAGTGCATGACAAATGACCTAGCGCACCTTACTCTTCTTCTGAAAAGTCTGCAACATGACATGTTGCAGCCCGAAACGGGTCAGCACATGGAATATGCTGGCAAGATAACACAGTAGAGCAAGTAACAGAATAAAGGCTAACACTACATGCATATGTGGCTGGTGGAGGCTCTAAGGTTAAAGTTTTTGCATAAAGCCATTTTTCCCTACGACAAAGGAATAACTTTTATTTTAAATATCATGGTAGTTGAAACATCATTGAGAAGGTTCCTCCAACTCAATCCCAATTAAACCATCTTTATTAACCCAACAAATTAGTTTTAGAGTGATGAGATCAATCCAATAATTCAAGTACCAGATACTCAAAATGTCCATAACTGGGGACACGGCTAATCATGATTAGTTTGTACACTCTGCACAGGTTTGCGCACTTTTCCCCACAAGACTTGATCTACTCCGTTGGATTTCTCGCACTGCATGGTGTTTGAAAACATATGACTGAGACACAGTCTTTCAGAAGCATTTACTCTTTATCCCGGGTGGACCCGTACACCTACTTTCCCTTACATCTGCTAGTCCACCACTGAAAGAGCTCACACAGCATACTTAACTATGCCAGAGCCCATAATGGCATTGTGGCTGCACATGGAAGTTTCTAGCATGAATAGTCTGATGATCCCTTTGAGCCTGGGTGGCATTCCATAGGAGAATCACACGGTTCCTCCGGGATTTCCTAGGACAACACTGGATTCTCCAGGTGCCCTGCAACCAATCCACCCAGATGTGTATTAAAGTTGCCACCTTAAGTTGAACCATTAATTAACAATCTCACATATGTCATGGATACTCTCAAACCCAATCCACGTCTACGAGCATGGCATGGCAACCTAAGCATAACGTAGAAGTAACTCCCAGGGGTTTGATAATAAAGCAGGTAATTGGTTCTACCTCAATCTACTTCCCAGACCCACATGTTATGAGATCCTACTCATGCAATGTGTGAGGGTTTAATCTAATGCATAAAAACTTGGTAATAAAGGGTATTATCAAAGTGTTACTTGCCTTGCTGACGATTCGCAAAACCTAGGGACTCGTAGTAGCACGCTTCGCACTCCGGGAATTCTATCGTAAGCAAACAATAGCATACATAAGCAACCAAGCAAATATGCACAGGTAAAACTCAAATAAGAAGATCTAACCAGAAAGTTCAACTGAAGAACTCCGGTTTGCAAAAAGAATCCAATCGAACGGAGCAACGAAACTCAAACTACGAAAGAAACAAGATCAGTTTACTAGATTGAACTAAAGTCAAATTTTACAGTACCAAAACCTTGTTCAAGTTGGTTAAACGGAAAGAGGGCTTCGAGACGAAGATCTAGGCGCTTGAGTCGCCCGATTCCGACTAACGAGCGAAACGTTAAACTAAAACGAAGATCAGGGCAGAAATCGCGATCGGAAATAATCATGGAAAACCCTGGAAAAAAAAGACTGGTGGACAGGCTATCGAACGAACGTTCGCTAAAAGAAACTAATGAACGAAAACGTTCATTTACAGATCTAAATGAACAAACATTCACAAATTAGATCCAAACGGAAAAACCGGGGAAAAACGAACTAGGGTTTCTAAAAAAACAAACAGTTTTCTCACAAAAACATGCGGCGGCGGCTATACCTCCGGCGGGATCGGGTCCGGCGGCGGCGCGACGGCAGCAGCTAGGCGGCGGCGCTAGGGTGAGGCGGGGCTGGGGCGACGGGGGCTGGGCCTCGGCCTTTAAAGGCCGGCCAGGCGAAGTGTCCTAGCCGGACACGGCCCAGTAGGTCGGTTACTTTTTTTTATAAATAGTCCTAACGCAGCAAAACGGACAAAAAAATACTAAACTGACTCGAAAAATTCCGTAACAAATATTCGCCGTCCTCTAATAATATTTAGGACAAAGTGAACATTTTTCCCGGACCTAAGTGAAATTTTGAAAAACGCATATTTTTCCTATGCAAATAAATCCAAATAAAGTACAAAATTTGATATTAATATTTTTCCTCCAATACTTCTTTTGTTTTGGAGAAGTTATATTATCTCCGCTCATATATTTTATTATGAAATATTTTCAGAGAGAAAAACAATTAAAATAAAGTGATCCTCGTACCGATATTTGAGAAAACTCAAATATGAAAATGGTAAAATCCCCAACTCTCTCCGTGGGTCCTTGAGTTGCTTAGAATTTCGAGGATCACAATACACGAATGCAAAATAAATATGATATGCAAGATGACCTATGTATAACATTCCAAATTGAAAATTTGGGATGTTACACGCCATGGCTTCCCGTATCCATTCTGGACTTCGGAGGTACCGGGTGTTTCTGGGTTGGTGGTATTACGAGCAAGCCAACTATCTTCTCCTGCACAAAAGTGCGTCATCAAGGAGGTAAGAGCTGCCATCGTCGTTGGCTTGTCCTGGACGAGCTGTCATGCAAGCCATTCATCCTTAACACTATGTCTGAAGGTGGCTATAGCTTCAGCATCCGCACAGTCGATAATTTGGTTCTTTTTTCTTCAAGAATCGATTCCAGAACTATCTGGCTGACTATCCAGGTTGTTGGGTTATGTGGCTCAAGCCGTCAACATCCAGGGGACGGACACAGGTGCCTTAGAAATTGCCTCGGAAGGCCTCCTCGAGCTCCAACCAATACCCTATAGAGTCTTCGGGGAGAATATTTAACCAATGTCTGGCCAGTCCTTTGAGCTTTAACGGTAAGTACTTGATGGCGTGGAAGTCATCTCCTCGCACCATATGAATGTGGAGCAAGAAATCCTCTATCCATAATACCGGATCTGTAGTCCCGTCGTATGGCTCGATATTCATAGGCTTAAGCCTTCCAAGAATTCATGTTGCATCACCCTATCTGTGAAGCACAGTGGGTGGGCGACGCCCTTAATTCGGGCTACGTCGCGTTGAAGGTCATCGGCCATACAAGCTCGTTGTTGTTCCCGAACTCTATTGTTTCGGTTCAGCCAAGATTAGTATATGTCCCTACTGGCGGGAAGGTTTCCTTTGGGTCCGTAGATGAACCTGCTCTGAGCGTCCAAGTCGTGTTGTAGGTTGTATTTACGGGCCGACTACGCTGTCTCCTTGCCGTGACGGCGAGGTAGGGCCATGGGTTGTTCTGATTCATCAGTTGTCATGTCCCGTCCTCGAGGGGGCCAGTCCGGCTGTTCTTCCTGGGTGTGTCTTGAAAGTGTTGGCTCTACGGCCTCATCGTCGAATTGTTGCAGCAGTCTTCGCTTTGGGTAGCTTTTAGTCTGTCGCTCATAGTCGTACCCCTCTTTGGCAGCTAGGACTTTGGTACACCTGTTGTAGAGGGCATCTTATTCGGCTTTTATTTTCTGTTCCTGTTTCTTCAGGCTATGTGCGGTGGTAATAACCTGCTGCTTAAACCGCTCCTGCTCCAGCGGGTCTTCGGGGATAATGAAATCCTCGTCCCCTAGACTGACCTCTCCTTCAGAGAGAGGGAGGTAGTTATTGTAATTGGAGTCATTAAGGTCCTCTAGATTGAGCGGGTCCTCATACTCCTGGTGGTCATCTGGTTGATGGTCCTCGGCGGCGGCGGCGGCGTCAAGGTTTTCCGTATTGTCCAAGGTGCCATTCTTCCCAGTGTCCTTGTTGATCATATGGCTTCGACGTGCCTTGGAGTGGCGGCGCTGTCTGCGGCGTTATGGCTCGTCGCTAGGTTTGCCATTATTTTGCTTGGGCGTGCCGTTGTCGTATTTAGGAGTGTCCACCATGTAGACATCATAAGTGCACGTGGCCGTTCAGCGGCTAGTGACTGGAGCAGCATCAGCATTGGCCGTGGCTCCATTGTCTTTGTCCATGGATTCAGAGTTTTCCGAGGTGTAGTCCAACATGTCGGTTAAATCTTTGACTGTGCCCACTACATGAGTGGTGGGTGGGACATAAAATTCCATGTAATTGACCTCGAGGCACAGCTGAACACGGGCTGAGGGTGGGTCATCTCGGATAGCCATCATCTGGATTCGGTCAAGTGCTTCATTTAGCTGGCTGAGGCGAGCCTAGCTGGCACGTGGTGGCGGCTCAGGACCGGTTTCCATTGTGGCTGCGTGAGGGGTGACCCCAGCTTGGATTGAATCCTGGTCCTCGAGGGCCGAGCTGACCTCAAGGCCCGGGGTCGGATTAGCCGGAGGGGCCGAAGACGACTCCTGGTCTTCGAACGTTATCTCCGTATAGGGACTCGAGGCCATATCGGTGAGGGGGAGTTCGGTCGGGGGTGATTATTTGTCCTCGAACAACGACTCGTCATCGACACTCGAAGGTAGACCTGCGATGTGAGGAGGAAATTCGGCCGAGAGGGCCTCTCGTCCTCCGAATGCTGCTCCCGTGCTGAGGTCGAACCCCAGGTCTTCGGCGAGCATGGCTAGTCCGGTCGAAGAGGATTCTTGATCCTTGGATAGGCAGAGTGTGTCCGGACTCGAGGTCAGATGAGGGGTAGAGATCGATCCATAAGTCGGGTCGAGAGAAAGCTCTAGAGTGTGTGCTTCAAAGCCCGTGGGCGTACCAGTCGGGGTTGCGAATCCGGTAAAAACCAGATTGCCTCGAGTGTCAGCGACGTACTCTAGATTATTGAATCTAATCCGGTGTTCCAGGGCGAAATTGTCGATTTGGTCTAGATGACCCGTCGTGTTGGCGTGCAACACAATGTTGTCGATGCGAAGATCAGGTCGGGGACAAAGAGTTCCCCAATGTTAATGCCATCTCCGATGATCAGGCGAGCCATCGGTCCTTGGTAATCCCAACAGCGGAACTCTCTATGAAAGCACCAATGTCGGTGTCAAAACCGGCGGATCTCGGGCAGGGGGTCCTGAGTTGTAGATCTTGGAACAATGGGGAACAAAGGACTAAGAATACGGTGTTTACATAGGTTCAGGCCCTCTCTAGGAGGTAAAACCCTGCGTCCTACTTGATTGTATTGATGTGTATGGTATAGTTACTGATTTGATCTACCACGAGATTAGTTGAGCTAAGCCCTAGTCGAATAGGGAGATGGATGTTTCTCAAACCCTAAGGACTACGACCCTTTGGTTTATATAGATACTAGCGGGGTTAGGGTTACCCATGGTCGGTTATGATACACGGAAAATCGTATTGAATCTTGACTTGGAGAGTATGCTAGGGCTCCGAAAATCTTCCATCTGGTCATAGGTCCGCACCTTAGCTCCGCTCCAGTGCAGCCCATCAATCCGGCCCATAAAGGATTGGCCGACGGTCCGAGGACCCCTTAATCCAGGACACCATCAGCTCCTTTTATAGCTTAAGGGGTCACCATAGGGCAAAATAGTCTTTATCTAATGATTAGATAGCAAATAGTGTATCATACCTAACTCGACTAGTTAGGACAAAAATCATTAAATGCACCGCTATGTGTCAAGAGGGGAGAAGGCCGGCAAGGCTGTCGCGCCGCTCTAGCTGGCTAACTCCTATTATCTTGACACGCCACCCAGACGGGTGTCAATAAAGGTGAAACTCCTTCCAGAATGCCAACGAGTGTCTGATAAGCCTTACCAAGCTACCCGCTGGCTCGACACCTCATTGATTAGTGACTAGCTGCTCGATGAGGTTGAGCGTCGGCAGTTGGCGGGTGCTCGTTGTTCACAAGGGTTGCCGGGCCTTCACCTTGTCGGGTTGGCACCGCCCACAAGGGTTGCTTCTAGTGCTTGGCCTTACTCTTCTTTTGAGTCAAGTTGATCATCTTGGCTTTGGATCTTGGTCTTCTCGATGCGCTCCTTGATCTCACATAGAGCATCTCCCTTGGCTTGTAGCTTCTCCGGCAATACCCGGTTGCTGGGGAGCCATCATTTTGTGTGCATAAGTCTAGGGTACTAAGGACCCAACCAGTTGCTGTTTTTTTGCCTATTTTTGGTTTTCTAGGAAATCAGTACCAAACGAAGTCCAGATGCGATGAAATTTTTTGATGAATTTTTTCTCGACAAGAGAGACCCTAGGAGCTTCGGAGGAGTGAGAAGGCAAACGAGGAGACGACAAGGCACTAGGGCGCGCCTAGGGGGCGCCCTAGTACCTTGTGGGCCCCTCGTGGCTCCGTCTGACCTAATTCCAGCTCTATAAACTCTCTAAATTTTGGAAACCAACAGGGAGCCACCCAAAATACTTTTTCCGTCGCCGCAAGCCTCTGTTCTTCACGATTCCATCCGAAGGCCTTTTTTGGTACTCCGTCGGAGGGGGGGCGATCATAGATGGCCTCCACATAAACCTTGCTACCCTTCCGATGATGTGTGAATAGTTCACCATATACCTACGGGGTCCATAGCTAGTAGCTAGAGGGCTTCTTCTCTCTATTTGATCTTCAATACAATGTTCTCCTCGATGTTCTTGAAGATCTATTCGATGTAATCTTCTTTTGCGGTGTGTTTGTTGGGATCCGATAAATTGTGGGTTTATGATCTGATTATTCATGAATATTAATTGAGTCTTCTTGGAATTCTTTTATGCATGATTATTATAGCTTTGTATTTATCTCCAATCTATCTGTTTGGTTTGGCCAACTAGATTGATTTATCTTGCATTGGGAGAGGTGCTTTGTAATGGGTTCAAATCTTGCGGTGCTCTATATCCCAGTGATAGAAGGGGGCATGACATGTATTTGTATTGTTTCCATTAAGGGGAAAATGATGGGATTTATTCATAGATTGGATTTACTTTGTCTACATCATGTCATCTTGATTAAGGCGCTACTCTCTTTTTATTAACTTAATACTCTAGATGCATGCTGGATAGTGGTCGATGGGTGGAGTGATAGTAGTAGATACAGGCAGGAGTCGGTCTACTTGTCTCGGACGCGATGCCTATATACATGATCATTGCCTTGAATATCATCACAACTATAAGCTTTTCTATCAATTGCCCAACAGTAATTTGTTTACCCACCGTATGCTTTTTGTTAGAGAGAGAAGCCTCTGAAAACTATGCCCCCCGGGTCTACTTTTATCATATATAAAATCCAATAATACCTTGTTGCAATTTACTTATTGTTCTTTTATTTTGTGTTTAATATTATCTATCTATCACTATCAGATTCGATCCTTAAAAATAACCGCCAAGGGGATTGACAACTCCCTTGACCGCGTTGGGTACAAATATTTGCTCTTTTATGTGTAGGTGTTATTAACGAGGTTTTATGTGGTTCTCCTACTGGATTAATAACCTTGGTTCTTAACTGAGGGACATACTTATCTCTACTGTACTTCAACATCCTCTCCTCTTCGAGGAAATCCCAACGTAGCTCACAACTAGGAACGGTTAACTCTAGACAGTGAAGCGCTGCTGGATCATGAAGACTGTGCACTTGCTACTCGTAGAGAGGTCGTGCTTTCCGTCTTTCGTTCGAGGGACTATTCCTGGGTCGTTCGAGGGTTCGTTCATCTACAGTTCGAGCGACTCCCAAGTACAATCTACACTAACTCGTATTCTTCCACTACAAGTCGGAGTCAGTAACGATTGAATCCAAACCGTTAATGCATCTTCATATTGTTCTTGGGTGATCGTAGGGCGATTTGTTTTTGTTTTCTACTACGTTTTCCAACAGTGGCACCATGGGCCATTCTATGAGTAGATTTAGTTTTCGATCTGGATCACATGTGGATGTGATGGTTTGATGTTCTTGCCATGCTTACCCCGCATGTTGCTTCAGTACAATTCATTAACGACATGATGTAGCTTTTCACAAAGTTCAAACAATCAATTGGCTCTAGGTGTCGACGATCTACTAAGAGTTCTTTGGGCTTCATCATAGTCAAGAATAGTGAACCGTCGCAAACACAAGAGGGCAATGAAGATATTCGATCTTCTAGGGGGGTCACACATATTAACGAAGTTTAGTGTGGGTCTAGAGATTTTTAATTAAGCCTCTTCTCTCACACGCCCCAAAAGTTAATCTAGATGCACCACATGCTTGGGGATGCCAGCTTGGCGACCTCCTCGGAGCAAGCGGGCTTCCGCAGTATGCCGTTACGGGCTCCTCGTACCTCCCATTGAGGGAGAGGACGGGTCACCATCCTGTGTGGTGCTATCATGTAACGTCCCACTCAACGCTCCATCGTGGCTGAAGAGATGACCTTTTCACGTCTAGGGAGGAGGACCGCGCTGCAATGCGGGCTGCAGGAGTGCCTACATCTCTGGGATCAGCACCTACCCAGGCAACGGAAACTGCGACCGGAGGGTGGCGAACCCCGCAAACTTTTGCGATTTCCAGAACTATGAATGTCAGAAATAGGAATAGAACTCCCTCATTGCCCAAAGAAAAATCAGAAGGCTCACATCCCTTGGTGGGGCGTCATGACTGAAGGCCTCTATAGTAACCTCCAGGAAAACCCTGTGGGCCTTCAGCCCCGTCAGTAGGGTGAGCGGGCGATGAAGCTCCTTCTTCTCAGGATCATTGGGCAGGTTCAAGAAGGGCTAGCCTGGCCGTAGTAATTACTCGGCAGCGTGCCGCGAGCCTGATACGTCTCCAATGTATTTATAATTCTAATTGTTTCCATGCTATTACAGTATCAATTTTCGATGTTTTATATGTCATTAGATACAATTATATATCACTTTTGGGAATAACCTATTAAATAAGTGCCTAGTGCCAGTTGTTGTTTTCTGAATGTTTTTGGCTTTTCAGAAAATCAATATCAAACGAATTCCAAATGGAGAAAAAACTTTGGAATAATTTTTTCTGGACCAAAAGAGACCCTAGAAGGTTCGGGAGGAGGCCAGAAGAGCCACGAGGGAGCGGCAAGCCCTAGGGGGTGCCCCCAGGCTTGTGGGCCCCTCGTGGCACTTCCAACCATAATTCCACTTCCATAAATACTCAAACATTCCCCTGACATCAGAGATACACCCGAAATACTTTTTCTGCCGCCGCAAGTTCCGGAACCATGAGATCCCATCTGGAGGGCTTCTCTGGTACTCTGTCGGAGAGGGAATTGATCATAGCGAGGCTCTACCTCAACCTTGCCGCCTCTTCGATGATGCGTGCGTAGTTTACCACAGACCTACGGGTCCATAGTTAGTAGCTAGATGGCTTCTTCTCTCTACTTGATCTTCAATACAATGTTCTCCTCGGTGTTCTTGGAGATCTATTTGACGTTATGATTTTTTGTTGTGTGTTTGTTGGGATCCGATGAATTGCGAGTTTATGATCAGATCTATCCATGAATATTATTTGAGTTTTCTCTAAACTCTTTTATGCATTTTTACTATAACTTTGTATTTCTTCTCTGATTTATTGGTTTGATTTGGCCAACTAGATTGATTTATCTTGCCATGGGAAGAGGTGCTTTGTAATGGGTTTGATCTTACGGTGCTCAATCCCAGTGACAGAAGGGGACATGCCATGTATGTATCATTGCTATTAAGGGTTAAAATATGGGGTTTATTCATACATGAGTTTATCTTGTCTACATCATGTCATCTTGCTTAAGGCATTACTTCGTTTTTCCATGAACTTAATACACAAGATGCATGCTGGATAAGAGTCGATGTGTGGAGTAATAGTAGTAGATGCAGGTAGGAATTGATCTACTTCTCTCGGTCATGATGCCTATATAAGATTATTGCCTTGGATATCGTCATAATAACTTTTCAATTAATTGCCCAAAAGTAATTTGTTTACCCACCGTATGATATTTTCTTGAGAGAAGCCTCTAGCAAAAACTATGGCCCCCAAGTCTATCTTCCATCATATACTAAAACCAAAAATACATTGCTGCAATTTTCTTGTATTTATTTTATTTTGTGTTTTTGTCCGATGTATCTATCAAAACCTATATAATTTAATTTTGCTCATAACCGTTGAGGGATTGATAACCCTTGTACGCGTTGGGTTGCAAGTATTTGTTGTTTGTGTGCAGATTTTGCTTACATAGTGTTGTGTGGTTCTCCTGCTGAACTGATAACCTTGGTTTCATAACTGAGGGCAATACTTATCTCTACTGTACTGCATCATCCTCTCTTCATCGACGAAATCCCAACGCAACTCACAAGTTGTAGGAAGAATTTCTGGCGCCGTTGCCGGGGAGACATCATCAACATCTATCAAGTACCTACGCATAAACTTTGATATGCTTGCATTTACATTATTTGTCATCTTCCTCTCGTTTTCATCCCCCCCCCCACTTCAAAAAGTTTGACAAAAATACAAAAATATCTTCAGTTTGTGTCTTTTAAGTTTGCTTCTTTGTTTGCTTAGTTACGATGTCTGAAGAAAATACAAAATTGTGTGACTTTTCCAATGCTAATAATTATTATTTTATTAGTACTCCGATTGCTCCTCTCGTCGCTAGTGCGGAAACTTGTCATATTAATACTGCTTTATTGAATCTTGTTATGAAAGAGCAATTTTTTGGTACTCCTGATGAAGATGATGTATCCCATCTAAACACATTCATGGAATTATGTGATATGCAAAAGAAAAAGGATGTAGAGAATGATATTGTCAAGATAAAATTATTCCCATTCTCATTGCAGGATCGTTCTAAAATGTGGTTTTCATCTTTGCCACGTAACAATATCGATTCTTGGGACAAGTGCAAAGATGATTTTATCACTAAATATTATCCACCCCACTACTGCAGGATGCTGCTAACGCGACACTACGATCAGAGAGCCTTTGATGAAACTGTGTGCGATGGATTAATCGCAAACGGTGATGTAAAAAACATCAAAAAAGATACAAAGCGTTTGCGATGGCGGAGACATCGAACACGGTTCAGATTTTACTTGTGTGTGCAATGCAGGGCATACGGTTGATCCATACGAACTGTTTGCGATGAGACAGAACAAGAGAAGCGGGCAGTCATATCAAGGTGTCTGCGATATATGGCATACAGTTCACTCGGATTAACTGTTTGTGATTAGGCAAAGCAATAGAAATGGTCAGCCAGATCAAGGTGTGTGTGATATACGGCCTACGATTCACTCAAACGAACTGTTTTCGAGGGAACACAACAGAAATTGTTCAACTTAACAAGATGTGTGTGATATGCGACATACAGTTCACATAGATGAACTGTTTGCGATGAGCCAAAAAACACAAACGATTTGTACAAACAAGATGTGTGTGATACGCGGAAAAAAGCCCACTCGGATGAACTATTTGTGATGAGAAATTATAACACAGACAGTTACTATAGTTAATTCGTGTGTGACTCTGTGTGTAAAAAAGTTTTGAAAAAAATGCAAACTAGTTGCTTGTGGTGGCTAGGAGTATCACACAGGATGCGTCTGCGAGTACTCGTGTGCGATGATTAGTAAGTTACACATATGTTTCCTTATGTTAACACGTGTATGATAGATAACACGTGGCACCACATATGGTATCTGGGTTGTGTGCTCCACTTAGTCTTCCCGCATCAATAAATTTTGATCTTGTTTCTCGTCACATTGCATATTACAATGCTATAAGTAATTGTAAATTTATTCACACCGATCGAATCAAAATGTGTTCACACTTACCACCGGACTATAAAAACTACCGACTCAAAAATTACTTCACAGTTCCTCTCCTCATCACCCACAAAACTGGTATTTCCTGTCAACTCGTTCTGCCATTACCGGTAGGAGGAGTTTCGGGTGGACATATAACCAGGGAGCAAAGACAAAGGCCGCGGAAGCACTAGAGAGGTCTCGCCGCTATGCGGCAGCCACAACAGAGATGTCCCGACGCGCCACGGAGCCCTTGAATGAGCTCTCACTGGCACGCAAGGGCTCTCACAAGCGCACTCACCACGTCGCCGATCGCGATGAGTTGGCGTTGCTGAAGTCCTTGGCCAGCGACGACATTCTCGCTGAACTCATTAAGCAGGAGGAGATGGTCGATTGCTTGATGAAGCTGCTCGATATTAGCGATGCCTCAGTTGAGAAGCCGACTGGCCTCGTCGAGCAACTCATGGGTGACCATGCGAAGCTCCTCAAGGCGCTCGCCGAGACGGAGGAGGAGGCCGCCGGCTGGAAGAAGCTGCATGAGCAGAGCATTGCCTCGAGGATGACGCTGAAAGCGGTCGTCGAGGAACTGATGGGTGACTTGAGGAAGCTCTTACTCAAGCGTGAGCAGGAGGTGGAGGAATATGTGGCTGTTGTCAAGCAAAGTCGTGAGGAATTGAAGAAGGAGCTGGAGGATGTCGTTGCCCCGTGATCCGTCGAGGAGTAGAGACCGTAGCGATCCAGATCGTTGTCTGTGATTTCCTTCTTATCTTGCCCCTGTGTCTTTTGGGCTTTTCCACATGTGGCATTTTAAATTATCCGGAATATATAAGACAATTATTATTCACGCCATTGTAAATTTGTCGTCCTATTATCCGTTGCCATTTTATCTCTCATCGTATTATCCGTTGCCATTTTATTTGTCGTCGTATTATCCGTTGCCCTATGTGGCATTTTAAATTATCCCGAATATGAGCTGAAAACACGAACAAAGCAAATGCTAACATTGAGCGGGGCCATGAGACCACAAGCAAACTGTAACGCCCCGGACACACCCGTCGGTGGTCGTTATTCCTGGCGGGATCTAGACTGGCCCCACATATAAATACTAGTCTTTTATGTGCACTTTGTCCTCACTCATGCGCACTCGGGAGCAACTTCCCGGTCGGTCACCCATCCTAAAATTACTCCAAGCTGAGCACGCTTAACTTTGGAGTTCTGTCTGAATGGGCTTCCGGAAATGAAGGAATTCCTTATTTATATGAGTAGTCTATCATCCCTAATAAGCCAGCCTATCACATACACCCCCACTCGGAGGAACCGACGTCCTCGTCGGCCCACAGGAACGTTCCCACTTGGCGCAAACGTCTGTGCATCCAGTCCGATACATGTGCCATGTCGTGTGCCACGACGGGTCACAAACGTCATGAACAACATGACTGAGCACCTGTCCGCAAACATCCGTGTAACCGCGAGGGTCGGTCTGATACCAACTTTTAACACCCCGGACACACCCGTCGGTGGTCGTTACTCCTGGCGGGATCTAGACTGGCCCCACATATCAATACTAGTCTTTTTTGTGCACTTTGTCCTCACTCATGCGCACCCGGGAGCAACTTCCCGGTCGGTCACCCATCCTGAAATTACTCCAAGCTAAGCATGCTTAACTTTGGAGTTCTGTCCGAATGGGCTTCCGGAAAATAAGGAATTCCTTATTTATATGAGTAGTCTATCGTCCCTAATAAGCCAAGCTATCACACAATCACCCCTCGTCTAGGTTCTTTAATTAACCGCGTGTTAAACATTGGCTCGGGCGCCATTAATGGAGAAATTGTTAGCAAGGCGGTAGACTAGTGGATGGAGGTCAAAGAGCTCGCTTTCCGATGAGCATGGGCGGCCTTGCTGCTCGCACGTGTCCCGTTGAGCCTGCGAGGTGGACAGGATTCACACGTCCCACCGAGCCTGTGCGGTGGACTGCTCGCACGCGTCCCTTCGAGCTTGCATGCCGGACTTCTCATGCCCGTCCCGTCTAATCAAACAGTTGCACGCATGCCACAAAATACAAAGATGACCAATGAACGAGGATAGAGGTAGTACTATCCCATAAGAAAAGAGGGACGCGTGGCTACACTTAAATGGATACGGGAACACACGGTTAGTGTAATATAACCGTTTGCGATATTAACGTGTCATCTATTTGTTTCAAAAGGACTTCGTTACCTACAAATGTGTGCGCCTTGTCTCAAACTAGACGAATTTTTTACCACGACATATATGTGCCATGTCATGAAACCATGCCAAGTTTCATGTTTTTTGGGTGAGTTTTCTATTTACTAGGATTTAAAAACCGAGATTCTCAATGTTTTAGGATGACGAGATGTTTGTAATTCATTCCCATTCCTTTAATGAGACCTAAACTGAAGGAAATATGCCCTAGAGGCAATAATAAAGTTGTTATTTGTATTTCCTTATATCATGATAAATGTTTATTATTCATGCTAGAATTGTATTAACCGGAAACTTGGTACATGTGTGAATACATAGACAAAACAGAGTGTCTCTACTATCCATCTACTAGACTAGCTCATTGATCAAAGATGGTTATGTTTCCTAGCCATAGACATGAGTTCTCATTTGATCAATGGGATCACATCATTAGGAGAATGATGTGATGGACAAGACCCATCCGTTAGCTTAGCAATTTGATCGTTTAGTTTTACTGCTATTGCTTTCTTCATGACTTATACATGTTCCTATGACTATGATATTATACAACTCCCGAATACCAGAGGAACACCTTGTGTGCTATGAAACGTCACAACATAACTGGATGATTATAAAGATGCTCTACAGGTGTCTCCGAAGGTGTTTGTGGTGTTGGCATAGATCGAGAATAGGATTTGTCACTCCGAGTGTCGGAGAGGTATCTCTGGGCCCTCTCGGTAATACACATCACAGTAAGCCTTGCAAGCAAATGACTAATGAGTTAGTAACGAGATGATGTATTACAGAACGAGTAAAGAGACTTGCAGGTAACGAGATTGAACTAGGTATGATGATATCGACGATCGAATCTCGAGCAAGTAACATACCGATGACAAAGGGAACAACGTATGTTGTTATGCGGTTTGACCGATAAAGATCTTCGTAGAATCTGTAGGAACCAATATGAGCATCCAGGTTCCGCTATTGGTTATTGACCGGAGATGAGTCTCGGTCATGTCTACATAGTTCTCGAACCCGTAAGGTCCGCACGTTTAACATTCGATGACGATCGGTATTATGAGTTTATATGTTTCGATGTACCGAAGATAGTTCGGAGTCCCGGATGTGATCATGGACATGACAAGGAGTCCCGAAATGGTCGAGACATAAAGATTGATATATTGGATGACTATATTCGGACACCGGATGAGTTCCGAGGGTCACCGGATATTTATCGGAGTGCCGGGGGGTTATCGGAACCCCCGGGGGATATAATGGGCCAACATGGGCCTTGTGGGAGAGAGAGGAGAGGGCCTAGGGCTGGCCGCGCGCCTCCCCCCTTGGGAGTCCGAATTGGACAAGGAGGGGGGCGGCGTCCCCTCTTTCCTCCCTCTCTCCCCTCCTTCCTTTCCCCCTCCTAGTAGGAATAGGAAAGGGGAGTCCTGGTCCTACTAGGAGGTGGAATCCTCCTCTCCTTGGCGCGCCCAAGGGCCGGCCGGCCTCCCCCCTTGCTCCTTTATATACGGGGGCAGGGGCACCCTAGGACACACAAGTTGATCGTTCCAAGCCGTGTGGGGTGCCCCCTCCACCATATTCCACCTCGATCATATCATTGCAGTGCTTACGCGAAGCCCTGCGTCGGTAGCTTCATCGTCATCATCACCACGCCGTCGTGCTGACAAAACTCTCCTGTGACACTCAACTGGATCAAGAGCTCGTGGGACGTCATCGAGTTGAACGTGTGCTGAACGCGGAGGTGCAGTACGTTCGGTGCTTGGATCAGTTGGATCACGAAGACATTCGACTACATTAACCGCGTCACTAGACGCTTTCGCTTTCGGTCTACAAGGGTACGTAGACACACTCTCCCCTCTCGTTGCTATGCTTCTAGTAGATAGATCTTGAATGATCGTAAGAATTTTTTTTGAAATACTACGTTCCCCAACAGTGGCATCATGAGCCAGGTCTATGCGTAGATGATATGCACGAGTAGAACACAATGAGTTGTGGGCGATAATAGTCATATTGCTTACCAGCATGTCATACTTTGATTGGGCGGAATTGTGAGATGAAGCGGCCCGGACCGGCATTACGCGTACGCTTACGCAAGACTGGTTTCACCGTCACGAGCACTCGTTGCTTAAAGGTGACTAGCGGGTGTCTGTCTCTCTCCCTTTAGTTGAATCGAGTGTGGCTACGCCTGGTCCTTGTGAAGGTTAAAACAGCACACTTGACGAAAAATCGTTGTGGTTTTTGTATGCGTAGGTAAGAACGGTTCTTGCTAAACCCATAGCAGCCACGTAAAACTTGCAACAACAAAGTAGAGGACGTCTAACTTGTTTTTGCAGGGCATGTTGTGATGTGATATGGTCAATACATGATGAGTTATACGTTCTTGTATGAGATGATCATGTTTTGTAAAGTTATCGGCAACCGACAGGAGCCTTATAGTTGTCTCTTTATTGTATGAATTGTGAAGGCCATGAAATTGCTTTACTTTATCACTATGAGTTAGCGATAGTAGTAGTAGCAATAGTTGGCGAGACGACCACGGCACTACGATGAAGATCATGGTGTCAAGCCGGTGACAATGGAGATCATGACGATGCTTTGGAGATGGAGATCAAAAGAACAAGATGATGATGGCCATATCATGTCACATATTTTGATTGCATGTGATGTTTATGCTTCTTATTTTGCTTAGTACGGCGGTAGCATTATAAGATGATCCCTTACAAAATTTCAAGGTACAAGTGTTCTCCCTAAGTATGCACCGCTGCAAAAGTTCGTCGTGCCGAGACACCACGTGATGATCGGGTGTGATAAGTTCTACGTTAAAATACAACATGTGTAAGACAGTTTTGCACATGCAGAATACTCGAGTTAAACTTGACGAGCCTAGCATGTACAGACGTGGCCTCGGAACACCGGAAACCGAATGGTCGAGCGTGAATCATATTAGTAGATATGATCAACATAAGATGTTCACCATTGAAAACTACTCCATCTCACGTGATGATCGGACATGGTTTAGTTGATTTGGATCGTGTGATCATTTAGATGACTAGAGGGATGTCTATCTAAGTGGGAGTTCTTTAGTAATATGATTAATTGAACTTTAATTTATCATGAACTTAGTCCTGATAGTTTTTGCATATCTATGTTGTTCTAGATCAATGGCCCGTGCTACCATTCCCTTGAATTTTAATGCATTCCTAGAGAAAGCTAAGTTGAAAGATGATGGTAGCAACTACACGGATTGGGTCCGTAACTTGAGGATTATCCTCATTGCTGCACAGAAGAATTATGTCCTGTAAGCACCGCTAGATGACAGGCTTGCTGCAGGAGCAACTCCGGACGTTATGAACGTCTGGCAAGCTCGTTCTAATGACTACTCGATAGTTCAGTGTGCCATGCTTTACGGCTTAGAATTGGGACTTCAAAGACGTTTTGAACATCATGGAGCATATGAGATGTTCCCAGAGGTGAAGTTAATATTTCAAGCAAATGCCTGAATTGAGAGATATGAAGTCTCCAATAAGTTCTATAGCTGCAAGATGGAGGAGAACAGTTCTATCAGTGAACACTTGCTCAGAATGTCTGGGTATTACAATCATATGACTCAACTTGGTTGCAAAGTTGACAAAGATAGTGTTATTGATAGAGTTGTTCAATCACTGTCACCAAGCTATAAAGGCTTCATGATGAACTATAACATGCAAGGGATGCAGAAGACAATTCCCGAGCTCTTCGCTATGTTCAAAGCTGCGGAGGTAGAAATCAAAAAGGAGCATCAAGTGTTGATGGTTAACAAGACCACTAGTTTCAAGAAAAAGGGCAAGGGAAAGAAGGGGGACTTCAAGAAGAATAGCAAGACAGTTGCTACTCCAGCGAAGAAACCCAAGTCTGGAGCCAAGCCTGAAACTGAGTGCTTCTACTTCAAAGGGACTGGACACTGGAAGCGGAACTGTCCCAAGTATTTGGCGGATAAGAAGGATGGCAAAGTAAACAAAGGTATATTTGATATACATGTTATTGATGTGTACCTTACTAATGCTCGTAGTAGCACCTGGGTATTTGATACTGGTTCGGTTGCTAATATTTGTAACTCAAAAGAGGGGCTACGGATTAAACGAAGATTAGCTAAGGACGAGGTGAAGATGCGCGTAGGAAATGATTCCAAAGTCGATGTAATCGCCGTCGGCACGCTACCTCTACATCTACCATCAGGATTAGTATTAGACTTAAATACTTGTTATTTGGTGCTAGCATTAAGCATGAACATTATATCTGGATCTTGTTTGTTGCGAGACGGTTATTCATTTAAATCGGAGAATAATGGTTGTTCTATTTATATGAGTAATATCTTTCATGGTCATGCACCCTTGAAGAGTGGTCTATTCTTGTTAGATCTCGACCGTAGTGATACACATATTCATAATATTGAAGCTAAAAGATGCAAGGTTGATAATGATAGTGCAACTTATTTGTGGCACTGCCGTTTAGGTCATATTGGTGTAAAGCGCATGAAGAAACTCCATGCTGATGGACTTTTGGAATCACTTGATTATGAATCACTTGGTGCTTGCGAACCATGCCTCATGGCCAGGATGACTAAAACTCCGTTCTCCGGAACAATGGAGCGAGCAGCAGATTTGTTGGAAATCATACATACTGATGTATGTGGACTGATGAGTGTTGAGGCTCGCGGTGGGTATCGTTATTTTCTGACCTTCATTGATGATTTGAGTAGATATGGGTATATCTACTTAATGAAACACAAATCTGAAACATTTGAAAAGTTCAAAGAATTTCAGAGTGAAGTAGAGAATCATCGTAACAAGAAAATAAAGTTTCTACGATCTGATCATGGAGGCGAATATTTGAGTTACGAGTTTGGTCTTCATTTGAAACAATGTGGAACAGTTTCACAACTCACGCCACTCGGAACACCACAGCGTAATGGTGTGTCTGAACGTCGTAACCGTACTTTATTAGATATGGTGCGATCTATGATGTCTCTTACCGATTTACCACTATCATTTTGGGGTTATCCTTTAGAGACAGCTGCATTCACATTAAATAGGGCACCATCTAAATCCGTTGAGATGACGCCTTATGAATTGTGGTTTGGCAAGAAACCAAAGTTGTCATTTCTTAAAGTTTGGGGCTGCGATGCTTATGTGAAAAAACTTCAACCTGATAAGCTCGAACCCAATTCGGAGAAATGTGTCTTCATAGGATACCCAAAGGAGATTGTTGGGTACACCTTCTATCACAGATCCGAAGGCAAGATATTTGTTGCTAACAATGGATCCTTTCTAGAGAAGGAGTTTCTTTCGAAAGAAGTGAGTGGGAGGAATGTAGAACTTGATGAGGTAATTGTACCTTCTCCGGAATTGGAAAGTAGCACATCATAGAAACTGGTTCTAGTGATTCCTACACCATTTAGCGAGGAAGCTAATGATGATGGTCATGAAACTTCAGATCAAGTTACCACTAAACCTCGTAGGTCAACCAGAGTACGTTCCGCACCAGAGTGGTACGGCAACCCAGTTCTGGAAGTCATGTTACTAGACCATGATGAACCTACAAACTATGAGGAAGCGATGATGAGCCCAGATTCCACAAAATGGCTTGAGGCCATGAAATCTGAGATGGGATCCATGTATGAGAACTGTCGTGGAATCAGCACGGTAGATGTCCGGTTTAGTGGACTTAGGTGTGAGGCCATCGCGCGGGTTAGCTTGAAGAGGTTAAAGCGGACAAAGGACACAGGGAGCTTATACTAGTTCGGCCCCTTCGATGAAGGTAAAAGCCTACGTCTAGTTTGGTGTGGTATTGCTTGTGCGTCGATGACCAAGGAGCGAATCCGCTTGCATGTGTCTCGAGCTCTTGTCTCTTGTCCTTGAACCGTCGCCGGGTCGTCCCTTTATATAGGAGGCGACGCCCGGCCCGGTTTACAGAGTCCCGAGGCCGGCTCATAAACGTGTCCGCCTCGGCCTCTACTCTTTCTACCTTACATCCCAAGTTACATGTACGACGGTTTACAGACCGTGGGCCTTATACATGGACCCTAAGCCTCTACGGGCTACGCCCTTTTTTACATATCTTACTGGGCTTGTAATAATACAACCTTGTCAGTGTAATCTGGACCTTCCTGGCCGGTTTATACCTGTTAGTAATATCCCTGACATTAGGCCCCAGATTGATTTGAACTTGTTCATGTCAGTCTTCCAAGTCTTGTACAAGTTTCCTTTCTGTGATTTATTTGCTTCATAAACCGGCCATGACATCATCTCCTGGAATCACGTTAATCCGTCGCAACATCATCTCCGCATTTAATGCCCGTATCTGTCTGTTACCTTTCTTTAATGCCGCACCGAAAATCGAGGCGACAACTCAATCTTTATCCGATCTCTGGCCTCCTCGATTCCCGCGCTTACCGTTTTTAACTCTTCGTCTTATAAATACCGCTCAGGCTCATCTCTTCCCCCTTCTGCCTTCTTCTTCCTCTATCTCCAATGCTAGAAGCTCCGCCGCCGTTCTTCAAGCTCGATGTCGTCCTCGAGCCAGGCCGCTGCATCGACCTGAACGCCTCCAGATAACGTCACCGCCGTCCTCTATTTCCTCGGGTACTCCATATTCTTCCCCGTAGATCTCATTCTAGGGTTTCTCCTGTAGCTCGCCATGAACCCTTGAGGCCTTGTAGTTCATCCCCGTAGGTCCGTCTTGGCTGTAGATTTAAACTTTGTTTAGGCTCGACCTTCATCCATGCGCTTCTGCTCCGCCATTACATCCTTTGTTCCTCTAGCTTTACCAGTTTAGATCAAATCTGTAGAGAATTTCCGCGGCCTTCCCTGAGTATAACTTGTATTACTCCATCTTTTTCTTGCATCTTAGATCCATATTTACCTCAGCTTTCTGTGAAAACTATTTCTTCATACTTTAGATCTGTAGCTCATCTCACCGGTTTAGCCATAACTTGCGCTTCACATGCTTTTTTCGACGGTTTAGATGTAAGCTTGTATCCCGTAATTGACGGTTTAGCTTCTTCTTTTTCTATCATCATGAACCGGTAGTTGTCTCACTTGTAACTGTTTCCGGATTAGTAATACCATTAGTCCCTTGTTTAAACCGACAATTAGGCCCATAACTTTATAGAATGCACCTGTTTGTACTTTAGCAATTGGTAAACCGGATTTTGCACTGTATTTTTCAGCATTTCCTCACCAAAAAACGATGGCCAAGCAATTTGTCGCCTGCAATTGGGTTCCTTCCCGGATCACGGAAAATGACTTAGTTGAAGCGGCCTCCATTGGTATTCTAGGCCCTAAGGAAGTTCTGCACTGGCACGCCCCTAAAAAGAGTGCCCTCCAAAGCCAAAGGAGGGAGAAGTCATAGTTTTTTATGGTCATCTGGCCCGGGGTTTCAGTCCTCTCGGTTCAAAATTCTTCCAGGATGTATTAGCCGCTTTCCAACTCCACCCACAAGATGTAGGCCCAAATTCTGTTTCCAACATCTGCAACTTTCAAGTTTTCTCGGAAGCATATCTTCAAGAAGAGCCATCAGTGGACCTATTCCGGGACTTCTTCCATCTGAACCGGCGGATGGAGTTTACCGATGGGCCTCATCAGGAGCTGGGTGGTGTCAGCATCCAGAAAAGAAAGGATGTGAGTTTTCCTCACGCTGCCCTTCACAGCCACCCCAAAGAATGGAACCAGACATGGTTCTATTGTAGGGACACTTCGCCTGAAGGAGAGAACCCGCTGCCGGGTTACCGAGCCTACCGCCTGGCAGTAACCCATCCTCTACCTCAACGCCTCAGTGCCCAAGACCGGGCTCGATTCGCCCCTCAACTTTCCAAACTCGGAGCTTTTGTGGCCAACGGCTTAACCGGAGTCGACTTCGTTCGCTGCTGGCTTTCTTGGAGCATCCTCCCACTAAGCCGGCGCTCAAGTCTGATGTGCGAATACACCGGCAAACCGGATGATCCTCGGCGCCACACTGAAATGATACTTCCTGAAAATGAAGTTACTGAGTCCGCCAAGAAAATGCTGAACATCCCTCTGGAGGAGTGCAGCCGGACCGGTTTAGCTCCGTTCTGCGCAACCAATGAACCGCCAGCGGTAAGTCTTTTCCGACCCTTTCCTGTTTGTCTTAATCCGTTCATATCGGTTGTCTTCATCTTGTTACTATCCCTTCGCACAGTCCAACGATCCTTTCTGGAAGAGGAAATCTCTGGATAAACCGGCCAAGCAATCACGGAAGAAAACTTACGCTGTTAAGAAGAAAAAGGTTGTTGCCGCTTCCGGTTCACACCCTGAGGAGGATGATCCTGACTCTGAGGTACCAATTAACTCTTATATCTTTTGATCTCTCTTTGCATGAATTTATGTTAATAGTACCTTTCCATAGGACCTGGCGGAGGGAAGTAAAGCGGCGGGAGTTGAGGTAATTTCTCTCTCTTCTGATTCAGAACCGTTGCCACCCAAAATCCGTCGGGTGTCCTGGAAATATCGATTTTCTCATCCTTATGCTGTGATGGCCTGCCTTATTAGGGATGATAGACTACTCATATCAATAAGGAATTCCTTCTTTTCCGGGAGCCCATTCGGATAGAACTCCAAAGTTAAGCGTGCTCAGCTTGGAGTAGTTTCAGGATGGGTGACCGACCGGGAAGTTGCTCCCGGGTGCGCACGAGTGAGGACAAAGTGCGCAGAAAAGACTAGTATTGATATGTGAGGCCAGTCTAGATCCCACCAGGAGTAACGACCACCGGCGGGTGTGTCCGGGGCGTTACAAGTTGGTATCAGAGCCGACCCTCGCGGTTACACGGATGTTTGCGGACAGTTTGCAGTCATGTTGTGCATGACATTTGTGACCCGTCGTGGCACACGGCATGGCACATGTGATGTCCTGGAAGCACAGACGGTTGTACCAAGAGGGAACGTTCCTGTGGCCCGACGAGGACGTCGGTTCCTCTGAGTGAGGGTGTATGTGATGGCCTGGCTTATTAGGGATGATAGACTACTCATATCAATAAGGAATTCCTTCTTTTCCGGGAGCCCATTCGGATAGAACTCCAAAGTTAAGCGTGCTCAGCTTGGAGTAGTTTCAGGATGGGTGACCGACCGGGAAGTTGCTCCCGGGTGCGCACGAGTGAGGACAAAGTGCGCAGAAAAGACTAGTATTGATATGTGAGGCCAGTCTAGATTCCAACAGGAGTAACGACCACCGGCGGGTGTGTCCGGGGCATTACATATGCTCATTGGATCCCAACTTTCTTTTGAAGAAACAGCAGCACGAAGCTCGCCGGACCACGCGCCATAGCGGCCATGTGGTTGAGTCATCCGGAATACCCCTTACACCGGCTCGCAGGCGCCGCTCCGAGGTTTTACTCACTCCAACTCTCCTTCATCCAAAAGCAGGCCTTATACGTAAACCGCTTAAACTGTCTGATCCCAACTATCAGGAGGCTCCACTGTCCTCTTCCGGCGAATCGACTGCCACGCAGGTCCCAGTACTCAAGACCGTCCCTGGGTAAGTCCTTCTTTCTAACATTCGGTTTACCTTCCTGTTTTTAACTTTATGATTCTCAATGTTCCTTTAACCTTTACCAGAATGCCGAAGCCTAGCAAAAAGGCGAAAGCAAATAAACCAGCTGTGGAGACCACAACTGCTGAACCGGCCGAGGACCCTGAAGCGGCCATCTTTCCAGAAGATAACCTTGAAGCTCAGCTTGATGATCCCATTCCTATGGATCGTGACAATGTTGCTGCTCCGGAAGGTGACAACATAGAGAATACGGCTGAACCGGCAAGCCCTGTCCGGGTTAGCCCTCCTCGGGCTAGCCCGGCTCCTGTCAGTCTGGTGCCTACTACTGTCCCCCCTCCAGCCAACTGCTGCCTCATCCGCAGATGTTGAAATAACCGGTCTAGGCTTCACTACTCCCACAGAGCATGTCACTTTGGCTAGGCATACTGCCAAGGAGGAGAAATTTCAACAAGACAAAGGCAAGTGGAGCTCAGATTTATCCGGCTATGCTCAGTTGAGTGCCCAGGAACTTCATTCCGGGTACTTGAACCGGCTCTTTACTGGCCGCGACTATGAAGTCGGTTTAGTTAATATGATGAAGGACAAGTATGAGGTAACTTTCTTTCCTTTCACTTATGTCTCTGCTTTGTAATTTTGCAATCTTATCTTTAGGCCATAGTAGCCCTCAAGTGCTGGTTTAGCTTTATTGTAGGTGAACTGGGACTTCCATTATGCCTGAGAATGAGCTTACATTAGCCCCCAAGTGCCAAGGGCATAACTTGTTTATGCGCTTGGGACTTGTGTGAAATTTTTTCTTTCTTTACTTTAATTGCACATTAGCCCCCAAGTGTCAAGGGCATAACTTGTTTATATGCTTGAGACTTTGTCTGAAAAATTTCCTTTCTGTACTTCAATTGCACATTAGCCCCCAAGTGTCAAGTGTATGACTTGTTATGCACTTGAGACTTGATTGATCTATCCTTCTAATCCGTTTGAATTCCTCGCAGGCTGACTTGACCCGGAGGGCTTCGGAGGTAACTGAGCTCCGGAATAACTTGGCCATGAAACTGCCTCAGCCAAAGCCAAGGAAGAACTTGTGCTTACTTTGACCAACATGGAGAAAATGAAAAAAGATTTTGAAGCAGAGCGGTCCATATGGGAGGTGCAGAGGAATGCTCTTGAAAAAAGAGCAAAGGACGCCGAAACTGCTCTTAATCCGGTTACGCAGGAGTTAACCGGTTTAAAACAGCAAATAGAGCTCATGACTTCTGCTATCTTCGGTGAGTGCCCATCTCTGTATGTTTTTCATCCTGGCAATCTTTTATTCCACTCCGGTTTAACTCGCCAAATGTATATAGGGAGGCGCATAACTCATCTTGGAGATGATGTCCGGAAGAAACTCAAGGCAGCTTACACCCTGGTGGAGCAGCTCTATTCCGGCGCTCAAAGGTCTATCAGTGCCATGTCACACAAAAAACCGGCGCCGACCACCATCCAAGCCACCCTGGAGAAGCTGTCTGTCCTGCCTGTGCGTCTGGTTGAGGTAAAGAAATCTGCTGCCCGAGCTGGCTCTCTTATGGCGCTGACCTGGGCCAAAGCATGGGTCCCTGATTTTGACCCGACTGAAGCTATGAACGGCTATCCCAGCAACAAAGAGGACGGGTCAGTCTTCTCTGCTGACGATCTCCGTGCTTTGACTAAGGACATGCACCCGCTTGCCAGTAAGCTTGCTGATGAAGCGGATTTGACAAGGTATCATCCGGCTTATGACTTAGAAAATTAGCAGGTGGAGCGGCCGGTTTACGACACTGAAAATCTGATCCCACCAGTTCGTGGCCATACTTTCGCTCCAGATATTGACCCTTCAGATCTTATTGATGATGAAATGTATTTCCGTGCACTCTCCAAGATTGATTGGTGCGCTCTTGGTTTCCAGCCATTGCCTAAAGTTGACGAAGGCCCGGAACAAGTTGACCCTCAGCCTTCGCAGCGTGAAGAGGAGTCGTAAACCGTCCGGTTTAATTTGTAGTTGCTGAATATTTTGCAAAAAACTTTGATCTATTCAGGCCTGTAGGTGCCTTGTAATAGGATAGTTGAAACACTGTCTTTGTCCCAATATGGATGGCACTGCTCGACCTGGCATCTGTCAATTTAATCCTCTGTTTTGCCATGTGTGATCCGTTTACATTATCTGTGCCTGCATGAACAAAGCTAAAAGGCGTCCTGGCAGTTTACCACCAGACGAATTATACTGCTCTGATATATAAATCAAAGTAATAGCTGTTGATCACAAATATTTACCATACCTTTGATTAAGTGTGCCTGTCGACCTTAATCCGGTAGGAATAACTGAAAGCGCAGCCGCTGATGAGGCTCTTAGCTCTCTTGTTTGGCTTTAACCTGATGACCGATTCGGGTTATGATGAACACCGGTTTAAATCTCGCTGGTGTTCATGACCCAACCTTTTTTAACTTTGTAAATATATGGTCAACCTTGTAGTTGTCCAGTCCCGCATCAAGTAAACTTGGTCAAAAAACCAATGATCATGACAACCAAGATTGTGAAATCATAGAAATAAAGATTTTTTGGGCAAATAAGACCATGTAGTCGAGGCTTTTTACGAGCTGCCAGGCTCCAAATTCGAGGCTTTTTGTGAGCTGCCAGGCTCCAAGGCTTTTTGCGAGCTACCAGGCTCCAAGGATTTTTTAGAGCTGCCAGGCTCCAAGGCTTTTTGCGAGCTGACAGGCTCCAAGGCTTTTTGCGAGCTGCCAGGCTCCAAGGCTTTTTGCGAGCTGCCAGGCTCCAAGGATTTTTGAGAGCTGCCAGGCTCCAAGGCTTTTTGCGAGCTGCCAGGCTCCAAGGCTTTTTGCGAGCTGCCAGGCTCCAATTTTGACATTTTTTCATCGATGACTCGCCACCCAATGTTTCAAAACCTCTGAAGGATCTTGTCTTTAGGTGATCAACTCGATGATTGTCAATGGCTGATTCCTTGATGTATCAAGGGCGCCAGTTTAGGAGGCCATGGTGAGTTTTCGGCGAAAACTCCCATGTGATACTCCTTTGTAAAAAATACACGGCTGATTCCCTGATGCTATCAGGGGCGTCGGTTTAAGAGGACATGGTGAGTTTTCGGCGAAATTCCCATGTGATACTCTTTTTGCGAAGATGGCTGATTCCCCAGTTTACTGGGGGTGCCGGTTTATTTATTAATCATAATATATACAATGTACATAAAACGGAGCCAATGGCTCAAGTGTAGTAAGGTCGCAGAAGAGCGATGTTCCATGGCCGCTTCGTCTCCTCCTCCGTCGTACGTGAGTCCTTATGTTCTCGAACGTCGACCAGGTAGTATGAACCGTTGTGTAGGTTCTTGCTGACCACAAAGGGTCCTTCCCAAGGTGGGAATAACTTGTGCATATCTATCTGGTCTTGGACGAGCCGGAGCACCAGGTCTCCCTCCTGGAACGTTCTGGTCTTAACCCGGCGGCTGTGGTACCGGCGCAGGTCTTGTTGATAGATCGCCGAATGCGCTGCTGCCGTGTCCCGTTCCTCATCCAGCCGGTCCAAGCCGTCTTGTCTTGCTTGCTCATTATCCGCTTCAACGTAAGCTGCCACCCGTGGTGAGCCGTGTCGGATGTCACTAGGGAGAACCGCTTCAGCACCATATACCATGAAGAAAGGCATATAACCTGTAGACCTGTTAGGTGTAGTGTTGATGCTCCAGAGGACAGAAGGTAACTCCTCTACCTAGCAACTTGGTGTTCTTTGCAAAGGAACCATAAGCCGGGGCTTGATGACTCTCAAGATCTCTTGGTTGGCCCTCTCAGCTTGGCCATTGGACTGAGGGTGAGCTACTGATGATACATCCAGGAAAATATGTTCTCTTTGACAGAACTCTTCCATCTCTCCTTTAGATAGGTTGGTGCCGTTATCAGTAATGATGCTGTGTGGAAAGCCAAACCGGAAAATTACCTTTTTGATGAACTTAACCGTTGTTGCCGCATCACACTTGCTGACAGGCTCTGCCTCAATCCACTTTGTAAACTTGTCCACTGCTACTAACAGGTGGGTTTTCTGATCTTGTGATCTTTTAAAAGGTCCAACCATATCCAGCCCCCAAGTTGCAAACGGCCAAGTAATTGGAATCATCCGTAGCTCCTGCGCCGGAACATGAGCACGCCGTGAAAATTTCTGATAGGCATCACATTTTCTGACCAAGTCCTCTGCATCAGCATGAGCCGTTAACCAGTAGGACCCATGATGAAAAGCTTTAGCTACCAATGACTTTGAACCTGTGTGATGACCACAATCTCCTTCGTGAATCTCTCAAAGAATATCACAGCCTTCCTCTGATGATACGCACCGCTGAAATGCCCCAGAAACACTGCGATGATGAAGTTCTCCATTGACGATAGTCATAGACTTGGACCGCCGGATTATCTGTCGAGCCTGAACTTCGTCCTCTGGCAACTCACCTCGGCTTAGGTATGCCAAGTAAGGGAGTGTCCAATCCGGAATAACATGAAGAGCTGCAACTAGCTGTGCTTCCGGATCAGGAATAGCTAAATCCTCCTCTAAATGTATCTTTACTGACGGACTATGCAGTTCATCCAAGAAGGTGTTAGGTGGGACCGGTTTGCGCTGGGAGCCCAGCCGGCTTAATGCATCGGCTGCTTCATTCTTCCGCCGGTCTATGTGGTCCACCTGATATCCTTTGAAGCACCCTGCGACTGCTTCAACTTCTCGCCGATAAGCCGCCATGAGTGGATCTTTAGAGTCCCACTTACCAGACACCTGTTGTGCCACTAGATCTGAGTCACCAAAGCACTTGACCCGGCTCAAGTTCATCTCCTTGGCCATCTGTAAACCGTGAAGGAGAGCTTCATACTCAGCAGCATTATTAGTGTAATGCCCAGGATGGGACTATACCTCCTACGTGTCGAGGCACGACTTAAAGGTATAAGCCCATTCTGGAATGATCTCAAGTTTGGTATCTTTGCACGACTCATGTAAAAATAGGGATGAAATTGCAAAAGGATAGTTGGCTTACACTCTCCACGTCACACAATTCATTACGTAAGCAAATCATCATCCAAAACATCACAACCCGACTACGGGCGAAGATCCAAAAGAAAGATACCAAAACATAAAGCCACAGGTCCGAATCGCCCCTAGTAGAAACCACTACTGGTCGTCGAACACGTCACAAACATACGGCCACTCTCTTCATCGAGCTCCCAGTGAAGTACTTGAACCAGCTCCTGCATCATACTCGGCTGAACCTGCATCTGGTGTTGTAGTAACTGTGAGCCACGAGGACTCAGCAATCCCATAACCATGGGTAACAAGACTAGCAAAGCTTTATGGGTAGGAAGAGTTAAAGTGGTGAGGTTGCAGCAGCGGCTAAGCATAATATGGTGGCTAGCTTACGAGTACAAGAATAAGACGAGCATCTACGCAAACGGTCGCAAACTAGTAATGATCGCTAAAGATCCTGAACTACCTACAAGTCAAACATAACCCCACCGTGTTCTCTTCTCAAAGTGAAAAGAGACAGTCACGGTTACTCACGCAGTTGTGTGTTTTACTTCGGATCCTCTGTCAAGTTTTCTACAACCGGACATTAATAAATTCCCATCTGCCACATAGCCGCGGGCACGGCTTTCGAAAGTTCATAACCCTGCAGGGGTGTCCCAACTTAGCCCATCACAAGCTCTCACAATCAGCTAAAGTGATAAATATAATATCATCACCCCTTATCTTAGGGAAATCCGATCAGGCTCGGCATACCGGTGCACAAGACATTTCGACAATGGTAAAACAAGTCCAGCAAGACCTCCCGGCGTGCCGACACCCTGATAGTAGCCGTGTGTATCTCGTCTCAGGCCACGTCCGGATGGGTGATGCTACAGGTAAAACCAGCCGTCGGGTTTCCCCAAGGTGGCCCCGCAGGCTCCCCGTTTGGGACCAACACCATCAGCACTGCCCCCCTGCTATGTAGAAAAGAATCTCCAAGGAGCGTCCCCCTTATGCAATTTAATTAATTAATTAAGTTGTTATTATGAGGCAAATTAAAACCAATGTTGGGCCTTGCTGGAGGAGTTTTATTCAAAGTCGAAGTGTCAAGGGGTCCCCATATACCCATCGTGTAAGGAACGCAAAAAATCAAGGAACATAATGTCGGTTTATCGGCGCCTAAGGTGGCATGAGTGGAACAAAACACCGAGCAAAAGGCCAAGCCTTCCAGTTAATAATAATAATAGATATTGTGATATTCCAACAACAAGTTCCCTCCTGGAACGATCTTCATCTTCACCTGCAACTAACAACGCTATAAGAGGGGCTGAGCAAGCGGTAACATAGCCAAACAACGGTTTTGCTAGGAAGGTTTCAAAGGTTAGAGGTTTCATGGCAACAAGGAGAGGCTGACAATAATGATGGGTAGCGCGACATATAACGATAGCATCGAGACAACTAAGCAATGGCAATGATAGTAAAGGTATCCAAGGTTACGGTCATCTTGCCTGGAATTCCGCAAGGAAGAAGAACGGGTCCATGAAGAGGACGAAGAAGAAGACTTGAATAAGAACCACGAGAAGTCGAACGAATCCTCACGAACGCAACGGAACAAG
This sequence comes from Secale cereale, assembly GCA_902687465.1. Lineage (NCBI taxonomy): Eukaryota > Viridiplantae > Streptophyta > Magnoliopsida > Poales > Poaceae > Secale > Secale cereale. The sequence continues at coordinate 314,035,461 of LR738709.1, read as the reverse complement.
CACTAACGAGAAGAAGCAAGCAATACGGTAAACACACAACACGAGACATGACAATATGCTCAACCAAGTATGATGCAAGACTGTTCTACACAGGATGCACAACAAGTCTATACAGGAAGCAAAACATGGCAAGGTAGGAAGCACAGAAAACAACACAAGTCTATATGATGCAATACATGGCAAGGTATGATGCATGACAAGTCTATACAGGAAGCAATACATGGCAAGGTAGGAAGCACAGAAAAACAACACAAGTCTATATGATGCAATACATGGCAAGGTATGATGCATGACAAGTCTATACAGGAAGCAATACATGGCAAGGTAGGAAGCACAGAAAAACAACAGAAGCAACAAGTTTAAATGAGGCCGGAAACTACAACAACAATTCCGGAAAATCCCCATATGCATGTTTAGCAATTATTAAAGCAACAACAATTCACACATTTTAATGCTGTTAACATGATGCGGATGACATGATCAAGTTTTATGCAATTTTTAGTAAAAGTTAACATGAAGAGATAGGAAGTATTGTCGCCGTGGTGGAAGGAAAGGGTGCCACGGCAACGAATCCGAAAATGATGCCACACAACATATCGGTACCGACAACTCGTGGAGAGACCGGTGCAAAAGAAAGGTGGCGTGAGCGAGTCGAACAAGATGAAAGGTGGGGTGAACCCGGTTGCCCGGTTCCCACGGGTCGGCGACAAGGCAAACGAGGGCCACAATGGACACGATGCAAACATCCGATTCATCTCATACAACACATGCAGTCCACGGGTCATCGTCTCGGGGTTATACCTTCGGAACGTTCGTTTCGGGGCGGTTCGAGGTCGTAGAGGAAGTAGTGGTACTCGCGGGTTGTGGTACACGTTTTGTAGCCGTTCACGTGTCCGAAGATGTTCGGGGTCGACGGTAGAGGTACTTGGCGAATCGAACGTCTTCTGGGGGACGGTAGTGGTACACGGTTCTTCGGCGACGGTCGTCGTACACGTTTCGTAGATGTTCATGTTCTCGGAAGAGGTACTTGTCGCATCGTCGGATGTAGTGGTACTTGACGCGTCGTCTTGTGTAGTCGTTCGGGCATCCATGGAACTTGCCGGTCTCGGTCTCGGCAACGTAGTTGTACAAGTCGTTTGAAGCCGAACTTGAAGGACGTCGGCGTCGTGGTACTCATGTTGGTGTAGTCGTACTTGAGGTCCTCGTGCACTTGGCCGTCTCTGGAAGAGGAACTTGGCAGCAACAACGAGGGGGCAGCAAGATCTTTGGGTCATCGGCAACAAGGCAGGGCGACGAGCTCGGGCTCAAACACCTGAAAAAGATGGCGCGGCGGTGGAGTTTCTGCCTGCCTGGGAAGGACGACGCCAACGGAGAACAGGGCGTCGAGGAGGTGGGCGCATGAGAGGCCCGGCGAGGTGGCGCCCCGTGGCTCGTGCACGCGAGGACGTGATTGGGGAAGGAGGCACGGGCGCTGACGGTGGTCGCCATGGCGCTGGCAGCAGCGTTCGCGGGCAGAGGCTGGCTGCGCGGCTTGAGGAGGACGGAGGTGCAGCGCTGGAGGTTGCTTGAGGGCCTCGGTCGGCGACGCTTGGCGAGGAGGAGACAGGAGGAGAGGCGCGGCGATGCTTGAGGTGGAAGGGCGCGGGCGCGCTCCGGTGGCCTGCACGAGGTAGCTCCTGGCGGCTGGCTCACCGCCGGGAAGGTGCAGAGGCGAGGACAAGGAAGGCGCGACGGTGCTGGCAGGAGCGCTCCAGCGGGGGAGGCCATCGGAGGCAGGGGAAGTGGGAGATAGCGACTCGGTGGGGGGAGGCGAGGCCGAAGCTGGGTGGCGGCGGTCGAGGGAAGCCGGTGGCGATGGGGATCGGGGAAGGGAGAGATCGAAGCGGGGGGAGGAAGAGGCACGGGATCGTCGATCCTGTGTGCGGCGGCGGCGTGGGAAAGGGTCGAGAGGGAGAGGGATGAGAGTGGGCTAGGTTAGCTAGGGTTCGGCGCTGGAGTTGGCCTGATGGGCCAGTCCGGCGCGAGGGAAACGGCTAGGGGCCTGGCTGCGGCTGGGCCCCTCCTTCCTTTTCTCTTTTATAGAAGAAAACAAATAAAGAGAAGAAAAGAAAGAGGGGGGTTAGGGAAAGAGTCGCACATGAGGTTATTTTTCTCGGGCTCATAAAAATGAGCTTGATCCGAGAAAAATAGCAATGGCCATTTGCAAGGTTTAAATTCAAATTCATTTGAATTTAATTCAAATGGTTTGAACAAGGGCTAGGCTTTGAAGAGTTCAAAAATGCTCGGATTTTTGGAGGAGCCTCAATAAAACGGATAGGAATTATAGACAAGGTTTTGACGGTGAAACTTGAAGCAAAAGAGGCCTGGAGAATAATTACAAGTGTGTTTTTGGTGAATTCCAAACAATTGGAATAATTTAATAATAGCTCCATAAATATTAGGAGGACATATATATGTTATAAAGAGAACTCATCCTTCCCTCGATTTAAATGGACCGAAGGTCCATACGACTTATTTGGTTGAGTTGCAGAATTAAAGTCATGATGGCATGATGACATGATGCAATGCAAAAATAAATAACACAAGCACAAATGAAACACACGGGAGAACCCGGAACATCTGGAATCTTCTGGGACGTCGGTCTTCGGGCGTCACAACTCTCCCACACTAACAGAGGATCTCGACCCGAGATCCTAGAGATGGCACCGGGTAAAAACGGGAGAGGAAGATGTAAAACAGAGTTGCTTCTTCGACAAACGAGTGAAACCACGAACGTTGAGAGGTTGAACAATCTTGAATAAAGAATACAATGGAGATGAACGAAGATGAAAACACTCCGTTAGAAAAGAGGAACAAGGAACATTAGGAGAACCTTGTAGGTTGAAGGACATGAAACAAGAGCTTACGAAACAAAAGAATATGAAACCGCAATGGTATAGCCAAGGAATAAGAATGACATAATTTGGACAGCACTCCGACTGAAAATGGAAGGAATTAACATGAACTTGAGGAGAAGGGATGATACTTGATGAAATCAACAGCATATTGCCTCCGAAACAATTGAAAGAATGGCACAAGGTTAAGAAAGATTTCAGGCAGCACTCCGGTTGAAAAGATAGGCAAAACTTGATAAGATGAGAGAACTAGAATGGAGGTCACCACACTCCTGTTAATGGACTGTAAAGGACAAGAGCAGATCTTGATATGACGAGATGATGGTTCAAAGAGAGCAACATCACAATGCCTCCGGAATGAAAGAATGGACTATAGATCCATGAAAGAAAATGAATGGAGAAAAAAATGACAACTTCTCCCAAAATTGAATTTGAAAGAGAATCCTTACAAGATGGATTGACCAGAGTTGTTGGAAGAATCAACAAGCACAGAATAATCTTGTTGTTGGCTTATGGAAAACATCTCAAAATTATGAGGTGACAACCAGCCACTGACGGAAACATTTGATTGGATAGAGATCAACAAGGCGATGAAAACTTATTTCGCCGAGAGGATAAATGAAAAGCTTGGGTTATTTATAAGCACCATAAATAGCAACAATCCTTAGGGAAAGCTTTTGGTGAAATACAACCCAAGATAAATCCAACAAATAAATTGAAGGGTTGAAAAGATCTCCTGAACAAAGAAAATGATGGGTTTAAAATATCTCATTCTTGATAACTCGTGAATCATAATCCATGAAGGAATTGTCAAGAATGACGTAACACCATCCGAAATGATAAGGGAGAAGAATTGCACTTCGTAATACAAGAACAAGAATACTTGAGATCCAACAAGAATCTTGATGAAGACTTCAAGGATGAATTAAAACATGATGAACCAGCATGAGAACTCCGGTAATGAAAAACATGAGAAGCGAAAGATGAAAAGAATAAGATTCAAGGCCTGCGATGAATTAGATGGAGCTTTGAAATGATATAATTGAAATAACTTGGAGCTCCGGAAAACAAGATGAATAATTTAGAACCGAGAATATGATATGGTGAACAAGCTCCGGAAAATGAGATTAATCACTTCGAGGAAATAAGAATAAGATTTACTGTATGCTTATCCTTGATCAAAATAAATTGATGACCAGCAACGGATTTGGCCTACTACTTATTCTTCTTGAAAAGGATTGGAGAGAGATATAGCCAAACTTGAGAATAGTCTTGAACGACTCACCGGTAGGATTATGAAAGAACAAATGAATTAATACGATAACAACGGAAGAGTAATCTTGAACGAACCGCCGTAAGAATATGGAGACGAACGAAGAGGCATCAATTAAGAATAGTTGGATGACGAAGTTGAAAACTGAGAACCAAGAAATATTCTGAAATGATGGCTTCGGAGGATCACAAAGAAAAGAATTCATGAAATGCTTCGGATGGGTATGAAAATAATTCATCACAAACGGAACAATATTGAGGATCACATGAAGCTAGAACCACGAATCTTTAGAAGACCGGGTAAGGATTCAAGAGGAACTCGTCTTCGGGTCTTCAAAATCTGAGAAGACGATGAGATACACCACCATGAATTGTATAGGCACTCCGTAATGAAGAATTAAAAGGTTGAACCAATGATGAAAAAGAATTTGAAAGCGATCTTGGAGAACGCATGTGACTGATGGGAATCATTCTTATGTCACGCTTTGGAAAGAATTTGAGAATAACTCTAGAAAAATAAGAAGAGTCAGGTAAGATCCTGGAAAAAGACCTGTGGGTTAGGACCCACTAAAGAAATCGCCGTTGAAAAAGATTGCTGAAGAGATATTGCACCGGTTGAATTAAATGGCTTGAATAAGATGATAATCCTCAAAATAGCTTGAACGGATTAAGAATGGAAACACGAATCTTCTGAGATACCTTGTACGCACGGGATATGGATAGGAGAGTTGAATGAATAAGAGAGCCTTCGGATAATAAATTTCAACATGGGAAAACATGTGAAACAAAAAGGAAGAGATATGATCATGACCAAAGCTTGAATTTAGTCCACCGGAGAAGAATATTGGAATTAAGAATGATGAACTTGAAACTCTTGAACATCTTCACGATAAATCACCGGATAAGAACATTGAAGGAAAGGAATGAAGAAACATCACATGAATAATTGTGTATTTCATTTGAGAATTTCTGGCTCCATAAAGAAAAAGGGTGGGAGGGCGGTGAAAAACAAAGACAACTTGAGACGAACAAAATGGACACCGGTTGAAAAAGAATTAAACATGACCATCTTGCTGATTAAGAAGGACTAGCACTCCCATAGAAATATGAGAATACCGATTAGGAAAGGTATGGAATCAACACTTGACATCGAAGCAACTTGAATACCAGAATCAAAACAAAAACAAAGGATAGATATGTTGCAGCATAATCTTCACAATATCATCCGAACGAAGAATTTAACGAATGAATTCCGTAGGTACATCAACTTGTCGAGAAGCCACTTGGGAGAACAAAAGGAAAATAAAAGCAATAAGGAGCAGATAGAACAAATACAAGATAGAAGCTTCATCCCACATATTCGTGCTGAAAGCTTATGGAACATGTTACAAAAGGGTTTTACAATCCCCGGATCAGCATAGCCAAGGACCCTTTAAGATGCAACTCCCGATTGGAACAACGCCCATAAAACTACTTCACTCAATGTAGAACCCCGAACTTCATATCATGCATTCGTTGGAAGAATGCCTACGAACTACTAGAAGAACCCACCTATTAATTTCCGAAAGTTTCTAGTTATGCAATCAGGTGTTGGGGATACAGGGAAAGCACCGCGCACTCAACTCTAATCCTACATCCAGCTGTATCCATCCTTCAACACATAACCAGTTATTTCCGGAAACTTTTTACCTCGGACCTTCGAAACGCATCTGCTATACAAGCTATGGCAATACTCCCGAACTACCTGCCCAGTACTGGGTGATGTCGGGGTTATCTTGCCACTAACCGCATAGGAGAGTTTTCGATGTCGGCCGACTTAAGTATTCCAGAACTGCTGCGATATATTTGTGACGACAACACCTCGGAGCTCAACTCCCCGGGACACTGCCACAACCCCTAAATGACAGGAGGCATCGAGAACAATGTTCTCGTCACAAAGACATCGGAACAATCCAAACAATTCTCGCGTGATCCTAAAAGAAAATTGGTGAATTTTTGAGAGTAGAAGAGACAAGAGTAATCGTCAGGAGTCCTCACTAGAGTGAAAAGGGATGAGGAGCAAAAGAAATCCTACTCTTCGATATATATATATAACTCAAAACATTTTCAAGTGTGTGCCTAGACTCAACCGTCAACGATTCGATCAATCAGTGGGGGCTCCTAGGTCGGAGAAGGCTCTGATACCAACTTGTAATGCCCAGGATGGGACTATACCTCCTACGTGTCGAGGCATGACTTAAAGGTATCAGCCCATTCTGGAATGATCTCAAGTTTGGTATCTTTGCACGACTCATGTAAAAATAGGGATGAAATTGCAAAAGGATAGTTGGCTTACACTCGCCACGTCACACAATTCATTACATAAGCAAATCATCATCCAAAACATCACAACCCGACTACGGGCGAAGATCCAAAAGAAAGATACCAAATACATAAAGCCACAGGTCCGAATCGCCCCTAGTAGAAACCACTACTGATCGTCGAACACGTCACAAACATACGACCACTCTCTTCATCGAGCTCCCAGTGAAGTACTTGAACCAGCTCCTGCATCATACTCGGCTGAACCTGCATCTGGTGTTGTAGTAACTGTGAGCCACGAGGACTTAGCAATCCCATAACCATGGGTAACAAGACTAGCAAAGCTTTATGGGTCGGAAGAGGTAAAGTGGTGAGGTTGCAGCAGCGGCTAAGCATAATATGGTGGCTAGCTTACGAGTACAAGAATAAGATGAGCATCTACGCAAACGGTCGCAAACTAGTAATAATCCCTAAAGATCCTGAACTACCTACGAGTCAAACATAACCCCACCGTGTTCTCTTCTCAAAGTGAAAAGAGACTGTCACGGTTACTCACGCAGTTGTGTGTTTTACTTCGGATCCTCTGTCAAGTTTTCTACAACCGAACATTAACAAATTCCCATCTGCCACATAACCGCGGGCACGGCTTTCGAAAGTTCATAACCCTGCAGGGGTGTCCCAACTTAGCCCATCACAAGCTCTCACGATCACCTAAAGTGATAAATATAATATCATCACTCCTTATCTTAGGGAAATCCGATCAGGCTCGGCATCCCGGTGCACAAGACATTTCGACAATGGTAAAACAAGTCCAGCAAGACCTCCCGGCGTGCCGACACCTTGATAGTAGCCGCGCGTATCTCGTCTCAGGCCACGTCCGGATGGGTGATGCTACAGGTAAAACCAGCCCTCGGGTTTCCCCAAGGTGGCCCCACAGGCTCCCCGTTTGGGACCAACACCATCAGCACTGGCCCCCCCTGCTATGTAGAAAAGAATCTCCAAGGGGCGTCCCCCTTATGCAATTTAAATAATTAATTAAGTTGTTATTATGAGGCAAATTAAAACCAATGTTGGGCCATGCTGGAGGAGTTTTATTCAAAGTTGAAGTGTTAAGGGGTCCCCATATACCCATCGTGTAAGGAACGCAAAAAATCAAGGAACGTAATGTCGGTTTATCGGCGCCTAAGGTGGCATGAGTGGAACAAAACACCGAGCAAAAGGCCAAGCCTTCCACCCATGCCCAGTATATAGGTGTGTTAATAATAATAATAGATATTCTGATATTCCAACAACAAGTTCCCTCCTAGAACGATCTTCATCTTCACCTGCAACTAACAACGCTATAAGAGGGGCTGAGCAAGTGGTAACATAGCCAAACAACGGTTTTGCTAGGAAGGTTTCAAAGGTTAGAGGTTTCATGGCAACAAGGAGAGGCTGACAATAATGATGGGTAGCGCGACATATAATGATAGCATCGAGAGAACTAAGCAATGGCAATGATAGTAAAGGTATCCAAGGTTACGGTCATCTTGCCTGGAATTCCGCAAGGAAGAAGAACGGGTCCATGAAGAGGACGAAGAAGAAGCCTTGAAGAAGAACCACGAGAAGTCGAACGAATCCTCACGAACGCAACGGAACAAGCACTAACGAGAAGAAGCAAGCAATACGGTAAACACACAACACGAGATATGACGATATGCTCAACCAAGTATGATGCAAGACAGTTCTACACAGGATGCACAACATGTCTATACAGGAAGCAAAACATGGCAAGGTAGGAAGCACAAAAAACAACACAAGTCTATATGATGCAATACATGCCAAGGTATGATGCATGACAAGTCTATACAGGAAGCAATACATGGCAAGGTAGGAAGCACAGAAAAACAACACAAGTCTATATGATGCAATACATGGCAAGGTATGATGCATGACAAGTCTATACAGGAAGCAATACATGGCAAGGTAGGAAGCACAGAAAAACAACACAAGCAACAAGTTTAAGTGAGGCCGGAAACTACAACAACAATTCTGGAAAATCCCCATATGCATGTTTAGCAATTATTAAAGCAACAACAATTCACACATTTTAATGTTGTTAACATGATGCGGATGACATGATCAAGTTTTATGCAATTTTTAGTAAAAGTTAACATGAAGAGATATGAAGTATTGTCGCCGTGGTGGAAGGAAAGGCTGCCACGGCAACGAATCCGAAAATGATGCCACGCAACATATCGGTACCGACAACTCGTGGAGAGACCGGTGCAAAAGAAAGGTGGCGTGAGCGAGTCGAACAAGATGAAAGGTGGGGTGAACCCGGTTGCCCGGTTCCCATGGGTCGGCGACAAGGCAAACGAGGGCCTCAATGGACACGATGCAAACATCCGATTCATCTCATACAACACATGCAGTCCACGGGTCATCGTCTCGGGGTTATACCTTCGGAACGTTCGTTTCGGGGCGGTTCGAGGTCGTAGAGGAAGTAGTGGTACTCGCGGGTTGTGGTACACGTTTTGTAGCCGTTCACGTTTCCGAAGATGTTCGGGGTCGACGGTAGAGGTACTTGGCGAATCGAACGTCTTCGGGGGGACGGTAGTGGTACACGGTTCTTCGGCGACGGTCGTCGTACATGTTTTGTAGATGTTCATGTTCTCGGAAGGGGTACTTGTCGCATCGTCGGACGTAGTGGTACTTGACGCGTCGTCTTGTGTAGTCGTTCGGGCATCCATGGAACTTGCCGGTCTCGGTCTCGGCAACGTAGTTGTACAAGTCGTTTGTAGCCGAACTTGAAGGACGTCGGCGTCGTGGTACTCATGTTGGTGTAGTCGTACTTGAGGTCCTCGTGCACTTGGGCGTCTCTGGAAGAGGAACTTGGCAGCAACAACGAGGGGGCAGCAAGATCTTCGGGTCATCGGCAACAAGGCAGGGCGACGAGCTCGGGCTCAAACACCTGAAAAAGATGGCGCGGCGGCGGAGTTTCTGCCTGCCAGGGAAGGACGACGCCAATGGAGAACAGGGCGACGAGGAGGTAGGCGCATGAGAGGCCCGGCGAGGTGGCGCCCCGTGGCTCGTGCACGTGAGGACGTGATTAGGAAGGAGGCATGGGCGCTGACGGTGGTCGCCATGGCGCTGGCAGCAGCGTTCGCGGGCAGAGGCTGGCTGCGCGGCTTGAGGAGGATGGAGGCGCAGCGCTGGAGGTTGCTCGAGGGCCTCGGTCGCCGACGCTTGGCGAGGAGGAGACAGGAGGAGAGGCGCGGCGATGCTTGAGGTGGAAGGGCGCGAGCGCGCTCCGGTGGCCTGCATGACGTACTTCCTGGCGGCTGGCTCATCGCCAGGAAGGTGCAGAGGCGAGGACGGGGAAGGCACGGCGGCGCTGGCAGGAGCGCTCCAGCGGGGGAGGCCATCGGAGGCAGGGGGAAGTGGGCGATGCGAGATGGCGACTCGGTGGGGGAAGGCGAGGCCGAAGCTGGGTGGCAGCGGTCGAGGGAAGCCGGTGGCGATGGGGATCGGGGAAGGGAGAGATCGAAGCGGGGGGAGGAAGAGGCACGGGATCGTCGATCATGTGTGCGGCGGCGGCGTGGGAAAGGGTCGAGAGGGAGAGGGATGAGAGTGGGCTAGGTTAGCTAGGGTTCGGCGCTGGAGTTGGGCCTGATGGGCCAGTCCGGCGCGAGGGAAACGGCCAGGGGCCTGGCTGCGGCTGGGCCCCTCCTTCCTTTTCTCTTTTATAGAAGAAAACTAATAAAGAGAAGAAAAGAAAGAGGGGGGTTAGGGAAAGAGTCGCACATGAGGTTATTTTTCTCAGGCTCATAAAAATGAGCTTGATCCGATAAAAATAGCAATGGCCATTTGCAAGGTTTAAATTCAAATTCATTTGAATTTAATTCAAATGGTTTGAACAAGGGCTAGGCTTTGAAGAGTTCAAAAATGCTCGGATTTTTGGAGGAGCCTCAATAAAACGTATAAGAATTATAGACAAGGTTTTGACGGTGAAACTTGAAGCAAAAGAGGCCTGGAGAATAATTGCAAGTGTGTTTTTGGTGAATTCCAAACAATTGGAATAATTTAATAATAGCTCCATAAATATTAGGAGGATATATATATATGTTATAAAGAGAACTCATCCTTCCCTCGATTTAAATGGACCGAAGGTCCATACGACTTATTTGGTTGAGTTGCAGAATTAAAGTAATGATGGCATGATGACATGATGCAATGCAAAAATAAATAACACAAGCACAAATGAAACACACAGGAGAACCCGGGACATCTGGAATCTTCTGGGACGTCGGTCTTCGGGCGTCACAGTTAGTGCAAGGGAACATTAATCGAAAGACATAACAGAACTTATCACCTCGTGGGGAAGTTAACACGACTCCAGCCCCTGAACCCTCCAATTGCCTTGAACCGTCAAAGTGAATAGTCCAGTATGTATGATCCGGCTTCTCCTTAGGTGCTTGCAACTCTGTCCAATCATTGATGAAATCCACCAGTGCTTGGGACTTTATAGCAGTACGGGGTACATACTTCAATCCGTGCGGGCTAAGCTCAATGGCCCATTTCGCCACTCTGCCAGTGGCTTCTCTGTTCTGGATTATATCCCCCAATGGAGCTGAGCTAACAACAGTGATTGGGTGGCCCTGGAAATAATGCTTCAACTTCCGGTTTTCCATGAACACGCCGTATACCAACTTCTTCCAGTGTGGATACCTTTGCTTTGACTCAATAAGAACCTCATTGATGTAGTAAACCAGGCGCTGAACCGGATATTCCTTGCCTGCTTCCTTGCGTTCCACCACAATTGCCACGCTAACTGCACGGGCATTGGCGGCCATGTATAACAGGAGCGGCTCTTTGTCAACAGGGGCACCAAGAACTGGCGGTTCTGCTAATTGCCGCTTCAAATCCTCGAATGCAGCATTTGCAGCATCGCTCCACACAAACCTGTCCGTGTTTTTCAGCATCTGATAAAGCGGGATCGCCTTCTCTCCCAAACGGCTGATGAACCGGCTCAACGCTGCAATACGGCCTGCTACGCGCTGGACATCATTGATACAAGCCGGTTTAGCCAAGGATGTGATCGCCTTGATCTTCTCCGGATTAGCCTCAATCCCTCTGTTTGATACTAAGAATCCAAGGAGCTTGCCTGCTGGAACACCAAAAACACACTTCTCCGGATTAAGCATCATCTTGTAAACCCTGAGGTTGTCAAAGGTTTCTTTCAAGCCTTCTATCAGCGTCTCCTCCTTCCTGGATTTCACCACAATGTCATCAACATAAGCATGGACATTTTTTCCAATCTGCCCCTTGAAGCAGTTCTGCACACAACGTTGATAAGTTGCTTGGGCACTCTTGAGCCCAAAAGGCATGGATACATAGCAGAAGGCTCCAAAATGAGTTATGAAAGATGTCTTCTCCTGGTCCTTAACTGCCATCTTGATCTGATGATAACCTGAATATGCATCCAAAAAACTTAGCCGCTCACATCCTGCCATAGCATCAATAATCTGATCAATATGGGGGAGAGCAAAAGGATCAGTTGGGCAAGCCTTGTTTATGTCTATGTAATCAACACACATCCTCCAGGTTCCATTTTTCTTTAACACCAACACTGGATTAGCCAACCACTCTGGATGAAACACCTCAACTATGAATCCTGCGGCCAAAAGCCTGGCCACTTCTTCACCTATAGCCTTGCGCCTCTCCTCATTGAAGCGGCGCAAATACTGCTTGACCGGTTTAAACTTCGGATCAATATTAATACTGTGCTCAGCGAGTTCCCTCGGTATACCTGGCATGTCAGAAGGCTTCCATGCAAAGATATCACGGTTCTCACGGATGAACTCAATGAGCGCGCTTTCCTATTTGGGGTCGAGGTTAGCGCTGATAGTGAACTGCTTGGACGAATCGCCCGGAACAAAGTCAACCTGCTTAGTTTCCTCCGCCGACTTAAACTTTAACGCCAGATCATGCTCTGTAGTTCGCTTTTTCAACGGGGACATATCTGCCGGATCAACATTGTCTTTGTAAAATTTCAGCTCCTCCATAGCACAGACTGCCTCAGCGTATGCTGCATCTCCTTCCTCGCATTCCAAGGCGATCTTGCGGCTTCCGTGAACCGTGATGGTTCCCTTGTGACCCGGCATTTTAAGCTGCAGATAAACATAACATGGTCTAGCCATGAACTTGGCGTAAACCGGTCTCCCAAACAGAGCATGATATGGGCTCCTGATCTTTACGACCTCGAAGGTCACTGTCTCTGATCTAGAATCCTGATCATCCCCAAAGGTAACTTCCAGATCAATTTTCCCAACTGGGTAAGCCGATTTACCTGACACCACTCCATGGAATACTATGTTGGACTGCCGGAGCTTCTTATCTGTCAGCCCCATACGTCGGAAGGTCTCATAGTATAGGATGTTCATGCTACTGCCACCGTCCATAAGTACCTTTGTGAACTTATAACCTCCCACCTGTGGTGCCACCACTAAGGCCAACTGGCCCGGATTATCAACCCGTGGCGAGTGATCCTCTCTGCTCCACACAATGGGTTGCTCAGACCAACGTAAAAAAACGTGGCATCGCCGGTTCAACTGCATGTACTGCCCGCTTCAGAACCTTTTAATCTTCTTTGCACAAACTTGTGGTGAAAACATGATACTGCCCACTGCTTAGCTCCTTCGGATTATTCTGATATCCGGATTGCTGCTGCTGACGCTGCTGATTGCCTTGGTTGTTGTAACCACCCTGACCATGCTTCCGGTTATGTTGATGCTGATTGTTGCCATTATGATTATTGTTACCGTCGTGATATCCTGATCCGGATCCGTTACCTTGGTAACCCGGACCTTGAAAGCCGGAACTTGATCCACCGCCGGGGGGTCCGTGGTTATATCTGGCCTGCTTCGTAACCTCCTGCATGATTCGGCAGTCCTTCCAGAGATGCTTAGCCGGGTTTTCCTCTGTACCGTGTCTTGGGCAAGGCACACTTAGCCGTTGATCTAGATTGAAGGGTAGCCTCTCGTTGTGCGGGGGCGGTTTACCCTTGCGGCGCTTCCCGTTGCCCTAAACGTTTGTATTGGCCACAAAGTCTGAGCCGCCCTCCGCTTTTCGCTTGCCATTGTAACATGTACCTGCCGTATTGGCTTGCGCCGGTTTACCAGCCTTGCTTGCCCTTCCCGACTTGTCTCCGTCTGCATCTGGATATTTGGTGTTATCAGAGTCCCCATACTTCACCAAAGCGCTCATGAGCGTTCCCATGTCGTTGCAATCGCGCTTGAGCCGTCCTAACTTTAGCTTCAAAGACTCGAACTGGCAATTGTTCTCCAACGTTACTATCGCTGTACTGGGGTTGATACTATTGGAAGAGTGCAGGATTTCTGATACTCGCCGTACCCAACTACTTGTGGTCTCCTGCTCTCCTTGAACACATGCTGCTAAGTCCACCACCGACATCGGCTATTTGCATGTGTCTTTGAAATTACTGATAAACCGGCGACGCAACTCACCCCATGATCTGATGGAGTTAGGCGACAGGCCCTTTAACCATGTCCGGGATGTACCCTCAAGCATCATGGTAAAGTATTTGGCACACGCCGCTTCGTCCACATCAAGCATCTCCATAGCCATCTCATAACTTTCAACCCATGCCTTTGGAGCCAGATCCGCCGTGTAGTTGGGTACCTTGCGCGGGCCTTTGAAGTCTTTGGGTAATTTCACGCTTCGTAAAGCGGGGATGAGACAATGTACTCCAAAGGAACTGGCCGCGACTCCCGTTTCTGCGGTGATGGGGTGAACCAGCGTTGCTTGACGGGTGTCCTCGCGGGCAGTATGTCTAGCCTGATTTATCGCCTCTTAGGCGTGTGCTTCTGCCCCTGCCGGATTATCCTGCCTGTGACGGTGCCGTCTCCGCTCGCTGCTAGATACAGCCGGTTCATCCCAGTGCCTTGTGTAACTCCGTCTCGGGCGGGGGGTTGAATGAATCCTCTCCCGGCTATAAGGATACGCCTGCTGCTGTGTCAGCGCCATGTCCAACGATTCCTTAGCCCGTCGTGCCTCAATTGCTAACGGGATGTCCCCTCAATGGGTAAAGCGGCCAGTTGTGAAGCGGCGGCGACAATGTTGTCCAACGGGTTAGAATAGTGGTCGGGAGGGGTGGGTACATGCGGCGTTGGCACAACTTGGTGGTTCCGCTCGGTGGCTGGCGGCTGAACCGACGCGCCAGTCCCTGGAGCTCTTTACCTCTGAGCGATTACTAGCTCCCGCTCCTGGTGTGCAAAGAGATTCTTTGCCTCGTAAACCGGCGGTAGACGAGTTTGCTGCCTTCTGTACATTACCTCATGTGCAGAATTCTGATCCAACCTGAGCTGGAAAGCTTGGGAGTCTAGTTCTGCCTGCCTTGCAGCCATCCTGACTTTCTCCGCATCCAGATCCAGTTTAGCTTGCTCAATCCGGCTCTTCAGCTGAATGATCTCCGCATCATGTTGCGCCTTGTCAGCCGGGGCCACCTCTGCTATTACAAGCGCCGTCAAATTGCCGACCAAGGTGGATAGGACGTCAGAGGGCGACGGGGTTTGGTTGCCTTCCCCGGCTCCCGCTGCCTCTGAGGTGAACGCCCCGGTCATCGAGGGCTGTTGCATAGACTGTGATCCGGCCATGAAAATAGCAACCCTGTTTAGCGGATCAAAGGGGGCCGGAATACTATCACCATCGGACACACCCTCTGATCGACCGTCCTGCAATAGATACAAAGATTCGGTCTCTCCGGGTGAAGATTCATCGTCAGAGTAGACAACTGTCTCGCCACCAGAATTCGATCCGTCCTCGGCTTGCACTCCATGTATGGCTCCAACGAAAACACGCTTTACGGCGGGCTGAACCCGGGCCGATCTCGCGCGCTGAGCCGGCTCGACGATGTTGGGGAAGATGTCCGACTCAGGTCCCGGTTTGCCGATCTTGCCGATGAAGACGTGGATGCCGCCGAAGGGGACCCGGTACCCATATTGGATTGAATCGGCCTCGGGGCCCCAGCCTGCATCGTCGATGTAGATCCGGCCGCGACGACTCTTGGTCATCCGGCCAACCGCGTAACCCTTGAGTCCCTCAAAGTTGCCCTTCAAGAACTCGAAACCATCGTGGGATAGCCCCACGGTGGGCGCCAACTGTCGTGGAATTAGCACGGCAGATGTCCGATTTAGTGGACTTAGGTGTGAGGCCATCGCGCGGGTTAGCTTGAAGAGGTTAAAGCGGACAAAGGACACAGGGACTTTTGTTACCTTGCCCAATGATCGGCAAGCCATTGAAAATAAATGGATCTTCAAGAGGAAGATAGACGTCGATGGTAATGTTACTGTCTACAAAGCTTGACTTGTTGGGAAAGATTTTCGACAAGTTCAAGGAGTTGACTACGATGAGACTTTCTCAACCGTAGCGATGCTTAAATCTGTCTGAATCACGTTAGCAATTGCCGCATTTTATGATTATGAAATCTGACAAATGGATGTCAAAACTGCATTCCTTAATGGATACCTCAAAGAGTTGTATATGATGCAACCAGAAGGTTTTGTCGATCCTAAAGGTGCTAACAAAGTGTGCAAGCTTCGGTGATCCATCTATGGACTGGTGCAAGCATCTCGGAGTTGGAATATACGCTTTGATGAGGTGATCAAAGCATATGGTTTTATACAGACTTTTGGAGAAGCTTGTATTTATAAGAAAGTGAGCGAGAGCTCTGTAGTATTTCTGACATTATATGTAGATGACATATTGTTGATTGGAAATGATATAGAATTCCTGGATGGCATAAAAGGATACTTGAATAAGAATGTTTCAATGAAAGACCTCGGTGAAGCTGCTTATATATTAGGCATCAAGATCTATAGAGATAGATCAAGACGCTTAATTGGACTTTCACAAAGCACATACCTTGATAAAGTTTTGAAGAAGTTCAAAATGGATCAGTCAAAGAAAGGGTTCTTGACTGTGTTACAAGGTGTGAAGTTGAGTAAGACTCAATGCCCGACCACTGCAGAAGATAGAGAGAAAATGAAGGTCATTCCCTATGCCTCAGCCATAGGACCTATCATGTATGCAATGATGTGTACCAGACCTGATGTGTGCCTTGCTATAAGTTTAGCAGGGAGGTACCAAAGTAATCCAAGAGTGGATCACTAGACGGCGGTTAAGAACATCCTGAAGTACCTGAAAAGTACAAAGGATATGTTTCTCGTTTATGGAGGTGACAAAGAGCTCGTCGTAAATGGTTACGTCGAAGCTTTGACACTGATCCGGATGACTCTAAGTCACAAACCGGATATGTATTTTTATTGAACGGTGGAGCTGTCAGTTGGTGCAGTTCCAAGCAAAGCGTCGTGGCGGGATCTACGTGTGAAGCGGAGTACATAGCTGCTTCGGAAGCAGCAAATGAAGGAGTCAGGAAGAAGGAGTTCATATCCGATCTAGGTGTAATACCTAGTGCATCGGGTCCAATGAAAATCTTTTGTGACAACACTGGAGCAATAGCCTTGGCGAAGGAATCCAAGTTTCATAAGAGAACCAAGCACATCAAGAGACGCTTCAATTCCATCCACGATCAAGTCAAGGAAGGAGACATGGAAATTTGCAAGATACATACGGATCTGAATGTCGCAGACCCGTTGACTAAACCTCTTCCATGAGCAAAACACGATCAACACCAAGACTCCATGGGTGTTAGAATCATTACTATGTAATATGGATTATTGACTCTAGTTCAAGTGCGAGACTGAAGGAAATATGCCCTAGAGGCAATAATAAAGTTGTTATTTGTATTTCCTTATATCATGATAAATGGTTATTATTCATGCTAGAATTGTATTAACCGGAAACTTGGTACATGTGTGAATACAAAGACAAAACATAGTGTCCCTAGTATGCCTCTACTAGACTAGCTCATTGATCAAAGATGGTTATGTTTCCTAGCCATAGACATGAGTTGTCATTTGATCAATGGGATCACATCATGAGGAGAATAATGTGATTGACAAGACCCATCTGTTAGCTTAGCAATTTAATCATTTAGTTTTACTGCTATTGTTTTCTTTATGACTTATACATGTTCCTATGACTATGAGATTATGCAACTCCCGAATACCAGAGGAACACCTTGTGTGCTATCAAACGTCACAACATAACTAGGTGATTATAAAGATGCTCTACAGGTGTCTCCGAAGGTGTTTGTGGTGTTGGCATAGATCGAGAATAGGATTTGTCACTCCGAGTGTCGGAAAGGTATCTCTGGGCCCTCTCGGTAATACACATCACAATAAGCCTTGCAAGAAAATGACTAATGAGTTAGTCACGAGATGATGTATTACGGAACGAGTAAAGAGACATGCTAGTACCGAGATTGAACTAGGTATGATGATACCGACGATCGAATCTCGGGCAAGTAACATACCGATGACAAAGGGAACTACGTACGTTGTTATGCGGTTTGATCGATAAAGATCTTCGTAGAATATGAAGGTACCAATATGACCTTCCAGGTTCAGCTATTGGTTATTGACCGGAGATGAGTCTCGGTCATGTCTACATAGTTCTCGAACCCGTAGGGTCCGCACGCTTAACGTTCGATGACGATCGGTATTATGAGTTTATATGTTTTGATGTACAGAAGATAGTTCCGAGTCCCGGATATGATCACGGACATGACGAGGAGTCTCGAAATGGTCGAGACATAAATATTGATATATTGGACGACTATATTCGGACACCGGATGAGTTCCGAGGGTCACCGAATATTTATCGGAGTGCCGGGAGGTTATCGGAACCCCCGGGGGATATAATAGGCTAACATGGGCCTTGTGGGAGAGAGAGGAGAGGGCCTAGGGCTGGCCGCGCGCCTCCCCCTTGTGAGTCTGAATTGGACAAGGAGGGGGGCGGCGCCCCCTCTTTCCTCCCTCTCTCCCATCCTTCCTTTCCCCCTCCTAGTAGGACTAGGAAAGGGGAGTCCTAGTCCTACTAGGAGGAGGAATCCTCCTCTCCTTGGCGCACCCAAGGACCGACCGGCCTGCCCCTTGCTCCTTTATATACGGGGTCAGGGGGAACCCTAGGACACACAAGCTGATTGTTCCAAGCCGTGTGCGGTGCCCCCCTCCACCATATTCCACCTCGGTCATATCGTTGCAGTGCTTAGGCGAAGCCCTGCGCCGGTAGCTTCATCATCATCGTCACCATGCCATCATGCTGATGAAATCTCCCGTGACGCTCAACTGGATCAAGAGCTCGTGGGATGTCATCGAGCTGAACGTGTGCTGAACATGGAGGTGCCGTACGTTCGGTGCTTGGATCGGTTGGATCGCGAAGACGTTTGACTACATCAACCGCGTCACTAGACGCTTCCGCTTTCGGTCTACAAGGGTACGTAGACACACTCTCCCCTCTCGTTGGTATGCTTCTAGTAGATAGATCTCGCGTGATCATAGGAATTTTTTGAAATACTACGTTCCCCAACATAAACATGCACCCAATGACACATGTACGATTTTCCACCCATTTTTCTTCACTGGAGCATGTGCTTGTAGTTAAAATTTGAATTACGGACTACATTAAATGCCTACAAAACTCAACTAAAATATAAAATGGCCGAACAAACCCTGAACAGTTTCAAATTTCAGCACAACAATCTTGTTATTCTATGTTGCTTGTCGAAAACAAAATTCAAGGGAGAAGAGGCAGCGATTATCGTTTCACCCACAAGAGGGGAATGTTTCCCTACCGGAACCATGAGGGTTGTGGGAAGCTTTGGTTTGTAAGAGGCTTCTAATATAGCTGGGCCCAAATTGGACAATTTTTTTACAACGACATATATGTGCCATGTAGTGACACCATGCCAAGTTTCTTGATTTTCTGGTGAGTTTTGGATTTACGGAGATTTAAAACCGAGATTCGCAATGTTTGAGGCTGAGCCAGGACACCGAGACGGTTGAATTCATTCACATTCCTTCCATGGGACCTAAACATGCACCCCAAGGACAGATGTCTGATTTTTCTAGCCATTTTGGTGCACTGGAGAATGTATTTGTAGTTCGGATTTTAATTATGGACATTAAATGCCTAGAAAACTCAATTAATGAATAAAAAAGGTCAAACAAACCCTAAATAATTTCAAAGTTCAGTGTGAATCTCCGGTATTCCATGTTACGTGTAGAAGAAAATACAAGGCTAGAAGATGGAGCGATTATCATATCGCCCACAAGGGGACACGTTTCCCTATCGAAACCACGAGGGTTCTTTGCGAGAGGCTCCGGTTTGTAAGAGGTTTGTAATAAAGCTTGGCCCAAATTGGACATTGTTTTACCATGACATATGTGTGCCATGACGTGACACCACGCCAACTTTCATGACTTTCTGGTGAGTTATGGGTTTACGGGGATTTAAAACCGAGATTCCAAATGTTTGAGGACTAGCCAGGAGACCGGTACGGTTGTAACTCATTGCCATTCCTTGCATGGGACCTAAATATGCACCCAAGGACACATGTATTATTTTTCTAGCCATTTTCGTGAACTGGAGCATGTATTTGTAGTTCATATTTGAATTATGTACATTAAATGCCTAGGAAACTCAATTAATGTATAAAAAGGCCAAACGAACCCTGAATAATTTTAAATTTCAGCACGGATATCATGTCATTCCATGTTCCTTGTAGAAGAAAATACAAGGCGAAAAGAGACAGTGATTATCATTTCGCCCACAAGGGGGACACGTTTCCCTATCGGAACCACGAGGCTTCTTGAGAGAAGCACCGGTTTGTAAGAAGCTTGTAATAAAACTTTTCCCAAAATGGACGATTTTTTCCTCGGCATATGTGTGCCATGTCGTGACACCATGCCAAGTTTCACGATTTTCGGTTGAGTTTTGGATTTATAGGGATTTAAAAACTGAGATTCTCAATGTCCGAGGCCGGGCGAGACGCCGAGACAGTTGTAATTCATTCTCATTCTTTCCATGTGACCTAAACATGCATCCAAGGACACGTGTATGATTTTTCTAGCCATTTTGGTGCAGTAATTTGAATTATTCACATTAAATTAATGCTTATAAAACTTAATTATAATGTATAAAAAAGGCCAAATGAACCCTTAATATTTAAAGCATTTCCGTCCAACTGTGTGTCACATGTGGGTAAGCACTGTGTGCATGCGTCGTGCTAGCTCGCGCTTCCTTCTCTACTAAGTTTTCCATATTAACATTGTTATATATCCAAAAACGCTACCGTTTCTCGCCACTCCGCCCATCGGTTTCCCGCCTCTTCTCCCGTCGGTTTCTCGTTGCCAGTGTCAGTGATCATAGAAGGCTAGGTGGCGACACACCGGTGATGCAAATATTGCACACAGTTTCTAAAAGCACAAACATGTGTGATAGTAGGGAGTAGGTCCCATAGGGTTACCAGCATGCAATGCCTTAAAGGCAAGGAGGCAATTCCTATCAGCAAGGGATGGCTTCCCATCCGCTAGCCTAGTCGAATAGAACGCATAAGTTAAGCGTGCTTGGGCTGGAGTAGTCTAAGGATGGGTGACCTGGTGGGAAGTTGCATATCTTAAGCTTCATTTAAACGCTATGATAAAGTCATTATAGGCATTTATCATCTAAATTCCTGTATAGTGACATGTCATGACGATTATATAAACCTTGGGATCCTTGTTTTGCTAATTTGTAGAATATGGTTTATTGGGTTTTTTTGTTCTGAAAAATCGAAGAATGATCGATATCTATAGGCCCACACAAATGATCCATTTGACCCAATGCACGAGAAGGGTTTACCTCTTTGCTCCGTGTGCTATGTTAGAGCAAATCAAGTTTCAGCACATCCGCAGTCATTATAGGCATTTATCATCTAAATTCCTCTATAGTGACATGTCATAACGATTATATAAACCTTGGGATCCTTGTTTTGCTAATTTGTAGAATATGTTTTATTGGGTTTTTTTTGTTCTGAAAAATCGAAGAATGATCGATATCTGTAGGCCCACACAAATGATCCATTTGACCCAACGCACGAGAAGGGTTTACCTCTTTGCTACGTGTGCTATGTTAGAGCAAATCAAGTTTCAGCACATACGTTGGACGACACCCGCCCCCTACCCCCCCCCCAACCCGCCTCGAAGTTGCGTTCCGGACATCGTATGTCTTTAACCTGGCTGCGGGGGTACGATGTTCAATTTGTAATGTTACTAATGAAGTTGGTGCCCCATCGAACTTGTGCTTAGGTGATTTTAACAACTCACACACTAGACCCATACGTTGTTTTTGGGCCGCATGCAGGTATAGGGGGCGGGTGTTCTTATCGAGCATGTCTCCCTTGTACGGTTTATAGACGCCGCACATATCTATGGGCTCCCCGAGGTATATAAATATATATATATATATATATATGTATATATATATATCATCCTTGACCGATAATGAGGGGGTCCCACACAATCTATCCCTTTGACCAAACATACGAGAAGGGTTTGACCATGATGGTTTCCTTGGACGATGTCAGGACCCCGATCCTAAGTCACACCGATCTAGCTTGTAACACGTCATATCACTTTGCGGCCTCACGCACGGTATCCCCACGGGTGCCACCTTACCTGACCCGGGACCGTTTGCGTATTTTGGCACACGTATATGACAGTGTCGCTAGCATCCATATGACAGAGAACTCAGGCCGACATGGCTAGTTATAAACCAAAAGTGGCACTAAATTACAGAGACAGGCATTCATGACCCAGCAACGAACGTGTCGGTCATCAACGTATGAACCCAAGTCGTAGCAAGTTACATGGACTTAAAGGAACAACGCATGACATTTCCCCTAAGGGACAGACACAGGAACGAAGAAGGACACATGCCGGCCAGCCTACGTGTTCCGAGCAGTAGCAAGCTACCAAGGCTCATTGGAAACACTAGGAGGCATTTCCCTGTAAGATAGGCTACCAAAGGAAAACAACTAGGTGTCGGATCCCACACATACCAAGCATTTCAATCATACACACAATATGCTCAATATGTACAAATACAACATTGCATCACAACAGAACTCTATGACTCAAAGTACTTTATTTAAAAGGCTCCAAAGAGCCATACATAACATATTCATACAGGTAGGGGTCACATGACCCAACACTCAAGTCATACAGTCATACAAGCACAAGCGGAAGCTACATGTCTGAGTACAGACAACTTAGAAAATAAAACAGGCTTGGTGTAGCATGACTATCTACAAGGCCCTTCACAAGCTCCAGATCTCCGTCTGGGTAGCAAGCTACTCGTCGACGTCAATGTCTATGTAGAACCCATCAGAAGGGGCAGGGTTCTCCTCTGCAACAGTTATTAAGCAAACATGAGTACAAAGGTACTCAGCAAGTCTTACAACAGAACCTATCATACATGCAACATTATCAATAGGGGGTAGTGGAGTTCATAGCAGAAAGCCAGCTTTGACTCTTGGCTAACCTATACTACAACTCTCAACAGATTGCAAGATATTACTACGTACACGAGTCCTCTACTCACCACAACAATACACCACCGAGGATCCTCTTCCGTCATCCTACGAAGGGCCATCCACGGCACTCACACTTGTCTTGAGGCTTTTAGTAGTATCCATCAACTTGTCTATGAACTGTAAGAGTAACCAAGTAGTCCGTACCGCGAACAACGGCTATTCAAATAGATTGATAACCCTACAGGGGTGTACTTCTTCACACATGTTTTCACCACTTAGCGTTTGCACACGACATGTGCTCGGCAAACTTCAAGCGAAAGCCGACGTGGGTGTAGACCACGACCTAACCAACCACTCAAGTCTCTCATCCAGGTTTATCGCCTATTTGGGTTCCATCCGTGGGGAGATCCGGCCGGGGTGTCGCTCACGGCCCCAAACGATGTGTGCATGGTTCCCGAGTCACCAAACGGGCAACTGGTACACCGTGCCACGTACCTGTCGCATCACAGCCCACCCCGAGGGTCAGGGCTGTGCACGACCACCAGTAAACTACAAACACCAGAAACTGGTTGCAATTCCTGGACAGAGAATATGGCAGTCAATAAGTCGAGTGGGGTCATATTTCAGGGCCCAATGTGTGGTAGTAGCTGTAACTTGAACCACACATACAGATCTCAGGTCCTATGGTCGGTTCCAATGGAACAACCCACCACGTACTCCTACATGGCCTTTCATCGATACCTTTACCAAACATGTTCCACACTTCCCTCTCTTTACCGGTATGATCGTTTCACTCTGATCCATCACCCAGATGAACCAGACCTGACACAACTCTAAACATAGCAGGCAACATAAAGAAATAGCATGGTGGATCACACATCACATGGCTCAATCAACTCCTACACATGCTAGTGGGTTTCAACTATTTACTGTGGCAATGACAGGTCATGCAAGGGAATAGGGTTCAACTACCGCAGCAAGTAGCAGTTCACACGCTGTTGCCTTAATGCAGTAAAAGAGAGCAGGAGCGAGAAGATGGGTTTGTATCGGAATGATCAATGATTGCTTGCCTGACAGAGTGGTTGTCGGGTACTGCTCTTCAGCTGGATACGCGGAAGTATCCTCGGGAGCAGGACCTAACACAGAGAATATCGGCGATACAATCAATAAGCAAACAAATGCAACAATATGATGCATGCTCATGATATGGCAAGATGCATGTGTTTTGGGCTAATGCAACTATAACCAGAAGGGTTTGAGCCCATTTGAATCAAAGATTCAAATTGAAACTCAAACTATTATTTATTTAAGTGCATTATCATGTTTTAGAGTATACAACAAGGTTAACTTGCTCAAACATGCATGAAACTAGTGCCATTGGAAAGATTGGATTTTTCTGATCAATTTTCATATATAAATCTTTTCCATCTGAGCTACTATTGAATTTATATGATTTTTTGAAGTTTAAAGCATTTTCTGGAATTTCCTGAATTGTTTTTAAATCAAATAATCCCAGAAAATCCTTTACTGCGTCAGCATGACATCATGCTGACGTCAGCAAGTCAACAGACCTGATCCAGGTCAAACCTGACTGGTGGGTCCCTCATGTCAGTGTCTCTGGAGCTAATTCCGGTCAAAACTAGAGTTGACTCGGTCTGACTAAGCGATAGGGCCCACTGTCAGTGACTGTGGTGGTTAATCTAATTATTGTTAGCTCCTAATTAACAGGCCACGTCAGCCCGCCGGAGTTTGGCCGGCGGCGACCATTTCGCACGGCGGTGACTCGTCGGAATCCTTGTTCCGGCGACCATTTGTCGCGCGGATGGGCTCTATGTACTCCTGGTGATGCACCGCATCCAACGGTGCCATTGGTAGGTCGATTGGTCGCCGGAGTCGACGGCGACGAGCTCGTCTGTGGCGGCGCTCGCACGGAGTTGGCCGGGACGGTGTTGTGGTGCACGGTAGGAGGAGTTAGAGCTGGCATTAGCTTGCTGGTGATCTACTGATCCTAATGGCGTGCTCAGCCGCGAGGCACAGTGGCTGTGGCCACGGCGGCGAGTTGGCCGGCGGCGGTGAGCTACGGTCAGCAAGGGGGCGGCGGCTACAAGGCGTAATCGACCCCGTAGAGAGAGGGGTTCGAAGCGTGAGCTCACAGCGGTCGCAGAGGGCGTCGAGGCGAGCTCGGGGGAGGTCGGACGGCGACGTACGGGCGGCGGCGATCTCCGGTGCCAAAGGTTGAATACGACGGCGGGGAGGGCGTTGCAGGGCTTCTGGCGTCGTGTGCGTCGGTGGGGAGCTTCGGGGCGATGCGGCGGAGCTAATGGTGCATCGGGGAGGCGAGGGAGTGGCGTAGGGCGCGGTGGCAGCGATCGACAGCGACGAGCTCGCTCGGTGGAGCTCGGCGGAGGGGAGAGAAGAGGGGAAAGACACAGGGGAGAGGGGAACGGTCGAGGGGGTCTGCGTGGCGTCGTCCAGGTCCATCCAGGGCGTCGAAGGGGCCAGCCAGGCAGGCAGGAGGTGGTCGGCGCGTCGGCAGCGCTCGCCACCGAGCTGCTTCGTGCGCTGGCACGGCGAAGAAGACGGGGATGCCCCTGGTGGGCTGGGCCGTGTGGGCCAGTAGGTAAGTGGGCTCAGGTAAGTCTACTTCTTCCTATTTTTTCTATTTACTTTCTATTTCATTTCTTTTGCAACTTCGTTGAATTAATAAAAATGCCAGAACATTTTTATAACTCATAGAACTAGTCATGCCCACTGTATATAATATGAACAGTATGGAACATTTTAGTTTATGATTATTTGGGCACATAGAATATTTTATAGCATTTAAATGCCCAAATGCAAATACCATATGAATTAATCCAGAGACCTTGGGTGTCCTAGAAAATTGTGCACCATTTTTGGCAGAGGTTTAAGACCAAGGCAGAAATGACGAACATTTTTGAAGGGCATTTTGGGTACATTGGAAAAGATTTTATTAAACCCTAGTTGTTAGAAGAGGGGTGCTAGGGTTTCTGTCATTCCCATTTCAAGTTTCTTTGGAAAGTAAACATGATGCACACTCTAGCTAGTCCTAATGCAAGCACTGACTAGGGATGTGACAACTCACCCCCACTCAAAAGAATCGCGTCCCGAGATTCGGGTTCCTCCTGAAAGAGGGTCGGGTACTCAAGTCGAAGACGATCCTCCCTTTCCCAGGTAGCTTCACTCTCGGAATGATGTGACCATTGAACCTTGAGAAACTTGATATTGTGACGTCGAGTGGTACGCTCGGTTTGATCAAGAATACGAACGGGGTAATCTCGATATGTGAGATTGTCCTGGAGATCAAGCGTTTCGTGGTCCACTCCGTGGATAGGATCCGAGAAGCAACGCCTGAGTTGAGATACGTGGAAGACATCATGAACTCTGGAAAGGTGCGGAGGTAGTTCCAATTGGTAGGCAACTTCTCCTCGTTTGGCAAGAATGCGAAAAGGACCGATGTAACGAGGGGCCAATTTGCCTTTGATACCGAAGCGATGGGTTCCCTTAAGAGGAGTAACCCGAAGGTAAGCCTTATCGCCGACTTCAAAAGTCACATCCTTATGATGACTATCATATTGGCTCTTCTGGCGAGACTGGGTTGTTTTCAATTTCTCACAAACGATGCGAACCTGCTCTTCTGCTTCCTGGATCATATCCGGACCAAAGAATTGTCTTTCCCCGGTTTCTGACCAGTTAAGAGGTGTTCGACATCTTCGTCCATATAAAACTTCGAAGGGAGCCTTGCCCAAGCTGGCTTGATAACTATTGTTATAAGCGAATTCGGCAAATCGAAGACACTTCTCCCAATCCATACCGAAGGAGATGACAGAGGCTCGAAGCATATCTTCCATAATTTGATTGACTCGTTCCACTTGACCACTTGACTGAGGATGGAAGGCGGTGCTGAAAGAGAGATGAGTTCCCATAGCATTCTGGAAACTCTCCCAAAATCGTGAAGCGAAAAGACTTCCACGGTCTGAGTTAATCTCCAACGTCACACCATGAAGTGATACTATCCGAGAGATATACAAATCCGCTAGCTGGCTAGCGGTTATACTCTCTCGAACAGGCAGGAAGTGGGCTACGTTGGAGAGGCGGTCGATACCGACGAAGATACCATTATTCCCTTTCCTGGTCCTGGGAAACCCGGTAATGAAGTCCATACCGATCTTGTCCCATTTCCATTCAGGAATAGCTAAAGGTTGGAGGGTGCCAGCAGGCCGTTGATGCTCTGCTTTAACTCGACGGCAAACGTCGCAGTTAGCAATGAATTGAGCGATTTCTCTCTTCATCCTAGTCCACCAGAACCTCTGGCGTAGGTCCTGATACATTTTGGTACTACCGGGATGAATCGTGAGAGGAGATTCATGAGCCTCCCTAAGAATCAGCTACCGCAGATGTTGGTTCTTGGGAACCACTAAACGGTTCTCGAAGAAGACAACACCTCGATCATCCGTAGAGAAACTTCTAGCGACTCCGCTAGCAATGCTCTCCTGGAGTCGGGATATACCCTTATCACGCTTCTGGGCAGCTATGATTTGATCCGTAAGGGTAGGTTTCGCCACCAAGGTGGAAAGGAATCCTCGAGGAACAATGTGAAGGTTAAGCTTACAAAATTCCTCGTGGAGAAGTGGATGCCCTTGTTGTAACATCAAGTTGTTACAATAAGACTTACGACTTAGTGCGTCAGCCATGACATTGGCCTTGCCAGGGGTGTAAGTGATTCCTAGGTCGTAATCTGTGAGCAATTCAACCCAACATCTTTGCCTGAGATTCAAATCTGGTAGGGTGAAGATGTATTTCAGACTTTGGTGATCAGTGAAGATTTCATAGCGATCACCAAGAAGGTAATGTCGCCATGTTTTGAGTGCGTGAACTACAGCTGCAAGCTCTAGATCATGTGTAGGATAGTTATCCTCATGTGGACACAACTGGCGGGATGCGTAAGCAATCACTTGACGATCTTGCATGAGTATGCAACCTAGTCCTTGTCGCGAGGCATCGCAGTAGATAATAAAGTCCTTGGAAAAATCTGGTGGTACCAGTACGGGTGCAGATGTCAAGCGTCTGTTCAGTTCCTGAAAGCTGGACTCGCATTGTGGGGTCCATTCGAACTTTTTATCTTTCTTGATGAGTTCAGTTAGAGGTTTAGCAACCTTGGAGAAATTCTCGACAAAGCGTCGGCAATAACTTGCTAAGCCAAGAAAACTCCTAACTTGCTTGACCGATTCAGGGGGAGTCCAATCAAGGACAGCTTGAACTCGCTCGGGATTGACAGCAATACCCTTGCCAGAGATCACATGGCCTAGATAGGTCACTTCCGGCAACCAGAATTCACGTTTAGAGAATTTGGCATAAAGGCGGTGCTCTCGAAGTTTCGTCAATACCAGCCTTAGATGCTCGGCATGATCTTTCTTGTTCTTGGAGTAGATGAGTATATCATCGAGGTATACCACGACGAATTTATCCAAATAATCCATGAATATAGAATTCATTAGCCGGGAGAAGGTGGCTGGGGCATTGGTTAACCCGAAGGACATGACGGTGTACTCGTATTGGCCATAACGAGTAACAAAAGCCGTCTTGGGAATGTCCCCGTTCTTGATTTTGATTTGATGGTAGCCCAACCTCAAATCCATTTTGGAAAAGACTAAGGATCCAGCGAGCTGATCATACAGATCGTTGATCCTGGGGAGCGGATACTTGTTCTTTATGGTGACCAGATTGACAGGTCGGTAATCTACAACCATCTGTTCCGTTCCATCCTTCTTCTTGACGAAGAGGACGGGACAAGCCCAAGGGGAAGAACTAGGACGGATGAAACCCTTTTTCAAGGACTCATCGAGTTGTTTCTTAAGCTCAGCTAATTCTAGGGGTGCCATTTTATAAGGTCTCCTAGAGATTGGGACAGTTCCAGGAATAAGATCTATCACGAACTCGACATCTCTGTCAGGTGGAACACCTGGCAGTTCTTCTGGAAAAACATCCGGAAAGTCACGGACTACCGGGATATCTTCGAGTTCTGGTAGAGGGCTGGCATTAAGAGAGTAGAGCTGACGCTCAGCCATTCGGGTCAAGACATTGACTGTCTTGTCGGATGGGTGTGTAATTTGAACGGTCCTAGTGTAGCAATCAATCTTGGCGTAATGAGTTGTCATCCAATCCATACCCAAGATGATGTTTATGTTCGAGGACTTGAGAGCGATTAGAGATGCAAGGAAAACAAGTCTATCGACAAGAATTTCATTTCCATGGCTTACCCTAGAGGTTTGCCACTTTGAACCAGGAGTTTGAATAACCATGGAAGTAGGCATGTCACAAAAAGTCATGTTGTGCATTCGAGCATAGCTCTCAGATATGAACGAATGGGATGCTCCAGTATCGAAAAGAACAGATGTCGGATGGCAGTTAACGAGAAGCGTACCAAGGATGACGTTAGGATCCTCATAAGCTTCCTCAGCAGAGACATAGTTGACATGACCACGTGCAGTGGGGATTGGCTTGACATAATTCACCTTTCCGGTTGGCTTACCACGGCCGACGGGTTTTCCTGGCTGGTTCTGGGGACACTCATGCATGTAGTGCCCCGGTTCTCCACACTTGAAGCATGTCACAGTGCCAGTGCATGGAGCAAAGTTGGTAGGTGGTCCTCCATAAGTCTTGGCAGGTGCATACTGTTGCGTTGGGCGAGGCGCCTCATAGGATGGCCTCGGTGTGTACTTGGGTGGCAGAGTAGTGTTAGGAACCCACACACGACGCTTGTGAGAGTCAGAGCCGGATGAGGAACCAAAGTCACGAGGATGCTTGCGGGTGGCTTCGAAATCAGCCTGGCCCGTCTCAGCACTGATAGCTTTGTTTACCAGCTTCTCGAAGGAGGTGCACTCGTGCAGACGTAGATCTCGGCGGAGTTTAGGGCTGAGTCCCTTGCGGAACCTCGCCTACTTCTTGGCATCGGTGGATACTTCCTCAGGTGCATAGCGTGGCAAGTTGCCAAACTCGCGACTATAGCCATCCACGGTTAACCGGCCCTGGGTAAAATTGCAGAATTCCTCCCGCTTGCGATCCATGAGACCTTCCGGAATGTGATGTTCACGGAATGCCTCACTGAACTCAACCCAAGTAGTGATTTGGCCAGTAGGACGCATAGCCTCAAAGTTCTCCCACCAGAGACTTGCAGGGCCCTCAAGATGGTAGGCGGCGTAGGTAACCTTGTCAGCTTCGGCCACACGGGCAGAGTCTAGCTTGTGGGTGATACTACGAAGCCAGTCATCCGCATCCAGAGGTTCAGTGGAATGATGGAACTTAGGTGGGCACATCTTGATAAAGTCATTGATTGACACCACGTCATTCCTCTGACGGAACCCAGTGTTCTGCTCTATGCGTTCCAGGAGACGGTTGGTCTCTCTCTTGTTCCGTTCTGCCTCGAGCATAACTTCAGCCAAGGAGGGTGGTCGGGGCAGATTCTCATCTCTAGCCCCACTAGCCTCACCCTGCTCCTGAGCAGCAGGAGTGCTGCAAGTGTTGACCATCCTAGGAAAACAAAACCACGGTTTAGACAAGGATGGCAAAAACTTGACATAGGAGTGCAGAATGTAATGGATGACACGGAATGCAGAGATGATCATCCGTATGACATGGTAATATAGAAACTGTCATATATTCACCAGTGGTCATACACACCATACATAGTTTAGTACAAGCCAAGGCTAAAGTACAACTGCGGTGAAGACGATACATCTCATCAGAGGCATTCCAAGCTCCTATACATTATTTAACTACACCTCCGGAACTCAGTACTAGCTAAGTCATATTCCACAAGACGCGCAGGACTGTGGAAATACAACTACTACGATACTACTACATCCCCGTAGTAATCTTCGTAAAGATTACCACCGTAGCCTGGGAGTGGAATAGATGGATCTTGAAACTCTCGAGCACTCGAAGGCTGTGGACCATAGGGACATGGATGTGGCCTCGGACCTGATGCTGGTGGTAACCGACGCCCACGTGGAGGTGTAATACCCCCAACGTCATGCCAATCCATACGATGAGGCAGACGAGTCCGCACGGGGTACAAATCCCGCATATCCAGATATCCGGCGTGCATAGCAGGTGCAAGCCATGTCAAAGTAGTCCAGTGGGCAGCTCAAGTGTTATACAGCTCCATCCGGAGGGCACGGACCTCACGGTCCCTATCCTCCAGCATCTGGACAGTAGTCTGAAGAAGTGGCTCCTCATGAGCAGCATCAGTATACAGACCAGTATAGTAGCCTTCCTCTCTGGGGAGTGAGGCTGGCATGTAACAGAACTCAGTGTTCAGTAACAGGGCATGCCTAGCCCGGAGGATGGTCATCATCGAATAAGCGGCATCCTGCACTACCATCTCGATAGTAACCCCGAGTCCATAAGACCAATGGATGGGGTCGTTAGCTCCGGGTGATGAGGGGTATATCCGGACTGTGCAGAAATACTGACTCTGATTGAAATCCCGGTACTGTTCCTCCACGGTGTACTCAGGATACCAGTGGTAACCGGTCTCAGTCAACATGCGGACTAGCATGGCCGTGTGACCGGGCACATTAATGCACCGAGTCAAACGAACCACTTGGTGAGGTGTGCGGCCAGACATCTGAAACACGAGGTAATGCAAAGGCATTACTATTTCAGGAAGAATTCGGGCAGCATAACAACTGTAAATGCTCAAAAAAAAGATTTTGAGACATCATACAAATGATAGCATAGCCACTCAACAATACCATATCAAGGTTCCGGTTCCTACTAATCATCGTACTAAAAGGGTAGAAACTGAACTAAGGCTTGAAACCAACAATCCTAAGAGTCTACGGATTAGTAACACGTGAACCAAGTAAGGATAAGAGGCCTAGTCCTAAACCCCCGTAGAAAGAATAGACTGACTCAGATCAGAAGGGCATAAGGTAAAGAAGTAAAAAGAGCCTTACGTTCCCTTCCACAATCAATTCCCCTACATATAACTAAGAATTTTTCTAGACTCAACATTGACCAGTTTGGCTTGAGAAACCTACAGGCAGTCCGGCTCTGATGCCAACGCTGTCAGGACCCCGATCCTAAGTCACACCGATCTAGCTTGTAACACGTCATATCACTTTGCGGCCTCACGCACGGTATCCCCACGGGTGCCACCTTACCTGGCTCGGGGTCGTTTGCGCATTTTGGCACACATATATGATAGTGTCGCTAGCATCCATATGACAGAGAACCCGGGCCGACATGGCTAGTTATAAACCAAAAGTGGCACTAAATTACAGAGACAGGCATTCATGACCCAACAACGAACGTGTCGGTCATCAACGTATGAACCCAAGTCGTAGCAAGCTACATGGACTTAAAGGAACAACGCGTGACATTTCCCCTAAGGGACAGACACAGGAACAAAGAAGGACACATGCCGGCCAACCTACGTGTTCCGAGCAGTAGCAAGCTACCAAGGCTCATTGGAAACACTAGGAGGCATTTCCCTGTAAGATAGGCTACCAAAGGAAAACAACTAGGTGTCGGATCCCACACATACCAAGCATTTCAATCATACACACAATATGCTCAATATGTGCAAATACAACATTGCATCACAACAGAACTCTATGACTCAAAGTACTTTCTTTAAAAGGCTCCAAAGAGCCATACATAACATATTCATACAGGTAGGGGTCACATGACCCAACACTCAAGTCATACAGTCATACAAGCACAAGCGGAAGCTACATGTCTGAGTATAGACAACTTAGAAAATAAAATAGGCTTGGTGTAGCCTGACTATCTACAAGGCCCTTCACAAGATCCAGATCTCTGTCTGGGTAGCAAGCTACTCGTCGACGTCAACGTCTATGTAGAACCCATCAGAAGGGGCAGGGTTCTCCTCTGCAACAGTTATTAAGCAAACATGAGTACAAAGGTACTCAACAAGTCTTACAACAGAACCTATCATACATGCAACATTATCAATAGGGGGTAGTGGAGTTCATAGCAGAAAGCCAGCTTTGACTCTTGGCTAACCTATACTACAACTCTCAACAGATTGCAAGATATTACTACGTACACGAGTCCTCTACTCACCACAACAATACACCACCGAGGATCCTCTTCCGTCATCCAACGGAAGGGCCATCCACGGCACTCACACTTGTCTTGAGGCTTTTAGTAATATCCATCAACTTGTCTATGACTGTAAGAGTAACCAAGTAGTCCGTACCGCGAACAACGGCTATTCGAATAGATTGATAACCCTACAGTAGTGTACTTCTTCACACATGTTTTCACCACTTAGCGTCTGCACATGACATGTGCTCGGCAGACTTCAAGCGAAAGCCGACGTGGGTGTAGACCACGACCTAACCAACCACTCAAGTCTCTCGTCCAGGTTTATCGCCTATTTGGGTTCCATCCGTGGGGCGATCCGGCCGGGGTGTCGCTCAAGGCCCCAAACGATGTGTACAGGGTTCCCGAGTCACCAAACGGGCAACCGGTACACCGTGCCACGTACCTGTCGCATCACAGCCCACCCCGAGGGTCAGCGCTCTGCACGACCACCAGTAAACTACAAACACCAGAAACTAGTTGCAACTCCTGGACAGAGAACATGGCAGTCAGTAAGTCGAGCGAGGTCATATTGCAGGGCCCAATGTGTGGTAGTAGCTGTAACTTGAACCACACATACAGATCTCAGGTCCTATGGTCGGTTCCAATGAAACAACCCACCACGTACTCCTACATGGCCTTTCATCGATACCTTTACCAAACATGTTCCACACTTCCCTCTCTTTACCGGTATGATCGTTTCACTCTGATCCATCACCCAGATGAACGAGACCTGACACAACTCTATGCATAGCAGGCAACATAAACAAATAGCATGGTGGATCACACATCACATGGCTCAATCAACTCCTACACATGCTAGTGGGTTTCAACTATTTACTGTGGCAATGACAGGCCATGCAAGGGAATAGGGTTCAACTACCGCAGCAAGTAGCAGTTCACACGCTGTTGCCTTAATGCAGTAAAAGAGAGCAGGAGCGAGAAGATGGGTTTGTATCGGAATGATCAATGATTGCTTGCCTGACAGAGTGGTTGTCGGGTACTGCTCTTTAGCTGGATACGCAGAAGTATCCTCGGGAGCAGGACCTAACACGCAGAATATCGGCGATACAATCAATAAGCAAACAAATGCAACAATATGATGCATGCTCATGATAAGGCAAGATGCATGTGTTTTGGGCTAATGCAACTATAACCAGAAGGGTTTGAGCCCATTTGAATCAAAGATTCAAATTGAAACTCAAACTATTATTTATTTAAGTGCATTATCATGTTTTAGAGTATACAGCAAGGTTAACTTGCTCAAACATGCATGAAACCAGTGCCATTAGAAAGATTGGATTTTTCTAATCAATTTTCATATATAAATCTTTTCCATTTGAGCTACTGTTGAATTTATATGATTTTTTGAAGTTTAAAGCATTTTCTGGAATTTCCTGAATTGTTTTTAAATCAAATAATCCTAGAAAATCCTTTACTGCGTCAGCATGACATCATGCTGACGTCAGCAAGTCAACAGACCTGATCCAGGTCAAACCCGACTGGTGGGTCCCTCATGTAAGTGTCTCTGGAGCTAATTCCGGTCAAAACTAGAGTTGGCTGGGTTTGACTAAGCGATGGGGCCCACTGTCAGTGACTGTGGTTGTTAATCTAATTACTGTTAGCTCCTAATTAACAGGCCACGTCAGCCCGCCGGAGTTTGGCCGGCGGCGACCATTTCGCACGGCGGTGACTCGTCGAAATCCTTGTTCCGGCGACCATTTGCCGCGCGGATGGGCTCTATGTACTCCTGGTGATGCACCGCATCCAACGGTGCCACTGGTTGGTCGATTGGTCGCCGGAGTCGACGGCGACGAGCTCGTCCGCGGCGGCACTCACACGGAGTTGGCCGGTACGGTGTTGTGGTGCACGGTAGGAGGAGTTAGAGCTGGCATTAGCTTGCTGGTGATCTACTGATCCTAGTGGCGTGCTCAGCCGCGAGGCACAGTGGTTGTGGCCACGACGGCGAGTTGGCCGGCGGCGGTGAGCTACGGTCAGCAAGGGGGTGGCGGCTACAAGGCGTAATCGAGCCCGTAGAGAGAGGGGTTCGAAGCGTGAGCTCACAGCGGTCGCAGAGGGCGTCGATGCGATCTTGGGGGAGGTCGGTCGGCGACGTACGGGCGGCGGCGATCTCCGGTGCCGAAGGTTGAAGACGACGGCAGGGAGGGCGTTGCAGGGCTTCTGGCATCGTGTGCGTCGGTGGGGAGCTTCGGGGCGATGCGGCAGAGCTAATGGTGCGTCGAGGAGGCGAGGGAGTGGTGTAGGGTGCGGTGGCAGCGATCGACGGCGACGAGCTCGCTCGGTGGAGCTTGGCGGAGGGGGGAGAGGAGGGGAAAGACACAGGGGAGAGGGGAGCGGTCGAGGGGGTCTGCGTGGCGTCGTCCAGGTCCATCCAGGGCGTCGAAGGGGCCAGCCAGGCAGGCAGGAGGTGGTCGGCGCGTCGGCGGCGCTCGCCACCGAGCTGCTTCATGCGCTGGCACGGCGAAGAAGACGGGGATGCCCCTGGTGGGCTGGGCCGTCTGGGCCAGCAGGTAAGTGGGCTCAGGTAAGTCTGCTTCTTCCTATTTTTTTCTTTTTACTTTCTGTTTCATTTCTTTTGCAACTTTGTTGAATTAATAAAAATGCCAGAACATTTTTATAACTCATAGAACTAGTCATGCCCATTGTATATAATATGAACAGTATGGAACATTTTAGTTTATGATTATTTGGGCACATAGAATATTTTATAGCATTTAAATGCCCAAATGCAAATACCATATGAATTAATCCAGAGACCTTGGGTGTCCTAGAAAATTGTGCACCATTTTTGGCAGAGGTTTAAGACCAAGGCAGAAATGATGAACATTTTTGAAGGGCATTTTGGGTACATTGGAAAAGATTTTATTAAACCCTAGTTGTTAGAAGAGGGGTGCTGGGGTTTCTGTCATTCCCATTTCAAGTTTCTTTGGAAAGTAAACATGATGCACACTCTAGCTAGTCCTAATGCAAGCACTGACTAGGGATGTGA
>LR738709.1:313962129-313997325 GCA_902687465.1 Secale cereale | reverse complement strand
CCCCCCCCTTCCCCCTCGAACCCTAGCTCGTTGGCATCGCTGCCACCAACCCCTGTCGGCCTGTCGTTCCTCCTAGCTTAGACAATAAAGTTTAGGTTACCTAGCGATTCCCATACCATCACCCCACCCCCCTGAGTTTTTAGATGAGGCATGCGGTGTCCCTCCCCACCAGATTCACATCCCCTGCTCTAGAATGTCGCAGCCTAAGCCCGACCACTTATCCCGGGGAGCCCGATGAGCGTTCGGCCAAGAAGAGGTTTATCATGGCCTCTCTGGCGGACGTTGGCGAGGTGGCCACCGTTTGCCCCGACATGTCGATCCGGGAGCAACACCTCGCCGCGGAAGCCGACGAAGACGTTGACTACGTTGCCATGACGAAGGCTTCATGTCAGCGGGCTAGCGTATTACTATATCTCGGAAAAGCTAGCTACGACATCAAGCTCATTGACAGCGGCGGCTTCACGCAGGCCATGTCACAGGTTAAGTGGTCCATCTCCAACCCCTCAGGTTCAACCGCCGTCGATCTCTTCGATGGCCCTACCGCTGATCTCCTTCGCCGTGTGGTCAAGGATTTGCGATCCTTGTACACCATCGAGCCCATTTTGTCATTTCTAAAGGACACGTTCTATAGCGGCGGCTTGGGATCCTCAATTGCTAAGTAAGATCTCATCGATCACGACCAGGAGGAGGACACCCACAAAGGTTCTTACAAGGTGAAACAACCCATATGTGACATCAAAGAGTGCACCATGGGTCTATGCTCATCCAACTGGAAGGATCCCGGCCATGACATGTGAGGCAACCTCCTATCAGCAAATCTTACCTTTTCTAGCTTGCCAACCCATACCCTTTGTTGTAGTAGCTTTTGCCATGCGGTGTTTTAACTGTGCCGTGCTTAATTATTTCAGTTATGCAGTTCAATAGGGCTATCTGATGTTTAAATATGAATTTTCCACTTCATTTTCATGAATGGTTATATTTGGTCGTTTATAGTGAGTAGATGCCTTGTTTATCTGTATCTGGTTGTTAGGTTGGTTGCGGTGAGCATTTGTCCAGTTATCGAGCAGATGGCTTGTTTATCTGTATTTGGTTGTTAGGTTGGTTGCAGTGAGCATTTGTCCAGTTATCAAGCAGATGTCGTGTTTATCTGTATTTGGTTGTTAGGTTGGTTGCAGTGATCATTTGTCCAGTTTTCAAGCATATGCCTTGTTTATCTGTATTTGCTTATTAGGTTGGTTGTAGTGAGCATTTGTCCAGTTTTCAAGCATATGCCATGTTTATCTGTATTTTCTTGTTAGGTTGGTTGCAGTGAGACGTTGTCCAGTTTCAATGGCTATATTTGGTGGCTATACTAATAATTTATGCCTTGTTTATTTCAGTCATTCACAATGTGATGTTCATTATATGCAAGTCGGAACTGTGCCGCTCGATTGCATCAATACCAGTTTGAACGGCTATATTTGGTTCCAATAAATCCTGGTGTAGTTAACACATGCCCTTTATTTTAGTTTTACACATTTATCCAGTATGATGTTTAAGCATGACCTACGTTCTATTCATTTTCAACAATACCGGTTTGAATTGCAATATTTATTGGTTGTTAAGCATGTTGTAGGTAACATTCCCTTCCATTTTATATCTGCTTTAACAGCATGCTGAAACCAACACATTCAAGCTATTATTTGGAGATGATGTTGTTTACTTTGCTATAGTTGTTTTATGTTAAGGTTGTTGTACTTATCATGTCTTTCCACTACTTAAGCAGGACAACAACGGGAGTGGCCACCATTTTCCGATGAGGTTAGTTTCATCCCTCGGCTTGTACCCCCCCTCCCCAGTTGTTCCATAATGTAGTGCATATAGATCCAGTCCTGGACACTTGTTAGCTTCTAATATTGACTTGTTGCTTTTAGGTACACATGCCCTTGGCAAGGATCCATGCATCAAACATTTTTGCGTATGGGGCAATGAGATATTCATGAACAAGCATCAAGTGAGGAAACTGGTAAGGATTATTAGCAAAAATATATTGCCACCTGGCAAGAAAATTATTTGTTTATGCACTATCCAACACAACAGTGAGTTGTAGGATGGTAACTAAAAACTCAGCAGCCTTCTCTTTTTACTGCCCATAATGAGCTGTTAGACAATAATGTCTGGGTCTTTTTCACTTGAAGTGCTTCCCAAAGCAATTTACTCAAGATTACTAGCAAAGTACATGATTGATGGACACGCAATGAAGATTAAAGTATTTCATCTAGATTACAATGAGCATCGAGAAGTCCTAATGAAGACAGTGAAGGATGGACGGGCAACCATCACAAGGGGTTAGCCTAGAGTCGTGTGCGCATTATGCATGGAGAAGGGCACAATATGGGCATTCCGCTTCCCCTTCTCCAGCAACCAGAATGTCTTTCTCCTCTCTCCTTACAGTCTTTAGTACAGTCGTGGTTCATCATTCTTTACTTGGTGCTTCTATAGTTCTTCAGTATATATACCTGTGCATCGAATTATGCATTCGTGGTCGAACCTATATTTGTAATAAACATGGTTTGATATAAAATAAGTGATTGCCTACTTTCAAATTCAAAATATGTGATATTTAAATTAGGGATTAAGTTAGGGATAAATTAGGGATTACATTGCACACTATTTGCGAAAGCGAAATGTCTGCGATAGACGTGGAGATCAGACACGTTTCTTGGATCCACTATGTGTGCAATCAATCTTTACTGCACACACCATCAACCAAGAAAAAATGTGTGTGATTAACAACAACACCGCACACAGTTCCTTCTTATTTAATGTTTGCAAAAGTCACTGTATCACACATGCTTGCCAATTATGGAATGTTTATGATGTTGTGCACATCGCAAACGTTTGGGCATAGAAGAATGCGTGCCATAGGTCTTTATTCGACGCGGGAACGACGGATGAATCGTGTGGGATGTAATCAAGCTTCACATACAGTTTTATACGGACATTTGTATGCGCTCTTACATCGAATCGCATATAATCGAAGAAAAGTAAGGGTGTGTGATTGTGTGCTTATCATACACGTTCTATAATCATGAACTATTTGTTATGGGTCGCGCATCATAAATGTAGCACCACAGAATACCGACTGCGATGGCAATGCAAGCACAAACGAGTTGCAAGGATGAAGCATTTGGGATATTCGAGATACCAGAAACAGTTTTATAGGGACAATTGTACGCATCAAGGATCCCTATCCCCGATGGTTTCTGGGTTGTGTGGGAAGGACCCCCCCCCCCTATCGCACTCACTCACTTGGCGATCGTTCAAAATGTCGTCGCGGAAAGGGGTTAAAAACCATTTGTATAGCACCTCGTTGTACCACTGCCCGTGAAAATTATTTATCTTAGAAACCAAATTGTTAATTTTAAGAAACATGAGCATGAACATGTAGCACAATCTTGGTAAATGATGAAATTGATTATAAGAAATTTCCCTACTCATGGTTTGATTTATGGATGATCATGCAAAAAAATATGTGAGATTGAATTTTGTCTCTTGAAATCTTTTAGATTCCGCCACGGGAGGTACTTTTATGGAAATCACATTGGGAGAAGCTACTAAATTGCTTGATAATATTATTTCTAATTATGCACAATGACATACTGAAAGAGCTCCTACTAGTAAATAGGTGAATTCCGTTAAAGAAATTAGTAGTTTGAGTGATAAAGTTGATGTGCTTATGAAATTGGTTGCTAGTGAAAATGCTCCTATTGATCCTAATGATGTGCCTTTGTCAATTTTGATTGAGAAAAATAATGATCCCGTAGATGTGAATTTTGTTTCATGAAACAATGTTAATAGCAATGATTGTAGAGGAAATTTTAATCCTAGGTCGTTCCCTGGAAATTCCTCTAATAATTATGGTAATTCCTATGGTAATTCCTATAGTAATAATAATAGGATGCCCTCTGATCTTGAGAATAATATCAAAGAATTTATCAATGCTAAAAAAATCAACACTAAGATAGAAGAAAATTTGAATAAATCGTTGATATGTCTAGGAGCTTTGATAAAATTGTTCATTATGTGGAAATTCTCAAAAGTAAAATGTTGCCACCTAAGATTGATATTAGTGAATCAATTAAAGCCATTTATGTCTCTATGGATGAAAGTAAAGAAAGAACCACTAGATTAAGAGCTAAGCGAGAACTTCTGGAAAAAACGTTTCCACCCAATTTCTTTCATAGTAACGATGAGGATATTAAAATGATTGGTGTTTTTCTATTGACTCTTTGTTTAGTAATGTTAAACTTGGTGAAAAGGGACTAAAGAAGAGGCAACTTTAGCTAGAAGGCGTCCAATGATTCGGAGGGTGAAAATCTTGTTGGAAAAATTGATAAAAGTGGGTTTGGAGAGGTAAAAACTTTAGCTAGTGATGTCCCCACTCTTTTGTATTACAAAGACTTTAATTATGGTAGTTATTCTTTGATTGAATGTATTTGTTTGTTACAATCCATGCTAAATTCACCCAATGCGTATGAACAAAGTAAAGCTTTTACTATACATATTGTGGAAGCGATGATGAAAACTTTAGAAGAAAAGTTAGAATTGGAGATTTCAATTCCTAGAAGATTATATGATAAATGGGAACCCACCATTAAAGTCAAGATTAAAAATTATGAATGCAATGCTTTATATGATTCGGGTGCTATCGTTTCCACCATACCGAATCTCTATGTGATGTGCTAGGATTTACTAATACTAGATCATCGATGGTGCGCTTTGTGCGCCCATCATTTTCTTCGATCGAATGGTAGGAATTTCTACAAATATTTGGAGGCATGATCACTTCATATGTCTACAATAAGGAATAACTCTCTAGTTGTTAGGCAGAATATATAACCTATAATTCATTGAATTCATTCATATAAACTACAAACAGATATATATATAACAATGAAAGTTGGTGATACGGAGTATCCCATGATCATCCCCATGTTCACTCGACGAGACCTCAACTACACACAATTGGACACAAGGTTCACTCGCTCCTCTCTGAACCTCCACTTTCTACATGTGAGACATGGCTACTACCTCAAATATATGTGCTATGCATGACCAGGAACCAAGAGGGAGGCCATGGCACAGCTAGGAGCATTGGACAAGACGGCGAGGACACCAAGTACAAGGAACAAGAGAAGCTACTGGAAAAGCTACAGGCTCCGGACGTCCGGCATCTACCGGACGACCGGCGACTCCCAGGCGACCGGACGACCGGAGGCCACCGGACGTCCGTGACTTCGACGACAGAAGGAAAATAGCGGAAGTCCGAAGACTTCTAGACGTCCGGACCCTCGCGAGCCACCGGACGTCCGGTAGCCGTCGGACGTCCGCTACCTGCTGTCTGCGCACAGTTATCGGGCCAGAGGCCCATGTATCCCTCTCCCACTTACCCCTTCGTGGCCCTAGACTATATATACTCCTCCACCTCCTCCTAATGAGGGTTAGCTTAGGTTTAGCTCATTTGAGATAGAGCTTTGCTCATCCACTAGTGGTTCATCTCCTTGTGAGTGACTGCGGCCCCTCCACGGAGAAGATCCACACGGATTCAAGACCTATGCGGAGAAGATCCTACGGGATACCAAGACCTCCTCACGGAGAAGACTATAGCTACTTGTATCGTCCCTTGTTGATCATGGATCTTGTATCTCTTTGTGTTTCGAGGATCTAGCATATGTGTGACTTGTTCTTGTTGGTTTGAGTGTTTATCTCGTGTTTCCCTCGTGTTTCCCCTTTGTGTTCTTCGTGTTCATCGTGGGATCCCCTCCATTTCGTGAAACATCGGCCATCTAGGGTTCCACCCTACATCATTATGGTATCAAGAGCCACGGTTTCTCACGAATTTGGAGCCCCCTCCACCGTTTTCTAGCTTTCTTTTGTGTGATTTCGTCCTAAAATTCGAAAATCCCCACCAAAAATAGCCCCAAAAAAATTTGTGATATGTTGATTTGATGATATTTTGTTGATTTTGATCCATGGATTTGCTTGGTTTCAAGTGGATCTAGCACTTCCCCAAGTTTCCCCATCTTTCCTCCACAAAATCCGTCAAATTTTGACCCCAAAATCATCAAATTCCGCCCAAAAATCGCGTCCCGGATCTCAAATCTCGCGTTCACCCCGACCCACCGGACGACCGGCGTTTTACCGGACGTCTGGACCCTCACGAAGCACCGGACGTCCGGAACTCACCGGACGACCGGAACAACATATACAGCAAAAATTACCGGATTTCCGGTCTTTTCCGGACGTCCGGTACACCCAGTTTTTGAATTCGGCTGATTTTAGTTTTGTCCATAACTAATTCATACGAACTCCGATTTGGACGTTCTTTAGCTCGTTTCGAAGCTCTTGACATTCCCCATACCAAACAAATACAACCATATTCATTTGACTCCATCTTATTTTATGGATTTTGTCATCTTTGCCTAGGGCCTCCACCACATCATCCGCTATACCACCACCGACTTCCGCAACCTAACCATTTTGTCCCCCATAGCATTTGTGGTTGCTTGAGTAGTGATTTGAGTCTCCTAAGGTGTTTAGGCTACTTAGGGACCATTTCTTCTTCATCAACCACCACCACCACTTCCGCATAGCCTAGTCCACCATACATAGCCAACCCAACTTAACCAAATTTTGTTGAGCTTGTTTGAGTTGTTGCTTGTGTCTCCTAA
The DNA here is from genome assembly GCA_902687465.1 of Secale cereale. Taxonomy (NCBI): domain Eukaryota; kingdom Viridiplantae; phylum Streptophyta; class Magnoliopsida; order Poales; family Poaceae; genus Secale; species Secale cereale. Next base: position 313,990,612 of record LR738709.1, on the reverse strand, counting down.
GGTGTTTCGGCTACTTAGGGACCGTGACTTCAACTCCGACATCGTGTATAGCCCATCATTCCACTTCCGCAACCACCACGGCATTGCCGCTACCACCATTTGACATTTGTCCTTGAGATTTTGAGTTGTGGTTTTTCCGTTTCCTAAGGTGTTTCGGCTAATTAGGAACGGGTCTACATCAAGAGCACCGCATCTCATCATCATCATCATCGGACGGTAACTTCGACGACATCATTGTATATTCCCTTGCAATTGCATTGTTAACCCCTAGCCCATTTTTGCGTCACTTACCCATCGAGACTAGCCATTCGAGTATTGCCGGCAACGTTACTTGTGCACATTAGTGATCATACTTCCCATATCATACATACCATATCACCGTGGTGCATATCTTGGTATCATCTCTTGTGACACAAGGTTGTCATCGCATATACTCAATTGCTATCTTGGTTCGTGAAGTTTTGCATGAGAAAAGAGCTCAAAAGAGAAAGAGCCAAACAAGCTTTTAAGCACAAAGAAAAAGATACGCAAAGAGCTTTTAAGCAAGAACCATAGCATCATACTACATTAAGATTGTCATACTTGATCATCTTGGATCATCTTGTGCTCAAAGCACCGGAACATCATACACATAGCATACTTGGGATAGAAGCCGTTGCATTTTGCTTAGTAGGTTGTGCACAAGTTCGTATCCGCCTATTGTGCAATCGTGCTAGCGTCTCTCTAGTGTTGTGCAACACGAGCATTTTCGTGGATTCCACATTTTGGCTCATTCCTTGGTTGCACGACCCCATCTATCTATCCGTGTGTGTGTTTCCGTGTGCCATCCATATTGCTATTGGTCTACTTGTTTCACTTGCGAATTTGTGAATCTTTTTCAACTTTATTGACTCTTGCTAACATTTCACATCAAATTTTTGTGCCACTATCCTCACCGAGCTCCACCATAAGCTTTACTTGTGTAGGTGTGAGAAATCGACAAGAATTGGTACCAATTGTGCTATTTCCTTGTTCCACATTTGAGTGATCATTGATCCATCTTCAACATCGGTCAAGGTACATTTGGTATAGTTCTTCTCTTTCTCCCACTCATACTTGCTAGCGTCTTGTGATGGATAGGCAAGGCATTTCATCTCCGGTCTTCGATCGGACTACAACGAGAAATGCAAGAGTGCTTGGGTAACATCGCCATCGAACAACGACACTTCCAGACAAGGACAATGGCTTCCTTCGACGACATGTGCGACTCCTTCAACAAACAAATGGCGGAGCTCCGACACTTGGTGGTCGATTACAAGTCTTCTTCCCCTTCGTCAACCTCTCGGCGGCGACGTTCAAGTCACAAGTCTTCGGAGCGCAAACATGATGCAAGTGCAAGTCTTCCACGTCCACACCGCCATGGCGACCATCGACATCGTCATGAAGGGCAAGTCGCCTCCAAGCATCATGTGCACAACGACGACGAACGACATCTACCAAGAGCTCAAGCACGACAACGACATCATCATCATGAAGATGCTCGACAAGCGCATACCTACAAGTCCGAAGAAGCTCTACATCACGCCAAGGCCAAGCTTCAAGAGCATAAGAGAAGACCGCGAGACAAGCACACCCAAGACGGAGCTACGGCTACAACCACCACTTCGGCATCTTCGGCAAGTGCTATCAAGGCATCTTCGCCTTCGGACGTACGGCATCTTCGCCTACTTCCCATGAGTTCGCCTACATCGACGTCTTCAACATCAAGGCGATCATCTACGAGCGACGGCGACAAGACGGTCGAGCATGGGCCATCCCCTTCGACCAAGGCGAGGAGCATGAACCTCTTCGACACCATGAAGACGGCGCCCATATTGGACTACTACTCCGGGTCAAGCTACGCGAGCAAGCATGAGACCTTCTCTTTGACCTCGGAGGAGCGTGATGGTTTGCCACACCCTACGGCATTCATCTTTGGAGGCATTACGGATGAGGAAGTTGAGCATGGAGACTATTGCACCTACACCTCTTCGACATCCACATATGACGAGATGCCCCAATTCCCATGTGAGGAGAGCCACCACCACATGAGTGATACGAGTGACTCCACCATATGTGAGCTTGAGAGCATTTCCCTTGAGAGAATGAGTGTGCACACCACTAGCCCCACACATGAGAGCATGCCACTTCTCCTATGTGAGGTTGAGAGCCATTTGAGTGACTCCACCAACCATACGAGTGAGAGCATCCACGAGGGAGTGAGTGAGCCACACCACTTAGTGAGTGAGGTAGTTGATAGGGCATGTGAGGCCACTATGCTTTCTAACGACTTAACCTCTACTCCGAGTGTGTTTTCTTTGGTGCTAGGTCTCCTACAAGAGGACATGCCTACCCTCGATGAGTCCGTCCCTCCAATGGACAAAGCGATGGCCATGGTGGAAGAATATGCACCCCCCACATGGTACCATCAAGTTGCAACCTGTAATGCCCAGGATGGGACTATACCTCCTACGTGTCGAGGCACGACTTAAAGGTATAAGCCCATCCTAGAATGATCTCAAGTTTGGTATCTTTGCACGACTCATGTAAAAGAGGGATTAAAATGCAAAAGAGAGATAGTTGGCTTACACTCGCCACTTCACACAATACATTACATAAGCAATACATCAATCAAAACATCACAACCCGACTACGGGTGAAGATCCAAAAGAAAGATACCAAAACAACATAAAGCCACAGGACAAGATCGAATCCTAGTAGAAACCACTACTGATCGTCGAAGCGTCACAAACAAACAGCCAAACTCTTCATCGAGCTCCCGGTGAAGAACTGAACCAGCTTCTGCATCAAACTCGGCTGAACCTGCATCTGGTGTGGTGAAGTAACTGTGAGCCACAGAGGACTCAGCAATCCCGTTCCCGGGTAACAAGACTATTTAAGCCTTGGGTGTGGACAAGGCTGAAGAAAGAACGAGAGGTGAAGGAACAACAAGAGTCTGCAGCAGCAACTAGCACTAACTTACGTAAAAGAGAGCGAGAAGAGAAGGTGCCTCGGTCGAGAGATGATCACGAAGTGATCCTAAGTAAAGCCGGTCAAACATAACCCCACCGTGTTCAACTCCCGAATCCCTATTCGGAAATTGACAGCCACGGTACACACGCTGGTAGTGTATTGAAACATTGTGTCAAGTTATCTACAACCGGAATTAACAAGCTCCCATCTGCCACATAACCGCGGGCACGGCTTTCAAAAGTTCAAACCCTGCAGGGGTGTTCCAACTTGGCCCATCACAAGCCCACGATCCGCGAAGTCGCAACTCCATAGGTGGGAAGACCCGAGTATTCTCGGAATCCCGTGCTCAAGTTAAACCGAACTAAGGTAAGGCTAATCCAGCATATCCTCCCGGCGTGCCGACACCCTGATAGTAGCCGCGCGTATCTAGTCTCAGGCCACGACCGGATGAGCACAGCGTACAGTGGCCGAAATACCCAAGTTGCCAAGGGGGGCCCCGCACACGACTCTAGTTTGGACCAACACTCAAATCGAGCACTGGCCCAGGGGGGTTGAATTAAAATAAAAGGGATAGCTAGTCCCATTACAAGTTTTATTAGTTATTAGGCAAATAGTACCAATGTTGGGACTTGCTGGAAAAGACTTAGCACTTAGCGGTTTATCAAGGGGGTCCCATACACCCCAACCGTGTTAGGAACGCATAATCAAGGAACATAACACCGGTTTATACGGTTCCTAACGGCATGAGTGGAACAAAACACCAAGCAAAAGGCTTAGCCTTCCACCCTTGCCAATATATAGATGATTTCATTTAAGCATTTATATAGTGTGATATAACCCAACCAAACTTCAACATGAAGCAAGCGTCTTCAATCTTCACCTGCAACTAACAATGCTATAAGAAGGGCTGAGCGAAGCGTACTTAGCCAAGCAACGGTTTTCATAGGTAGGTTGGTTAAACATGGCAATTGGTTACAAGTAGGAGGCTGACAAGAAGATCATGGGCATCGAGGCAAAACTAAAGAGCGATACTCTAGCAATAGGCAAAGATAGTAATGTTATCGAGGTTCGGTCATCTTGCCTGGAATTCCACAAGGGAGAAGAACGGATCCGTGAAGTAGACGGAGCAACACAGTCGAGCGAAACCTCACAACTCCGGAACGAAACCGAAGCTAACAAGAGAAGCAACCGGAAAGAAAGAAACAACACGGTAAACACACAAGCATAAACATGGCATACGATGCACAAACAAGAATGATGCATGTCCAGTTTAATTATGCATGGCATGGCAAAGTGCACAACCAACACTACAAGTTAAGTGGAGCTCAATATGCAACGAGTTGCATATTGACGAAACACCACATTTTAATTATTTAGTTGACTCTTGTTTATTACAAGACAAGATTAATTGTTTTAACATGGCAAGAGGTGAAGCATAATAAAAACTACACTATTTAAGACATTTTAAATGAGGCCGGAGATAACAACAACAAGTCCGGAAAATCCCCATGTGCATGTTTAGTAATTATAAGCAAACAACAATTAAACATTTTAGTGTTGTTAACATGATGCGGATGACATGATAAAGTTTTATGCAAGTTTTAAAAGGTTAATAAGAAGAAGATATGAAGTGTTGTTACCGTGGTGGAATGAAAAAGAGTGCCACGGCAACGATCCGAAATGATGCAAAGGCAACAACTCGGTTCCGGTAACTCGGTGAGAGACCGGTGCAAGGTAAGATGGTGTGAGCGGGTCAACGAGATGAAAGGTGGGGCGATCCCGTTGCCGGGTTCCCACGAGTCGGTGACGAGGCAACCGAGGAGCACGACAAAGATGGAACGGGCACGAAGCACACACGGGAAACATTTCATACAACACAACAAGCATCTCACGGGTCATCCACGGGGTTATACCTTCGGAACCATCATTCTCGGAGGGGTTCGAGGTCGTAGTGGAGTAGCGGAAGTAGTCGTTCTCGCGGGTTGTAGAGGAAGTAGTGGTACACGTTTCCGAAGAGGAAGTAGTTGTTCACGGGTCTTCGGCGACGGTAGGGGTACACGGCGACGGTAGACGAACTCGTTCGTAGATGTACTTGGCGCATCCATCTTTTCCGGGCGACGGTAGTGGAACACGTTCCGTAGGGGTACTTGCCGAGTCGGTCGTCGTGGTACTTGGGGGTTCTTGTTCTCGCGACGGTAGTGGTACTTGGCGCATCACACATGTAGTCGTACACGTTTCGTAGCCGTAGAGGTACACGGCGACGGTAGACGTTCGGGCGTCGGTAGACGTTTGGGTCCAAAAGAAGATAGACTTGTTGTTTTCCTGGTTATCTGAGATTAACAAAACAGCAACAATACAACAAAACAAAGGGAACAGCTGCGGTCTCGGCGGCGAAGCTGGAAAGGACGGGGCCTTCTCGGAGCTGCTCGATCTGCTGGAGACGGAGAAGGCAGGGGCTTGGAGGCAGGGACCTGGGGTGCCACGAGGACTCTGCGGGCGCTGGAGGCAGGATGCATCGGGCTCGGGTGGTTAGCGCGCGACGGGAGGCCGGGCCTTGCTGCTGGAGACGGAGGGAGCAGCTCCGGCCGCGGCCTGGGGCGGCGCACTGCTAGGCTCGGGGCGCCGGGCGCTGCTGGTTGCTGGCGAAGGAGGAGCAGCGCTGAAGGGGAGCTCCTTGGCGAGGACGGAAGGGCGGCTGGCTCGCGCCAGAGGAGGGAGCCGCGGAGACGGCTGGCTCTAGCCGGCTAGAGCCTAGAGGCCGGGCGCGTCGGGCGCCGGTCGAGGCTGCTGGGGTGCATCGCTCGGGAGCTGGACGGCGCTGGAGAACGCGACGTGGCCGCGGGACTCGGCCTTGGCTGGGGCGCGCAGGCAGGGGCGAGGGAGGCCACGGCGAGGCCTTGGCGACGCTGGCCTGGCTGGAGCGTCGGCAGGTTCTGGGAGGATCAAGGGGAAGGACGCAGGCTCGGGCGAGAGGAAAGAGATGGGAGATCGAGGGAATCGGTACTGTAGCGAGCGAGAGAAGACTCCTGGCGGCGGCTCGGGAATAGGGAGAGAGAGACGAGCGATGTGGCTAGGGTTGGGGAGGCTGCGGGCCTAGCAGGCCGGTGGGCCTGATGGCTGGAGGACAGGGTCGGCTGGAAAAAAAAAAGAAGGGCCGGCTAGGAAGGAGGAGGCCCAGAGGCTGGTTCGGCTCTGCTGAAGTTTTACCAAAATTTAAACAGAATAACACAAGAAGAAAAAAAAAGAAAGGAGGTGGCTAGGGAAGAACTAGGACAAGGGACAAATATTCTCGGGCTCGTAAAAATGAGCACGACTGGAGAAAAATACAAAAGGCCAGATCGGAAAATAATTCAAACATATTTGAATTTAATTCAAATAGGTTTGAATTAAGACTTGAATATTGAAGTGTCCAAAAATGTTCCAATTTTTGGAGGAACCTCGAAACAACGGAAAAGAATTATTGGCAAGATTTTGAAGGTGAAACTCGAAGTGAAAAGACATGGGGAAAATGCAAGTGTGTTATGGTGATTCCGAAGCAATGGAATAATTAATAAATATAGCTCCCTAAATATTGAGAGACTTTTATATGTTATAAAGAGAAGACATTCTTCCCTCGATTTAAATGGACCGAAGGTCCACACGATTTATTAAGGTTGAGATGCAAAATAAAAATGACATGATGGCATGATGACATGATGCAATGCAAAAAATAAAAACACAAGCACAAAAGAAACACACGGGCAACCCGGAACATCTGGAATCTTCTGGAATCTTCTGGGACGTCGGTCTTCGGGCGTCACAACTCTCCCACACTAACAGAGGATCTCGACCCGAGATCCTAGAGATATCACCGGGTAAAAACGGAAGAGGAAGAGGTAAAACAAAGTTGCTTCTTTGACAGACGAGTGAAACCAAAGAACCTTGAGAGGTTGAACAATCTTGAAAGAAAGAAAGCAACGGAGATGAATGAATATGAAAACTCCGTTAGAAAAGAGGAACAAGGAACATAAAGAGAACCTTGAGAGGTTGAAAGACATGAAGCAAGAGCTTACGAACCAAAAGAATATGAAACCGCAATGGTATAGCCAAGGAATAAGAATGACAGAATTTGGACAGCACTCCGTCTGAAAATGGAAGGAATTGAAGATGAACTTGCCAAGTTGGGAAGATACTTGATGAAAACAACAACATATTGCCTCCGAAACAATTAAAAGAATGGCACCAGGGGTAAGAAAGATTCAAACAGCACTCCGGTTAAAAGACGGGCAAAACTTGATAAGATGAGAGAACTAGAATGGAAGGCACAACACTCCTGTTAAATAGACAAGCAAGGGAGAACATGATCTCGATAAAACGAGATGATGGTTAAGAGAGAGCAACATTACAAAGCCTCCGGAATGAAAGAATAGCATATAGTTCAATGAAAGAAATGAACGGAGAAGAAAATGACAACTTCTCCCACGAATGAATATGAAAAACATCCTTACGAAGAAGGGCTGAACGGAGCTGTTGGGAAAACAACAACGCAAAGAATAAGCTCGAAGTGGGCTTATGGAATACATCTCAAAATTATGAGGTGACAAACAGCCACTAACGGAAACAATTTGTTGGATTGAGATCAACAAGGAGATGAAAAGCTTATTTCACCGGAATGATAAATGAAGAACTTGGGTCATTTATAAACACCACAATAGCAAAATCCTTAGGGAAAAGCTTTAGGTGAAATACAACCCAAGATTACTCCAACGAATAAATTGAAGGGTTGAAAGGATCTCCTGAACAAGGAAAATGATGGGTTTAAATATCTCATTCTTGATAACTCGTGAATCATGAAACATGAAGGAATTGTGAGAATGACATAACACCATCTGAAAAGATAAAGAATTGCAATTCGGAATGCATGATGAAGAATGCTTGAGCTCCAACAAGAATCTTGATGAAAACTTCAAGGATTAATTAAATCTTGATGATGAACCACCATGAAAACTCCGGTAAGAAAGAATGAGAAGTGACAAAAAGAAAAGAATAAGATTGAAGGCCTCCGATGAATTAGATGGAGCTTGAAATGATAATTGGAATAACTTGGAGCTCCGGAAAACAAGATGAAGAATTTAGAACCAAGGATATGATATGATGAACAAGCTCCAGACAAAAGAATTAAATCACCTTGAAGGAATAAGAATAAGAATTATGTTATGCATATCCTTCACCAATTTAAATTGATGACAACCAAAGGATTTGGCATACTACTTATTCTCATTGGAAAGGATTAATAGAGATCTAGCACAACCTTGAGAAAAGTCTTCAACGAACCACCGGTAGGATTGTGAAAGAACTAGTGAATTAAAAACGATAACAACGGAAGGGTAATCTTGAAAGAACCACCGTAAGAATAGGGAGACGAACGAAGAGACATCAATGAAGAATATTTGGAGGACGAAGTTGAAAACTGAGAACGAAGAAATATTCTGAAATGATGGCCTTCGGAGGATCACAAAGAAAAGAATTCATGAAATGCTTTGGACGGGTATAAAAGAATTCCTCACGATCTGAACAATAATGAGGATGGCATGAAGCTAGAACCACGAATCTTCAAGAGAACGGGTCAAAATTTAAGAGAAACACTTCTTCGGTCTCCAAATGCTGAGAATGAAGACGAGAAATGCCATGAAGAATTGTTGAGCACTCCAGAATGAAGAATTAAAAGGTAGAACCAATGATGAAAAAGAATTTGAAAGCGATCTTGGAGAAGGCATATGACTGATGGCAATTCATTCTTACGTCACAAATGGAAAAGAATTTGAGTATAACTCCAGAAAAAAAATAGAAGAGTCAGGTAAGATCCTGGAAAGACCTGTGGGTTAGGGCCCACTAAAGAAATCACCGTTGGAAAAGATTGCTTAAGAGATATTGCACCGGTTGAATTAAAAAGACTTGAGTAAGATGACAATCTCAAAATAACTTGAACGGATTAAGAATGGAATTATGAATCTTCAGCACTCCAGATATGAATAACAAGAGAAGAATGATTAATTGGTGCACCGGAATAAGAAAGCATTGTGAAATGAGGAAAAGGATAAGATCAACACCGAAATCTTGAATTACATCCACCGACAGAATTGAGAACAAAAGAATGATGAACTTGAAGCTCTTGAGCATCTTCACGATAAAACACCGGATAAGAACATTGAAGGAAAAGAATGAAGAAATATCACATGAATAAAATGGATATTTCATCTGAGAATTTCTGACTCCGAGAAGAAGAAGGGTGGGAGGTTGGGTAAAACAAAGACAACTTGGGATGATTGAAACAGACAAATCGTCAGATTTCTCAACGACGTCCGTATGGAATAACTTGAAGAGAAGGCACACCGGTTGAAAAGGATTAACATGACCATCTTGATGATCAAGAAGAATTAACACTCCCATAGAAATATGAGAACACCGATTAGGAAAAGGTATGGAATCAACATTTGACATCGAAGCAACTCGAATACCAGAATCAAAACAAAACAAAGGATAGATATGCAGCAGCCTAATCTTCACAATATCATTCGAACAGAAACTTGAACGAATGAATTCCGCAGGTTCATCAACTGGACGGGAAGCCACTTGGAAGAAGGAAAAGATAAATAAAAAGGAACAAGGATCAGATAGAACAAATACAAGATAGAAGCTTCGTTCGACATCTTCGTGCTGAAAGCTCATGGAACGTGTTACAAAAGGGTTTTGCAATCCCCGGATCAGCATAGCCAAGGACCCTTTAAGATGCAACTCCCGATCAGAACAAGTCCATAAAACCACTTCACTCAATGTAGAACCCCGAACTTCATATCGAGCATCCGTTGGAAGAATGCCTAGAACTACTAGATAAACCCACCTGTAGATTTCCGAAAGTTTCCAGTTATGCAATCAGGTGTTGGGGATACACGGGAAGCACCGCGCAATCAACTCTAAACCTACATCCAGGTGTATCCATCCTTCAACACATAACCAGTCTTTCCCGGAAACTATGTACCTCGGACCTTCGAAAAGCATCCACTATAACAAGCTATGGCAATACTCTCGAACTACCTCCCCAGTACTGGGTGATGTCGGGGTTATCTTGCCACTGGCCGTATAGGGGAGATTTTCGATGTCGGCCGTCTTAAGTATTTAGTACTGTCGCGATATGCTTGTTACAATGATACCCCGAAGCTCAACTCCTCGGTAACAGGAGGCATCGAGAACAATATCCTTGTCACAAGAACATCGAAACAATCCCAAAATACTCGCGGGATTCCTAAAAAAAAATTTGGTGCAATTTTTGAAAGTAGAAGAGGCAAGAGTAATCGTCAGGAGTCCTCACCAGAGAGAAAAAGGGGATGAGAAGCAAAGAATTCCTACTCTCCGATATAATATAGGACTCAAAACATTTTTAGTGTGTGCCTAGACTCAACCGTCAATGATTCGATCAAATAGTGGGGGCTTCTAGGTCGGAGAAGGCTCTGAATACCAACTTGTAATGCCCAGGATGGGACTATACCTCCTACGTGTCGAGGCACGACTTAAAGGTATAAGCCCATCCTAGAATGATCTCAAGTTTGGTATCTTTGCACGACTCATGTAAAAGAGGGATTAAAATGCAAAAGAGAGATAGTTAGCTTACACTCGCCACTTCACACAATACATTACATAAGCAATACATCAATCAAAACATCACAACCCGACTACGGGTGAAGATCCAAAAGAAAGATACCAAAACAACATAAAGCCACAGGCCAAGATCGAATCCTAGTAGAAACCACTACTGATCGTCGAAGCGTCACAAACAAACAGCCAAACTCTTCATCGAGCTCCCGGTGAAGAACTGAACCAGCTTCTGCATCAAACTCGGCTGAACCTGCATCTGGTGTGGCGAAGTAACTGTGAGCCACAGAGGACTCAGCAATCCCGTTCCCGGGTAACAAGACTATTTAAGCCTTGGGTGTGGACAAGGCTGAAGAAAGAACGAGAGGTGAAGGAACAACAAGAGTCTGCAGCAGCAACTAGCACTAACTTACGTAAAAGAGAGCGAGAAGAGAAGGTGCCTCGGTCGAGAGATGATCACGAAGTGATCCTAACTAAATCCGGTCAAACATAACCCCACCGTGTTCAACTCCCGAATCCCTATTCGGAAATTGACAGTCACGGTACACACGCTGGTAGTGTATTGAAACATTGTGTCAAGTTATCTACAACCGGAATTAACAAGCTCCCATCTGCCACATAACCGCGGGCACGGCTTTCGAAAGTTCAAACCCTGCAGGGGTGTTCCAACTTGGCCCATCACAAGCCCACGATCCGCGAAGTCGCAACTCCATAGGTGGGAAGACCCGAGTATTCTCGGAATCCCGTGCTCAAGTTAAACCGAACTAAGGTAAGGCTAATCCAGCATATCCTCCCGGCGTGCCGACACCCTGATAGTAGCCGCGCGTATCTAGTCTCAGGCCACGACCGGATGAGCACAGCGTACAGTGGCCGAAATACCCAAGTTGCCAAGGGGGGCCCCGCACACGACTCTAGTTTGGACCAACACTCAAATCGAGCACTGGCCCAGGGGGGTTGAATTAAAATAAAAGGGATAGCTAGTCCCATTACAAGTTTTATTAGTTATTAGGCAAATAGTACCAATGTTGGGACTTGCTGGAAAAGACTTAGCACTTAGCGGTTTATCAAGGGGGTCCCATACACCCCAACCGTGTTAGGAACGCATAATCAAGGAACATAACACCGGTTTATACGGTTCCTAACGGCATGAGTGGAACAAAACACCAAGCAAAAGGCTTAGCCTTCCACCCTTGCCAATATATAGATGATTTCATTTAAGCATTTATATAGTGTGATATAACCCAACCAAACTTCAACATGAAGCAAGCGTCTTCAATCTTCACCTGCAACTAACAATGATATAAGAAGGGCTGAGCGAAGCGTACTTAGCCAAGCAACGGTTTTCATAGGTAGGTTGGTTAAACATGGCAATTGGTTACAAGTAGGAGGCTGACAAGAAGATCATGGGCATCGAGGCAAAACTAAAGAGCGATACTCTAGCAATAGGCAAAGATAGTAATGTTATCGAGGTTCGGTCATCTTGCCTGGAATTCCACAAGGGAGAAGAACGGATCCGTGAAGTAGACGGAGCAACACAGTCGAGCGAAACCTCACAACTCCGGAACGAAACCGAAGCTAACAAGAGAAGCAACCGGAAAGAAAGAAACAACACGGTAAACACACAAGCATAAACATGGCATACGATGCACAAACAAGAATGATGCATGTCCAGTTTAATTATGCATGGCATGGCAAAGTGCACAACCAACACTACAAGTTAAGTGGAGCTCAATATGCAACGAGTTGCATATTGACGAAACACCACATTTTAATTATTTAGTTGACTCTTGTTTATTACAAGACAAGATTAATTGTTTTAACATGGCAAGAGGTGAAGCATAATAAAAACTACACTATTTAAGACATTTTAAATGAGGCCGGAGATAACAACAACAAGTCCGGAAAATCCCCATGTGCATGTTTAGTAATTATAAGCAAACAACAATTAAACATTTTAGTGTTGTTAACATGATGCGGATGACATGATCAAGTTTTATGCAAGTTTTAAAAGGTTAACAAGAAGAAGATATGAAGTGTTGTTACCGTGGTGGAATGAAAAAGAGTGCCACGGCAACGATCTGAAATGATGCAAAGGCAACAACTCGGTTCCGGTAACTCGGTGAGAGACCGGTGCAAGGTAAGATGGTGTGAGCGGGTCAACGAGATGAAAGGTGGGGCGATCCCGTTGCCGGGTTCCCACGAGTCGGTGACGAGGCAACCGAGGAGCACGACAAAGATGGAACGGGCACGAAGCACACAAAGGGAAACATTTCATACAACACAACAAGCATCTCACGGGTCATCCACGGGGTTATACCTTCGGAACCATCATTCTCGGAGGGGTTCGAGGTCGTAGTGGAGTAGCGGAAGTAGTCGTTCTCGCGGGTCGTAGAGGAAGTAGTGGTACACGTTTCCGAAGAGGAAGTAGTTGTTCACGGGTCTTCGGCGACGGTAGACGAACTCGTTCGTAGATGTACTTGGCGCATCCGTCTTTTCCGGGCGACGGTAGTGGAACACGTTCCGTAGGGGTACTTGCCGAGTCGGTCGTCGTGGTACTTGGGGGTTCTCGTTCTCGCGACGGTAGTGGTACTTGGCGCATCACACATGTAGTCGTACACGTTTCGTAGTCGTAGAGGTACACGGCGACGGTAGACGTTCGGGCGCCGGTAGACGTTCGGGTCCAAAAGAAGATAGACTTGTTGTTTTCCTGGTTATCTGAGATTAACAAAACAACAACAATACAACAAAACAAAGGGAACAGCTGCGGTCTCGGCGACGAAGCTGGAAAGGACGGGGCCTTCTCGGAGCTGCTCGATCTGCTGGAGATGGAGAAGGCAGGGGCTTGGAGGCAGGACCTGGGGTGCCACGAGGACTCTGCGGGCGCTGGAGGCAGGATGCATCGGGCTCGGGTGGTTAGCGCGCGACGGGAGGCCGGGCCTTGCTGCTGGAGACGGAGGGAGCAGCTCCGGCCGCGGCCTGGGGCGGCGCACTGCTCGGCTCGGGGCGCCGGGCGCTGCTGGTTGCTGGCGAAGGAGGAGCAGCGCTGAAGGGGAGCTCCTTGGCGAGGACGGAAGGGCGGCTGGCTCGCGCCAGAGGAGGGAGCCGCGGAGACGGCTGGCTCTGGCCGGCTGGAGCCTGGAGGCCGGGCGCGCCGGGCGCCGGTCGAGGCTGCTGGGGTGCAGCGCTCGGGAGCTGGACGGCGCTGGAGAACGCGACGTGGCCGCGGGACTCGGCCTTGGCTGGGGCGCGCAGGCAGGGGCGAGGGAGGCCACGGCGAGGCCTTGGCGACGCTGGCCTGGCTGGAGCGTCGGCAGGTTCTGGGAGGATCGAGGGGAAGGACGCAGGCTCGGGCGAGAGGAAAGAGATGGGAGATCGAGGGAATCGGTACTGTAGCGAGCGAGAGAAGACTCCTGGCGGCGGCTCGGGAATAGGGAGAGAGGGACGAGCGATGCGGCTAGGGTTGGGGAGGCTGCGGGCCTAGCAGGCCGGTGGGCCTCATGGCTGGAGGAGAGGGTCGGCTGGAAAAAAAAAGAAGGGCCGGCTAGGAAGGAGGAGGCCCAGAGGCTGGTTCTGCTCTGCTGAAGTTTTACCAAAATTTAAACAGAATAACACAAGAAGAAAAAAAAGAAAGGAGGTGGCTAGGGAAGAACTAGGACAAGGGACAAATATTCTCGGGCTCGTAAAAATGAGCACGACCGGAGAAAAATACAAAAGGCCAGATCGGAAAATAATTCAAACATATTTGAATTTAATTCAAATAGGTTTGAATTAAGACTTGAATATTGAAGTGTCCAAAAATGTTCCAATTTTTGGAGGAACCTCGAAACAACGGAAAAGAATTATTGGCAAGATTTTGAAGGTGAAACTCGAAGTGAAAAGACATGGGGAAAATGCAAGTGTGTTATGGTGATTCCGAAGCAATGGAATAATTAATAAATATAGCTCCCTAAATATTGAGAGACTTTTATATGTTATAAAGAGAAGACATTCTTCCCTCGATTTAAATGGACCGAAGGTCCACACGATTTATTAAGGTTGAGATGCAAAATAAAAATGACATGATGGCATGATGACATGATGCAATGCAAAAAATAAAAACACAAGCACAAAAGAAACACACGGGCAACCCGGAACATCTGGAATATTCTGGAATCTTCTGGGACGTCGGTCTTCGGGCGTCACACAACCTCACCTACAACACATGAGCGGAACTCCAAAGGTAACATAGGTGATGGTGCTTCTCTCGTCCCACTAGTGGACTATCTTGACAATGATTGCTTGCATGATGTTGACACACCTATTGCCATGCTTCATGCTAGTGCGACTTCATCATGTCATGACTTACCTATTTATGATGAATATGATGATGAGCATGTGGAGTTGCCTAGTTGTGATGCTATGCTCCATAGGATATCATGTGAAAATTCTTTTGGTCACATCATGTTTGATAATCCTTTGAGCTTGTCATATGCTATGAGTGAGATCTCACATATTGCATCATTTCAATCTCAACATAGTAACTATGCATACACCATTAAAGTGAATCCTATTTGCACTTGTGGCATAGATGACAAGATGATGGTCATTGGCTTGTGTTTCTCTTTTGATGATATTGCCATGCTTCCTTTACATGAT
Source organism: Secale cereale (assembly GCA_902687465.1). Lineage (NCBI taxonomy): Eukaryota > Viridiplantae > Streptophyta > Magnoliopsida > Poales > Poaceae > Secale > Secale cereale. Next base: position 313,975,357 of record LR738709.1, on the reverse strand, counting down.
TTGCGCAATTCATCGACTATGCCATGCCATGAACACATTGTTCCAAATATGCATTGTTTGGGATGCTATCAATATTCTCCATGTGATGTTTCCATTGATGCTCATGAGGAGACCCCCATAGTTTCCTCATACATACTAGGAGATCTTGATGCATTCCATACCTTGCATGATTACCATGATTGTGTGCACCATATGTATTCCATGAATAACAATGCTCTACATATTTCTTGTGATGCATTACATAACTCGAGTCTCCATTATGCTATACATAACAACAAACCTCTCATGATGGATGACATGTTTCTATATCATGCATCTCATTTATTTGAGCATTGGCTTTTATGTGCTAACCAACACATGCACGTGCGCATCATGATGGATGATGTGTACATATACCATGCACACACAATTTTTCCTTTGTCTTTGTTTTGTGTAGGTACTCATGAACATTTGTCAACCTCACAATCCCATGAGTTGACAAAACGAGCTCTTGAGAGCAACGACGATTTGGGATTCCGTGGAATCTCCTTACCACCATTCTCTTCGCGCAACCACTACGCGCGTCTCTTTTACTTGGCTCTCACACGGCTATGGGCTATTTGCTACTTATCACATTATGCCCCTTTTATCGTGTTCACTTTGCATGCTATACCTCTTGATATGACTTTGCCATGCGATTGTGACCCTTGCTTGCCTTTACACATGATTCACCATTATGCTACTTATATGTGTATTTGCATGCTTGGTGGAGATACTTGTAGCTATTGCCAAGATTTCTTTGTGCCCCTTGCTATTGTTGATTCTTGTGTTGGGAGAGTCATGATGTTCCATTGCTATTTACATAGGACTTCTTACCACCACGATGATGATACTTTGCTCACATCTTGCTTTCATGCTTGTGCTATGCCATGTGCATTATTCATGACTACAATTTGCACACATGACATGCTTGCCATGATTACATCTAGTACGTTGCATCTTCGCACTACTAGCTTGTTTGACTTGATCGCTAAGATTGCTTGCTATGTTGCATCACCCATGTTCCTCTCTTACTTGCTTTCTTGGGTTGATGACATATATGTTCATGCCACTCACATGATATATCTTGATCATTGTCATTTGTCTCCACTAGTTGCATCTCTCATCACTTGTATTGAGTGCAACAATGCTATGTTTGTTGATCTTGGAGACTTGGACACCATTCTTGTGATGCATGCTTGCTTGTTTGAGCCTAATGCCTTTGGTTGTTATCGCATCATATGCTTACGTGCCATGCCACATTACCTTGTTCTTTCTTGTGATAAGCATGTTGAATACACTTGTTGGGTATCTTACCACTCGAATGATAGGTTTTGCATTTCCGCTAACCTCATTTGTTTTTCCGAGTGTTTGTCATGTTCTTTCATTTTGAAGGATTCACAAGGCGGTGTCGTCATGCGACAACTTGGTCATGCGAAGGCATACATGATGTGCAACACCAACATTCGCGAGAATCTCCATAAGGTGAATTCCTTCTTTGTGAGCCATCCTCACATATGCATATTGGATGGGCCATACTTTCATTGTTGTTTCCTTCTTGTTGTCTACATGATACATCTACGGGATGGAGGACCGACATTAAAGATGGACCCTATGGATTCACCACCGGTCTACCACTATTGCCACGACATCGAGCATTGGTATGTCAAAACCCCTTTGACACATTGCACCAAAACCTTCATATTTGTTGATTGTGTGCTCACATGCCATGCTCCATGGACATATCATTCCCATAACAAATTTGCATCTTGCCCATGGATTGACTCACATTATGATTGCCTTGTTGCATTTTGTATTCCCATGTCATCCATGATATATGAGCTTGTGCATTTCCTTAGCAAATTTGTTGTGTTCTACCTTGATGGCATATTCATACATAATGATCACATTGCCAAACATCAATTGCATGATCACATAGTCATATTGCGCATCGATTACCATGTTCATGCATTTGATACACCGTCCCACTATGACATCATTTTGCACAATGGTTGCATTGATCACATTCACAACACCTTTGTGTGCACCTCAAATGCATTTGATCACATGAATGCTTTACATGTCATTGTACATCTTTTCGATAAGCATCTTGTGCCTTGCCATGCCCAAATTTGTCACACGGACCCATTCTTACATGATAGACACTTGTGCGCTAACCATTGTATTTCCGAGTGTCGTTTGTGTTTGCCCTTCTTGCATGTATACCACTCCGACGACACCTTGGACTACTTGGATTACGCCAAGTCTTCATCTCGGTCCAACTACAAGTCCGTCCTCGACAACCGTTTCCATGGTGATGAGCTTTTTGATCCGAGGTCGGATCTTTCCCAAGGGAGGGGAGATGATATGGAGTATCCCATGATCATCCCCATGTTCACTCGACGAGACCTCAACTACACACAATTGGACACAAGGTTCACTCGCTCCTCTCTGAACCTCCACTTTCTACATGTGAGACATGGCTACTACCTCAAATATATGTGCTATGCATGACCAGGAACCAAGAGGGAGGCCATGGAACAGCTAGGAGCATTGGACAAGACGGCGAGGACACCAAGTACAAGGAACAAGAGAAGCTACTGGAAAAGCTATAGGCTCCGGACGTCCGGCATCTACCGGACGACCGGCGACTCCCAGGCGACCGGACGTCCGTGACTTCGACGACAGAAGGAAAATAGCGGAAGTCCGAAGACTTCCGGACGTCCGGACCCTCGCGAGCCACCGGACGTCCGGTAGCCGTCGGACGTCCGCTACCTGCTGTCTGCGCACAGTTATCGGGCCAGAGGCCCATGTATCCCTCTCCCACTTACCCCTTCGTGGCCCTAGACTATATATACTCCTCCACCTCCTCCTAATGAGGGTTAGCTTAGGTTTAGCTCATTTGAGATAGAGCTTTGCTCATCCACTAGTGGTTCATCTCCCTGTGAGTGACTGCGGCCCCTCCACGGAGAAGATCCACACGGATTCAAGACCTCTGCGGAGAAGATCCTACGGGATACCAAGACCTCCTCACGGAGAAGACTATCGCTACTTGTATCGTCCCTTGTTGATCATGGATCTTGTATCTCTTTGTGTTTCGAGGATCTAGCATATGTGTGACTTGTTCTTGTTGGTTTGAGTGTTTATCTCGTGTTTCCCTCGTGTTTCCCCTTTGTGTTCTTCGTGTTCATCGTGGGATCCCCTTCATTTCGTGAAAGATCGGCCATCTAGGGTTCCACCCTACATTAGTTGGTGGCTCTACATTTTCATTTAGGTCCCTTTAATAAAGTGAAGCACAAATTCATACTATAAATTAGCTTGGGCAAATCCATAAAGCCTTCCATTGGTTGGTGCTGCAACGCCACATGCAAGAAGAAAGACAACAAATAAATAAATCAGTAATCTACTATAGAAGAAGAAAAATACATTCAAAATCATGAGAATTTTGTGTTCTTTGGGGCACACACAAAATGAGTTAAAGGGAACGCGTGCAGCAATATTCTGGAGTTCTGGAAGAGCTGCCATGACCTTGTTACATTTAAGATTTTTCTGTCTGATCAGTTGGGGATGTAGTGTATAAATAAATTGATATACACTATATCCCCTGCTGATCAGAAAGAAAAATTACAGTCCCATTGTCATGTTGTCAGTCTAAGAAATCTCTGACAGTTGTGAAGACTTGATATTATTAAAATTACAGTCTTATTAACATGTTGCCAGGCTTACCTTTAGTGTTCAGCTGAACTGTACTATACTGGCTTAAAAGGTGTAACCAAACTGAGAGTTATTATAACTATTGTAACACCTTCACTCCGAATAGTAAAGATGGTAAATTAGTGAACTAATCTTGAAAGCACCTTTGGCAACGTAATCAAATCCAACCTCTCAACTTCTATAGGGAATGCAAAATGCTCGTGGAATAGAAAAACATAGCACACCTTTGCAGAAATAAGGCACATGTTTCCTTACCTGTAGGCAAAATGCAATATATTGTTTATTTCATGCAGGTCCTTAGCAGCCTGTTAAAACAAAATAAGAAGCCATGTTAGATGGTATGTGAAAGCAGATACATGAATGGTACTAACACGATATATTGTCTGCCCACCAGCAAGTTATCAAGCAAGATCATCAATTATTTCTTTGTAGACCGGATGCGAATGTTGTCAGCATTCTCGGGGGAGTTACCTACAACCAAGCTGGAATACAAGGAGCGACTAATAAATACTCACATCACTCGAACTAAAAATCCCGTGCACAAAATTTGAGATGTCCATTACTACTCTAATGTAGCACCGGACTCATATTCTCTGAAAATAGATATTCAATATATGATAACATAAACAACAACCAAGAGAACTTATTTTGAAGGTTATAAGAGCGTAGGTAATAGCCTCTGGAAAAACATGATGTTAGTCCTTGCCTTAATTTAGATTGTTTCCTATAACAAAAAGGAGCTAAGGTTCACAAGAAGAAGGTAGATTGATTGGCTCAAAGTAGCATACTGGTGAGGCAGTGTATCCATCATGTAGGATAAATCCATCTATCTAGCAGTTTGACCTGCTACTCATGATGTGGTAGGACAGAGTGAATACTCGAAACTGATTTAAACTTGTTTTAGACAATTCTTACTGTCAAGATGAGGAAAGGTAATACCTCTATCAGTGACTTTCGAGCATCTTTTAGCTCCCTCTTCTGTCCTGACAGACAATAGTGAAATGCTCAGAAATTGCCTGTCTCTAAAAGGGAACTACATATATGATTATTGGGCATACAACATATCTTTCAATAAAAGAAAACAGATGATTATTTTAGTCGCCGAGAAACACGCCACGCGTGAGCGGCGCTGTCCGGGCTTGCCTCCTCAAGCCATCCACGCCGCCCTGCACTGTCTGCTCCATTAGCATCTTCCCAACACCAGAGTGGAACCCCAACTACAGGTGCGTGTAGTACATCTACAATTTGTACAACATATATTCTCGCTCGCAAGAGCATTCTATATTTAGTCAATCACAATAATCCTACAAAAGCGCCAACAAAGAGGTAAACACCAAATGTGAAATTTAATCATAGTTAGTGTGAGATCGCTTCACATTGAGAAATTTAAATGCCGATTATATAGTACCTATAGTATTCGTTTCATGTAATAATGCAATATTCAAACCTGAAATTGGAAGTGTACTGGAAAAATAAATAAATTTATTTGCTAAGTGGTATATTTTAGCATGTGTTTTAAGATTTATGATTCGAGCGTAATTGGCAAATTACCGCATTGGCTACAGGAGCTAAGTGGCAGAGAGATTGCGCTACTCCACATTGTTGGCTTCTTCTACCGAGGTAGATCATTTCCAGGAGATATGATCAAATATGTACATGTATTGCATGGATCCATGGAGTCCCAGTGATCGGCATCGACCAAGCTGTTGAACCTGAGAACAGAAAAGCAAACCAACTCCGACCAAACCATTGATGAAAATCGGCGACGTAGTAGATGGTCTAACAAATTATGAAGCTAAGAAATGATCAGGTTACATTGACCAAAATGTTCAAGGCTGGAGAGTTGGATAGTACAATCATCGGCATGCTAATTACACTGATGAGATAATAAGCTTCAGCAAACAGTATATTTGGCTTCTAAACTATATGTTCACAAAACTAAAAAAATATCAGTATACACCGATCAAAATGTTCAGGCGTGGTGAATTGGAGAGTATGTACTTATAAATAACTAATATGAGCAGTGCTTCTACTAATATAATTGTGAAGTGCACATGCTACCAAAATGTAAGTACACTCGGGAGATCATAAGTTTCAGACAAGAGTAATTTTGTCTCCAAAAGTATCTACTCGGTCGATCAAGAATCTAAGAAATAATATAATGGCATACTCACAATAATATTTGAGAACAAAGAAGACAAATAATATAATGGCATACTCGTATTCTCTGAAGTGGCGACGCGAAAGCTGATCAAGAAATGAAACAGAAAATGAATAATAAAAAGTGTAAGGCATTACATGCTTGCTCACCTTCCCACCTGACGAATGCTTCGCCGGCAATGGGATGTCAGACCCAAGAGGGCCTGAAGAACTATATTCAGAGAAACAAGTCTGAACTTGGCTATTTCATTCACTTTCAGAGGAAAGATTAGAGCATTCAAGCTTCTTACATAGGAATCTAGCCAGCCAGGAACACTGGCGGCACAAAGGGGGAAACCATAGAAAACTGGAAGATGGTTCTTGCATCTCCAAACACTGGCTTTATAGGCTTACAAACCCAAAAAAGAAATAGAGAAAGTGGATACAGAGTGGTTGAGGCTGTAGGCCTTTTGCCGGAAAGTGAACAACGACTTGTCCAAGTTGGGGAGCCGTCCGATGTGTGATCCACGGTGTCGGGGATATACCCCGCGGCGTAACCCGGCCGGAAGTATAACCCGGTCGGACTTGGCAGTTTACTTGAGACGGTTTACACTTGGCGATTCACTGGTAACCCGGCGGGCGGATCACGGATGACAAGGCCTAAGGCCCAGAAGGCCAGTTCATGTTATGGTGGGCCGGTTTATGAAGAAAGCACAAGGAATATTCTCCTACAAAGGAAGCAAGACTAGGACTCCTTGTAATAGAGTGATACTATTCCTACTAGGACTAGTCATGTAACCCGCCCCTTCAACATATATAAGGAGGGGCAGGGCTCCCCAAAGAAGGACAAGTTCTCACAAGTTTGGGGCGCCATATTCTTTAGTGCTAGACACAACTAAAGGAGAGCCGGTTTACCGGCGACACCATGAGGGTCATAATGAGATCTAGCCTCAAACAGTAGGTAGGGCTATTACCGGATGATATTTCCCGGGGCCCGAAGCTGTCTAAATCCTTGTCTTGCGTTGCGTCTCTCGATTCCGCTCAACCCCTCTCAAGCTACTACATAGATGCGCGGCCTCACGACTAAGTCCTTTTGCCAGGACATCTGCCGTGACAAACCATCGACAGTTGACGCCCACCATGGGGCCTGCGCACGATGGTGATGAGTTCTTGGAGGGATTTTTCCTAGGTGTCGAGAAGCTCGCGATTGGTCCGATGAAGAAGAACTGGCACGGGGAAATCATGCACGATAACCTGTCGTGAACAACTTTGGACTTCACGAGAATTCAGTCCAATCGTCAACAACAAAATAACAGCGGCTCTATCGCCGCGCTGGATGGTTTGCGACTTTGCGTGTTTCCTGGATATGGTTGATCGTATTTACTGAAGGTATGGGATTTTTTCCGATCAGCGTTCAGAGATTAGAATCGCCCGAAGTCGAGATCGATAGGGTCATCGTTGTCAGCATCAGTTGTCTCCATTATTTTTTGTGGCCCGTATCGTTGTCCAACTCGATCGGCTCCTGGGCAAACTCTGCATTGATGAGTACATGCAGTAAAAGGCAAGTCTGAATCCTACCAGGGAAGCAAGTCTCGATGGAAAGAAAAAAAAGGAGGGTCACGTGATGAAGGGTCCAGTCTAGACTGACAGATAGCAATTATATAGTAGTCAAAGAATCAACCAAGGAATAAAACTACCAGACGGATCCCAAAGTTAATAGTGAAGTTTTTCCTCAGCTCCACGGCAAGCCGCCGCCCTGAGCAGCCGTTTTTCAGACCGGCCGAGCCTTAGTTGAGCCGACGTGGCCTATTTCCATTGAGACCTCAGTCGAGCATGACTCTACAAGCCGCCGTCAACGCAAGCCCACTCTGAGTCGCACCGCTAGTCGCAGCCGTACCAAGCGCCAGTCTCGCACCCTCGCATATGAGCCATCGTTCCCACGGCCTTGACTCTGGTGCAAGCCGCCGGCGCGCCTCTGCTTCATCCGCCAGCCCGCCTGCGCCGCCTCCGTCTCCTGCGCCGACGAACGCCTCTTGTTACTCCCGCGTCGCGATGCCGCCTGAGCACCTCTACTCCTGCCGCGAGGCCGCCCTGTATGAATCGCCCCGTCACCGCGAGTCGTCAGCGCCGCCCTGTGCTTGTCCGTGGCTGCAGTGCCGCCTCGCCTCGGGTCGCTGCTCCCGTCGGAGTTCGTCTTTAAGCCGTCGGCCATATCAGCTTATCTCGCCGGCTATCTCTGCCGCTTTGGCCGCTTCAACATTGCAGCGCCTGCAAGCTGTTCCCGCGGCCTCGAGTCACCGACCAGCCTCACTCATCCGCCATGGTCAGGTCCCGAGCCGGCTCTCACCCAATAAAGAGGCCGTCAGTTGTCCAAAGGAGGATTCGTCTCTGCTGTGCCCATGGAAACTCAGTGCCCCCCTGCTATGAATCAAGCTCTCTCAAAGATCCACGCATAACAGTCTATGCTCCGGTCAACACGACGGCGCTACCCAGCAAGGCTTTGGTAGAACAAGCCTAATTATGTGGAAGACCATGTTCTATCACGTAAGGCCAACTGAAGTCCAAAGAAGAGACAATCGACTGCAACAAGTAGTGTGACGGCCAGTCGAATCCATGGCCGCGATCTAGCAGATGATGTGTCCATCATCGGAGAGAATATACATGCATACGTTGCAACTAGTGTCTGTGTTCGTTCGACAAAAGTTTCAGGACCATTATTTGTTAAAAAGGTGTCGCAAAGGGGTGTGCACCAATATTATTTCCGCACTAGTGCTTGTCCGTGACGTGCGGATGGACGGATACGTGAGCAAGTCACCGCCCCGGCTACATCAACACACATGGCTAATTCGCCCGTCGGCGCCGGTTTACAATACCACGGCCAACTCATCTATTGTCGAGGTGAATCAGGTGATATCTATCTAAATTTTGTTTATTTAGCACATATTATTTTTATCAAGGAACGGTTTATCTTTGCCTTGGTCTGCAATACTTGTTTATGCAGGACAATTATTCACTGCAAAAGATGCGCCGTGGTGCATCCACCAAGTCGCAGCCGGATCATTGCTCAGGGGCCTCACGTTCGCCTTTGCCTCGATTATGAGTCTCCACGCCTCCGCTCATCGGCCCTCCTTTGTTGTGGCTCTCTTCCGAGCTGCCCCGCATATGCCTCAAGCCGCCGCGGATCTTCACCCAACTATGCGCGCTGCAGAAATCGGTGGAGCAGCAAAAACAAAAACCCAGGGCACATGTTTACGTACAAGGGAGAATCCATTAAACGCACATGCATGCATGCGTGACATGGGGCCATGAGCTCCAGCAATATCGTCAAGTTGTACAACTACAGCAAAAACCTTGTTATACTTCAGAGACGGAGGCCGCGCCAGCATTATCCACTATCAGCATCCGGTTCATCCGACAAAAATACCAGGTGTTATTTTTCCTGTATTTTTAACCAGTACATATTTTATTTCTTTGAAAAACAAGTACTCTGCCTTGCGATATTTTTTGATGCAGAGTAATTAAAAGCGGTGGTTGTGATCAACATTTGACCCGCCATAATGCTCAATCAACACGACACAGTTGACTTGCCCGTCCGCCCGGCTTACGGCGTCGGTGGTTAACTCGTCTGTCCGTGCCGGCTTACAACGCCACGGATGACTCGCTCATCTGCCCTCGTGACGGTTCACGTGTCCGCACCGGTTTACGACGTGAAGGACAACTTGCTCATCTCTGCCAGCTTACAACACTGCAGCCTATTCATGTGTTTGTGCTGCCTCTGATGCTGCGGTCGTTTTACTGTGCGCCCTGCGGTCCGGTCTATTCAACATACCGGGTTGGCTAACCGACACCGATGAGGATCATAAGGTCCAAATACATCAGGTGATATCCATCTAAATCTATTTTCTGGGTATATATTGTTTTCATCAAGAAAACAGTTACTTTGATCCGTATATTTTGATATGCAGGACAGTTATTTATTAAAGGGACTAAAGAGAGTTTGTTGCACAACATAACTCAAACATAGGTACCCGGCGAGCACAGTTCAGAAAGAGTATCACATGGGGGTTTCCAAGGAAGCTTTCTATGGCCTCTTAAACCGGCGCCCTTGATAAAATCAAGGAATTAGCCGTGTTTTCTATGCAAAGAGTATCACATGGGGGCTTCCAAAGAAGCTTTCCATGGCCTCTTAAACCAGCGCCCTTGATAAAATCAAGGAATCGGCCGTGTTTTATATACAAACAAGAATCACATGGAGGCTTCCGCGGGCAAGGAAGTTTTCCATGGTCTCTTGAGCCGGCGACGGTATGAAGCCCATCATAAGAGCACTGCTCAGGTTGCTTCGGCAATTTCCACATGATGATGAGGGGTAAAAGAGGGTTTTGGTGCCTAACCCAGCTCAAACATATGCCCCGATGAGCAAACGGCTCACACACTACCTGGGGGCTCGCATCGAGTTGAATACCCTTGTAGTGAACATGGCTTGGAAGCCCGGTGCATGCACCTAAAACCCTGGATTAACCTGCCTGCATCAAGTAAATCACGCCATCCAGGTAAACCTGGTATGACCCGTCGAACCTGTCACAAGTCAATCCTTCGGGACCCTGAACTTGGTCACGTTAAATTGATGATCATCGAGTTGATTACCCAAAGACAAAATCTTTACGAGATTTTGAAACATTGGGTAGCTATATACATTGATGATTTGGTTAAGGATTACGGAGCATCTTGACAGGCTTTGCTAAAATGGTTAATGACAGTAGCTTGGCAGCTCATAAAAAGCCTCGAATTTGGAGCCTCGCAGCTCGTAAAAAGCCTCGACTACATGGTCTTATTTGCCCAAAAACTTTATTTTTCATTTTTTCTGTTTTCACAAATCTTTATCTTCAAGGTCATTGGTTTTTCAACCAAGTCCATCGATTCGGGAAGTGGATGACTATAAGTTGCCACTACATCTGCGTTTACAGAGTTCTAGTCTGGGTTATAAACACCAGTACTAACTACAGTTAAACCGGAGTTCATCATAACCCGGTTCGGTTTCATAATGAACCGGCAAATAATCAAGGGAGTCGTCAACACTTGTGCCTTGGATCATTATCTTTGACTACCGGATTAAGGTTAATTGTGACACACTTAATCACAGAAGCTGGTAAGATAAGGACCGGTGTTTATTAAACCGGCCTGGCTTTTGACTATAAGTCGCCAGTATGAGATAAGATAATGACCGGTGTTTATTAAACTGGCCTGGCTTTTTGACTATAAGTCGCCAATATGAGATAAGATAATGACCGGTGTTTATTAACCCGGCCTGGTTGTGATCAAATATCACTGGAACCGGTTTTCAAACCGGGTTATATTATTCAAATCTTCAAATAGCCAAGATGGTTGGATTTTTATTATGGTTATAAATAACCAGTATTATGATTAAGGTTTTCAAAGTCGCTTTAGCGCAATGGCTATCATATTATCAATGGAAATGATCTATTCTACAATTGAAGGAATAGTCCCGAGTCGCTGCAGGCTTACGACCCGACACTTGGGGGCTACATTATTCAAGTTGAGATTACATCAAATATACAAGTCTCATGTCGACGCAAGCATGCACCATGACACTTGGGGGCTAATGCAAAGTCATTTTTTTCTCACCTTATTGAAGACCCGACTCATCACATTGTAATGAGCCGGCCCTTGGGGGCTACCAATTGCTCCTGTTAACAATTCAAGGTACACAAGTATTAATCCATTATATTGAAGGGTCCACTGCTCAGTTGGTAAGGCACAAAGCTCTTAACCTTGTGGACGTGGGTTCAAGCCCTACGATGGAGTTACATTATATAATGTTGTTTTCAATGAAGTATATACAAAGTCCCTGCTCATTATTGCATAATGAACTAGCCCTTGGGGGCTACACTGGTTGAAGTTTTTGAGCATCATGCAATTACAAGTCCTAGGTTGATGCAAGCATGACAACCCGGCACTTGGGGGCTACATATGTGGCATATTCAGTTTTTACTAGTGACCGGGATGAACAATCCAGATTTCTTCAAGGTTGCAACATTTATATTGAAACAAGTCTTAAGCTATCACTATGTTCTCCTCTTAAGACTTGGGGGCTACAGGTAATATGCATATAAAGGAGGAACATCTTCAAATTCTCAGTTTTTTGGTAAATCAGGAAGATTAATTGTGTGACCCGGTGTTGGCAACAATGATAACCCGGCGTCTGTAAACAGTCATGACCCGGGATCATCAGTTTTTATAACCCGGCAATTTTGGCAATCATAAACCGGCAAGTTCTACATCTTCAAGCTGGCTGGATATCAATTGAATATTTGAAGACCAATATTTTTGTCAAGTCAGAGCATTGAAGGCCGAGTCAAATGGATTCTTTATTTGCAATATATTTTCTATAAGCAAGTTGATTATGAAGCTGGTTTGTTGACCCGGAATTTTTAGCAGAAGGAAAGGACAAGGACTTAAGGATGGTCAGGTGTCGGTTTACAAAGAATATTTAACCCGGAGCACAAGCCGCCAAATTTGTTCTTGTGTTTATGTTGCAGATCAGTTTAACATGGATAAATCCAAATTAAACTGGGGGCTAATGTCGGGGATATACCCCGCGGCGTAACCCGGCCGGAAGTATAACCCGGTCGGACTTGGCGGTTTACTTGAGACGGTTTACACTTGGCGATTCACTGGTAACCCGGCGGGCGGATCACGGATGACAAGGCCCAAGGCCCAGAAGGCCGGTTCATGTTATGGTGGGCCGGTTTATGAAGAAAGCACAAAGAATATTCTCCTACAAAGGAAGCAAGACTAGGACTCCTTGTAATAGAGTGATCTATTCCTACTAGGACTAGTCATGTATCCCGCCCCTTCAACATATATAAGGAGGGGCAGGGCTCCCCAAAGAGGGACAAGTTCTCAAAAGTTAGGGGCGCCATATTCTTTAGGGCTAGACACAGCTAAAGGAGAGCCGGTTTACCAGCGACACCATGAGGGTCATAATGAGATCTAGCCTCAAACAACAGGTAGGGCTATTATCGGATGACGTTTCCCGGGGCCCGAAGCTGTCTAAATCCTTGTCTTGCGTTGCGTCTCTCGATTCCGCTCAATCCATCTCAAGCTACTACATAGATGCGCGGCCTCACGACTAAGTCCTTTTGCCAGGACATCTGTCGTGACAAATCCACGACACACGGTGTCAGCTTCATCATAACCAGCGAAACGGTATGAGTGAAGGGGGGACGTTGGATTCGTGATGGACGGCTCGGCTGTCTTCGCGCGCTCGCAGTGGCAATTCAAATTTACTGAACTTTGTCTTCAGGTGTTCATAAGTTGCAGATGGGTCCTGACAACT
>LR738709.1:313845528-313962035 GCA_902687465.1 Secale cereale | reverse complement strand
CCCCGTTGAGACCAAGCCTGTCCTCGGGGTTGGAAGTGAGGAAAAACTCGCTGGATGAATGTAGCATCCTCCCATGTTGCTTTTTCCACCGGCAGGTTACTCCATTTTATTTTCCACCTGGCCACAGGGATATCGATGTCCCCTTGTTTGCGAGGAACCAGTTTGCACTCCAGCAATAGTTCTGATTCGAGCAGGATTGTTCCATCAGGGTTAAGTAAAGGAAGTTTGGTGTTAGGTATTGTTGTTGGACCAATATGTTTCTTCAGTTGGCTGATGTGGAAAGTATTGTGCAACTTGAAGTCGTCTCGTAGGAGAAGTTTGTAGGAAACATTACTCACTTTCTGCATAACTCTGAATGGTCCGTAGTACTTTGAGTGCAGCTTGAAGCACTTATGGATGCTCAGTGTAGTATGCATGTAGGGTTGGAGTTTCAAATAGACCATATCCCCTTCTTGTAAGGTTCTCTCAGATCTCTTCTTATCTGCAAAGTGCTTCATTCTGTTCTGGGCTCTAAGAAGATTTTCTTTGATGTGAGCAGCAGTTTGCTCAGCAGTGAGGACAAATGGAAGGTTGGTAGTGTCCTCAGGAGGGTATAGAGCTGCTTCAGCTATCATATTGGGTTTTCTGTTGTATAAGGCCTGAAAGGGAGTGATCTTTAGTGAGGTGTGGTAGGATGTATTGTACCACCACTCAGCTAAGGGCAGCCAGTAAAACCACTTCTTTGGTTGCAGAAAGGCCATACATCTCAGGTAGTTCTCCATGCATTGGTTCACTCTTTCAGTTTGCCCATCGGTTTGGGGATGGTAAGAAGTACTCAGATGTAACTTAATGCCCATCCATTTGAACAAACTCTGCCATAGCTGACTTGTGAAGATTTTGTCCCTGTCAGTTACAATAACAGAAGGGAGGCCATGGAGTTTAAATATGTTTTCCACAAAAGCATTGGCTACCGTCTGCACTGTGATGGGGTGTTTCATGGCAATGAAGTGACTTTATTTGGTGAATCTGTCCACTACGACCAAGATCATATCCTTGTTTTGTGACACTGGCATTCCTTTGACAAAGTCCATACTAATGTGACACCAGGCAAAGTCAGGGACAAGTAGTGGTTGCAAGAGACCAGGGTACTTGCAGTGTTCTGGTTTGTTGATCCGTCATGTTGGTGATACGTCCAAAACGTATCTTTAATTTCTGCTTGCTCCAATCCTCTTTTGTGTGATATTGCTATGATATTTATGCACTTCCATACACTTTTGATCATATTTGGACTAACCTATTAACTCAGTGCACCACAGTGCCAGTTCCTGTTTTCTGCTGTTTTTCTATTTCAGGTTTCCCCCATATTAAAAGTGCTCCAAAAATTCTGGGAAAAATACAGGAAAAATCAGCGTACAGGAAGCTTCGAGAAAAACCAAAGCAGGGCCAGAGGGGTGCCAGGGGTGGCCCAGGCGGCCACCCGGCGCGGCCCCACCCCTGGCCGCGCCAGGGGGCGCCTGGGGCCCCCTCTCCGCCTCTGGTGACCCCCCTTCGCATATATATTTCTCCCGTCACGGAAACCCTGATTCCAGAACCCTTTTCTCCAGAAGCAATTCCGATCTCCGCCGGCATCGCCACCAAGTTTCGGGGGACCAGAATTCCTGTGCTGACATCCTGCCAGGACGGGGAAGTGCCCCCGGATTCATCTCCATCGACGTTGCTTCCTCCCTCCATGATGCAGGAGTAGTTCCTCCTCGGGGCTGAGGTTTCTACCAGTAGCTATGTGGTCAATTCTCTCTCCCATGATGTGATCTTCGTTGTGATCATAGGCTATGACAATCTAGGGTGATCCCATGATATTTCCCCTTCCTCTATGTATTGAATTGATGTACTCACTTGTCTTTATCTAGTATAATCCCCGAGACCAAGGTGACAGCGGTCTATTGGACATGGATTAGAAGAATATTTTCATGAGTGATTTCCTCTTTTGTGTGTTGATTGAAGATTGAGAGTCTCTTGGTGCTTGTCTTTGACTATCCTGGAGATATGTTGTGGTGATTGTGGTACTCTCTTTGTATGGCCGCGGTGACAATGGGAAATCCATAGATTGAGAGCTACGAACTTTGAGGTGTGCTTTTGTAGCCCTACATAATTCTCGTCCTCTCTTGACCACAAAGGAATGACCTCCGAGTGCGTCCCCATTGCCTGTTTTATGGGAAATATCATGTGATAGACTATGTTAATGTTGTTGGGAGTTGCCACTAGTGAAAGTATGAAGCCTAGGCCTTGTTTCCACCATTGCAATACCATTTGTGCTCACGTTTACCACTTGTTTGCTTGTTGCACTTTTTATTATAGATTTATATTACTTTGCTTTGCCACTCCTATCATCCATATTTTACCATCTCTTCGCCGAACTAGTGCACCTATACAACTCCTAGTTGTATTAGGTGTGTTGGGGACACAAGAGACTTCTTGTATCTTAGTTGCAGGGTTGCTTGAGAGAGACCATCTTCAACCTCTAATTCCCTGAGTTCGATAAACCTTAGGTCATCCACTTGAGGGAAATTGCTGTTGTCCTACAAACCTCTGCGCTTGGAGGCCCAACATAGTCTACAAGAATAGAAGCGTGTGTAGACATCAAGCTATTTCTGGCGTCGTTGCCGGGGAAGTAAGTGTTTTAAGGTATATCTTTAGATCTTGCAATTAAATCTTTTCGTTTCTTGTTGTTAGTTTCACTAGTTATGTTTATGGAAAACCGCACTCTTAGTTCGCTGCTTGGGGAAGGCCGCTTTACCACACCCGTGGTAGAGAAGTCTCCTCCACCTACTGAATGTATCCCGTTCCAAATACCACTTAGGATAATTGAAATAATTAGGAATGATTGTTATGATGGGACAGTCAATCCTAGTACTCATTTGTTGAAACTTACAGAACTTTGTGAGTTGTTTAAGATTTCAGGTTTGACAAGAGATGGAGTCATGAGGAAATTATTTGCCTTGTCACTGAAAGAAAAAGCATTGGAATGGTATAGGCTACTAGATAACTCTCACCTGCTGGATTGGGAAGAGATCCAGTCTCTCTTTTACTCCAAGTTTTATCCTCTTCATGAAGTCCATGAGAATAGGAATTATGTTTATAATTTCTATCCTCATGACGGAGAGAGCATAGCTCAAGCTTGGGGGAGACTGAAAACGTTAATGCTAAAATGTCCTAACCATGGGCTCCCCAAAGATATGATTATTACTAATTTCTATGCGAGGCTCTCTCGACAGGATAAAGATTTGCTCGATGCTTCCTCTATGGGTTCTTTCACAAACGAAAAGATTGATGCTAAATGGGAACTCCTTGAAAGAATTCAACGCAACACTGAAGATTGGGAGATTGACAAAGGTAAAGAGTCAGGTATAATTTATGAGTATGATTGCATTAAGTCCTTTGTTGAAACTACAAGTTTTAATAAGTTTAGTGCTAAGTTTGGGCTTGATTCTCAACTCCTTGTTGATTTCCTCAAATCTTTTGCTTCACATCTTAATATGCCTAAGGAGGATTGGATCAAGCATCATGAACCTTTTAAAGAGATTTGCAAAGAAAGTGAAATTGTTCATGATGATTGCAACATGCATGATCCAATTCCTAAAAATGAAGTTTTATATAAGCATGTTAATTTTTGTGGAGTGGATAGACCTTGTGAAAGGCCTATGATTGAAGAAGAGAAGTATTGTAAGCAACATAAGCATGAAAGAACAATCACTTGGGTCAAAGAATTAAATGAAATTGCTAGAGAATTGTGTGACCTTTATCCTTTTACTTGTGAACTTTGTTGTATAGAGGGTCACTTTAATTTTCAATGCATGCACTTTCAAAACATAACTGTTAACCAGTTGTGTGATAACATGATCACCCCTGATCTTTATGATGAGCTTATGTTATTTTTGATGTGTGAAGAGTTATCAGAAAAGACTTCTTGGCTAGATGTTAATGCCATAGGAATAAAAAACACTTTGCAAAATTGCCATCTCTATTGTGTTGTTAATTGCCATAAAAATGATTACATAAGTAAGATTAGAAAGGAGGGACCTTTACCAAAGTATAAAAATGTCTCTTATATTTCTGCTAATAAAAAGGAGAGTTTCTCCCAAGTTTCCCCTATTGTTTCAAATGATAAACCAGGATATGTGGAGAAGCTTCATCTCTAACCACTCCCTCCTAAGGTGAAGAAGAAGGAAAAGAAGAGGAGGAGGAAGAGGAGCAAGAAGGAAGAAGAATGGGTATCAACCTGGCCTGAGCATATTCCTCCCATCAACTTTTATCCTAGCGGTTGTAAGTTTAAAGAAGAAGGTGAAGTTTATTGCCTTAATTATCATCTTGATGATACGTCCGTAGGTACTATTGAAGATGATTTTGATTATGATATGCATGTTACTTATTGTGATTGGGAAAATGATGATAATGCTACTTATGATCTTGAAAATCTTTTTGGTACCAACTCTGAAAGTGATGATATGGAAAGCTCTAAGCTTGGGGATGATAGGATTGCAAATCATTTACCCACTAGTGATGTGATAATTGATAATTCTTTTGCTAGTAAGAATAAAGACAACATGTTTACAAATATAGTTGCTAGCGATGATAATGCTCTTCTCTACGATGATGATGTTATAACTCCAATCTATAGTGATTATAAAGGTACCTATGACATAAGGAGAAATTATCCTTATGAAACTTGTCATAATCATGGAGGGAATTACTCCCTTGTTGAACAACATCTTCCTAATACACAATTAATCTATAGTGTTCAAGTTGTTTATGATAGTCCTACTCCCACTATTACCAATGAGAAAGATTATGCTTATGTGGAGAGTAAGAGTACCTTTTTGCATGTGGATCATGGTAACAATGCTTTATGTGATGCTTATATTGTTGAGTTTATTCGTGATCCCACTGAAAATTATTATGAGAAGGGAACATATGCTTATAGATATTTCAATAATATCAAGTTCCCTCTCTTTATGTTGAAGGTTTTGAAGCTGCACTTGTTTTGTCTTCCTATGCTTATTGCATTGTGCTTCAATGAATTATTCTATTGCAATATTCCTATGCATAGGAAGCATGTTAGGCTTAAATGTGTTTGGTATTTGCTTCTTGATGCTCTCTTTTGTTCTTCAACTCTTATTCCTACGATAGCATCATTAAAGTCTTAAGCATATCTTTATGGCTATAAAGAAAGAGCTCTAGGGAGACAACCCTTGTTATCTTTGCTTTCAGTTTGTTCTTTCAGTTTTTAGTGGTCTTGATGTTTGTTACTACTGTAGCAACATCATTGTATCTTTATTTTTCAGCTTTGTGCCAAGTTTAGCCTCCGATTGCAAGAAAGTTCAAAAGTTGTGACGTGCTGTCCAGAAAACAGATTCTGTCCTTGGACAGAAAAATTCGAATAAAATCACCAGATCATCTTTTTGATCTGAATTTTTTTGACAGCATGCTCTATACAATTGGCTTTCGAGCGCCTGTTCTGAGTTTTTTGATTTGAGTTGCAGAAGTGCCCAAAAAAATTTATTTACTACCTGCTGGTCTGTTTTTCACAGATTCTGTCCTGTTTTGCCTTTTCTTCGTTTTGCAAACCTTGAGCTTGCTTTTTCTTTGCAAAAACCTTTTGGCAATCTTGAGAAACAGTAGCTCTTCAAGATTATCTTTATTTCCAGTAGGGAAAAATTATTTTATTGTGGGTACTAACCTCGCTAATCAGATTATGATGAGTTATGTATGAAGGGAGTTTTCAAGTGTGCGAGGGAAGATGATAAAAGAAGATTCAGGAGTGTCAAATGCTCAAGCTTGGGGATGCCCCCGTGCATCCCCAAGAAATATTCAAGAAGACTCAAGCATCTAAGCTTGGGAATGCCCCCATGCATCCCCTTCTCCATCAACAATTATCAGTTCGTCTTTCGTTCCACTATATTTTAATCACTTCATGCGTTATGTGCTATGCTTGGAGCGTCTTGCTCTTAGTTTCCTTTTTAGTTTTCTTTAGCTTTGCTTGCTGTTCATAACAAGTTAGAACCCAGCTTTCTTTGTGTGGGAGAGAAACACGCTCCACTTCAACCTAGAACACAACATAGGATTTTCATGCTTATCTTTGCTGTGTGTGTTCTTTGTCTTTCCATAGCTGCTGTCATGTTTAGCTCTTAGTCTTCATGCTTTTCTTTTTAAAGAGATTTTGTTTAGTTGGTTGCTGAACTCTCTTAAGTTTTCATGTTTATCTTGTTAAGAGAGTTTGCCTGTTGCACTGAGTTGTGTGTCTTAACTTAAAGTAGGTAATTGAGGTTGCTATTTAATTTTAGTAGTAACTTGCAATAGTTTTGAGGTATTGCCATGAGTAATGTCTGAACTTTTGGTGTCAAGAGCTTTAGCCTATTAGTGATAGATGTCGTATTTTGGGCAATCCGTGTTTATTTTCGAAAACCTACAAATAGTTGCGAACTTTAGCTACTAAATGGATCACTAATCTTTGGAGGGATCGAATATTAGAGTACACTCACGTACCATGAGCCGAGGATGCGCAAGGATAACCAAACCCCCATACACTCCTCCTCGGGGTACTTATCTCTTTGTGAACCTCCTAATTAGATTGAGAGTTACCGATAATAAGTGCATGAGTTCTTCAGACTAATGTGAGTATTCGAAAGTTGACACTTCCACCTAGCCATATTTTTCTAGCCTCTTTGGTACCGTGCATTGCCCTTTCTCACCTCGAGAGTTGGCGCATACTTCGCCGGTGCATCCAAATCCTTGGCACGATACGCTCTGTCATCATAAGCCTCATTATATCCTTCCTCAAAACAGCCACCATACCTACCTATCAAGGCATTTCCATAGCCTTTCCGAGGTACATTGCCATGCAACATCCATCTTCTCATGACTTGATCTTCATGTCATACATGCTTTTTGCTTGATCGATGAGCCGCATGCTAGTTGGGCCTTGCCCTAATCATTGCTACATGACGCGCTAGTATCATTGAATATCCTGCTACACTGGTAGAGGCATACATTTGCATACATCATGATAGTTTCATTTTCTTTATGTTGAGTACTTTTGTAAAGTGTGAAAGATCTTCTATACTTCTTGTAATACATAAAGTGTTGCCCCTAAAGTGAGGAAAAGATCCCAAAGAGGACAAAATCAAAAGATCCCAAAGAGGACAAATGAGAGTTAAATAGAAAGACCATTGAGGCCACACAAAAATAAAAAAAGAGAAAAAAAAAGAGAAAAAGAAATAAAAAGAGAGAAGGGGGCACACTACTATTCCTTTTGAGAGATCCACACTCGTACTCCATCTTATACCTTGTACTCCATAGAGATTATCATTCATGCATATAGCTATGTGGGGACCTTCACACTATAGAACTTGGCTTGTATATTCCAATGATGAGCCTCCTCAAAAGAGCTCTAGGTCTTCTTGAGCAAGCAAGTTGGATGCACCCCCACTAGTTCCATTGGAGAGCTTACCTTAGCTCATATGTGCATCCGTTGCATGGCAATCCCTACTCCTCACATCATATCTATCATTTGGCTTTCTCTCGCCTATGATTGTCCTCATTGGTGTGAGCCTTTCACACCTTTTTTGTCTTCCCCCTTCATTATTTTTCTCTCTTTGCCATCCTAAGTGTCAACTTTCTTGCTTACGCTCATCCATTGCATGAGTGCTCAAAATATCAAAAGGGAGTGGATCATTTTGACTTGTACCTGGCTGACGGTCTGGGGATGAGTCAAGATAAGATTCCAAAGAAGACCAAGTGTGAAACTTTAGTAGATTAAGTTCTCAACAATACAAAAACTATGTTTTACTCTCTCATATATCCCTATCCCCTTTCTTGCACGCAAACACCATTTGGAGACATTCGAGTCACAGACAGCGAGAGCTCTTGCACCTTTATGTTCTTATGTTGCTTGTTACGATTCTAATATAGACTCTTGCTTGTTATGACTTGAATTGAACTACATGCCTTGATTGCTTTACTTAAAAAGTTCTTATATGATTGGTAGCATGTCACCACAGAAATTATGCTTGTTATCATTTACCTACTCGAGGACGAGCAGGAATTAAGCTTGGGGATGTTGATACGTCCAAAACGTATCTATAATTTCTGCTTGCTCCATGCCTCTTTTGTGTGATATTGCTATGATATTTATGCACTTCCATACACTTTTGATCATATTTGGACTAACCTATTAACTCAGTGCACCACAGTACCAGTTCCTGTTTTCTGCTGTTTTTCTATTTCAGGTTTCCCCCATATTAAAAGTGCTCAAAAAATTCCGAGAAAAATACAGGAAAAATCAGCGTACAGGAAGCTTCGAGAAAAACCAAAGCAGGGCCAGAGGGGTGCCAGGGGTGGCCCAGGCGGCCACCCGGCGTGGCCCCACCCCTGGCCGCGCCAGGGGGGCGCCTGGGGCCCCCTCTCCGCCTCTGGTGACCCCCCTTCGCATATATATTTCTCCCATCGCGGAAACCCTGATTCCAGAACCCTTTTCTCCAGAAGCAATTCCGATCTCCGCCGCCATCGCCACCAAGTTTCGGGGGACCGGAATTCCTGTGCCGGCATCCTGCCGGGACGGGTAAGTGCCCCCGGATTCATCTCCATCGACGTTGCTTCCTCCCTCCATGATGCGGTAGTAGTTCCACCTCGGGGCTGAGGTTTCTACCAGTAGCTATGTGGTCAATTCTCTCTCCCATGATGTGATATTCGTTGTGATCATAGGCTATAACAATCTAGGGTGATCCCATGATATTTCCCCTTCCTCTATGTATTGAATTGATGTACTCACTTGTCTTTATCTAGTATAATCCCCGAGACCAAGGTGACAGCGGTCTATTGGACATGGATTAGAAGAATATTTTCATGAGTGATTTCCTTTTTTGTGTGTTGATTGAAGATTGAGAGTCTCTTGGTGCTTGTCTTTGACTATCCTGGAGATATGTTGTGGTGATTGTGGTACTCTCTTTGGATGGCCGCGGTGACATTGGGAAATCCATAGATTGAGAGCTATGAACTTTGAGGTGTGCTTTTGTAGCCCTACATAATTCTCGTCCTCTCTTGACCACAAAGGAATGACCTCCGAGTGCGTCCCCATTGCCTGTTTTATGGGAAATATCATGTGATAGACTATGTTAATGTTGTTGGGAGTTGCCACTAGTGAAAGTATGAAGCCTAGGCCTTGTTTCCACCATTGCAATACCATTTGTGCTCACGTTTACCACTTGTTTTCTTGCTGCACTTTTTATTACAGATTTATATTACTTTGCTTTGCCACTCCTATCATCCATATTTTACCATCTCTTCGCCGAACTAGTGCACCTATACAACTCCTAGTTGTATTAGGTGTGTTGGGGACACAAGAGACTTCTTGTATCTTAGTTGCAGGGTTGCTTGAGAGAGACCATCTTCAACCTCTACTTCCCTGAGTTCGATAAACCTTAGGTCATCCACTTGAGGGAAATTGCTGCTGTCCTACAAACCTCTGCGCTTGGAGGCCCAACATAGTCTACAAGAATAGAAGCGTGTGTAGACATCAGTTGGACACTGCTTGATGAAGTCAACAATGAACTGCTTCATGCCAGGCCAGTGGAACAAGAGTTTGACTCTTTGATATGTGGCTTTGTGGCCAGAGTGACCTCCCAGCTCAGAATTATGTAATGCAGACACAAGTTTGGTCATTAGCTATGTCTCACTGCCCACTACAATTCTATTCTTATATCTGAGTATACCCTGCTTTAGGGTGTAGTTATCTAAGGCAGAGGGATTAGTGGCCAGTTGAGCCATGATGGTCTTGCATTTAGTGTCACTGCTGTAACTGGCAACTACTTCAGATATCCAAGCAGGTACAGTTGTGCTTGCAATGAGGCTGTGTAGTTTATACTGCACTCTAGAGAGGGCATCAACTACCCTGTTTTTGTTTCCTTGCTTGTACTCAACCTTGTAATTGTAGCCCAGTAATTTCACCAGTAACTTATGTTGAATTCCTTCAGTTAACTTTTGTTCCTGAATATATTTGAGGCTCTGCTGATCAGTTCTGATAATGAGAGAAGAGGTTGCAAAATAGTGTTTCCAATGCTTCAGAGCTTCAATGATAGCCAGGGCCTCCTTATCATAGGTGGAGCTAGCAGCAGCTCTAGGACCAATAGTTTTGCTGAAAAGAGAAATTGGTCTGCCTCCCTGCATAAGGACTGCTCCAATGCCATAGTTGCAAGCATCAGTTTCAAGAACAAATGGGTTGGAGAAGTCAGGTAGGGCTAAGACAGGGGTCTCTGTCATTCTGTGCTTCAAACTGTTGAACGCCTGTTGTTGTTCAGTGCCCCATGTGAAACTGTCCTTTTTCAATGAGTTGAACAGGGGTTTGCAAATAAATCCATAGTTTTGGATGAACCTTTTGTAATAGCCAGTTAATCCTAGGAAACTTCTTAGCTGAGTAACATTTTCAGGTGTTGGCCATTTAAGCACTGCCTCAACTTTTACAGGGTCTGTAGCAACTCCATCTCCTCTGATGATGTGTCCTAGATATTCCACTAGTGGTTGGGCAAAAGTGCACTTGCTGAGCTTTGCATATAGTTGGTGTTGTTGAAGGGTCTCAAACACTTCTTTTAAATGTTCTATGTGTTCCTGAAGGTTTCTGCTGAAAACTAGGATGTCTTCAAAGAAAATCAAGACAAATTTTCTCAGATACTTCTTGAAAATTTGTATTCATCAGCTTCTGGAATGTAGCGGGAGCATTAGTAAGCCCAAATGGCACAACTAAGTACTCATAGTGCCCACAATGAGTGCTGAAAGCTGTCTTTTCTATGTCATTTTGCATCATCCTGATCTGATGGTAACCACTTCTTAAGTCCAATTTAGTGAAAACAGTGGCTCCATGTAGTTCGTCCAGCAGATCTTCAATTACTGGCACTGGATATTTGTTCTTGATTGTTTGCTCATTGAGTTTCCTGAAATCATTGACAAGTCTCCAGGTCTGATCCTTCTTTTTCACTAGGAGGGCTGGAGAGGAGTAAGGACTAGCACTGTCCTTAATTACTTTGTCTTTAATCATCTACTGGATGATTTGTTCCATTGCATCTTTTTGGTGATGGGGTAATCTATATGGCCTCTGGTTTACTATTTTAGCTTCACGCACAAGAGGGATAGTATGATCTATTGCTCTGGCAGGAGGAAGGCCAGTGGGCTTTGAGAAAATGTTGTTATACTTACTTAACAACAATTTCACTTGAGGATGCACTGGTTGTTGAGGAGGTCGAGGAGTAGGAGAAGGAGTAGGAGGAGGGGGTGCCACAGTAACAAAGTTAAGAATGAGTACAACTCCACATATTAGGTCCTGCTCCAGTTCTTCCTCACTGTCCATCTGAGGTACAACCATGTTGGGCAGGCTCTCATCCTGGAAGATGACCTTTTTGCCTCCTTGCATGGTTATTTTTACCTGCATTTCCTAAAAGTCCAGTTCTACAGGATTGTGAGCTTTCATCCAGTCAGCTCCTAATATCACATGATAGCTTTGGAGTTGTAAGACTCGGAAATCTGAAGTGAAATGTGTCCCTTGTATAGTGTAATTGCATTGTTGTGCCATGAACTCAGTCCAGAGCACTCCACCATTTGCCACCACAACCTTCCTTTTTCTTGAAGGGGAAAGCTTGCATTAAATTTTGTTTGCAATGTTGGGGAAAACAAAGGTAGTAGTACTTCCACTGTCAATAAGTGTTGTTGCAGGGGTATCTCCAAACATGACAGTAACAGTAAATGAGTAGTTGGTGGCACTCATGCCCATCAGAGCATGCATTGAAATTTTCAGGGTCTGATCAGCACTGTTTTCTTCTTCTTCATTATCTGTTTCCTCAGTCTCTTCAGAACTTGCAGTGTAGTAAACCAGCTCTCCATCATCAGGACATTGCTCTTGTAGAGCTTGTATTTGAGGTTGATTGGCCATCTTGCAAACTTTCTTGTGCCCTGGGAACCAAGGTTCCTTGCACTTGTAACAGATGTCCTTTAACCTAGCTTGTTGGATAATATTAGCAGTATTGTTAGCAGCTGGTTTGCCAAGGTCAAACTGAACCTGTCTTCTAACAGGAGGCTGCACTGCTTGGGGCCACTGCTTCTTAGGTGGTTGTGCTTGTTCCATTCTCCGAGCTAACCAGATAGCCTTCTACAAATCTTGAGGTTCATGGCATTGGACATAATGCTGAATGTTGTCGTGTAAGCCAGAAATGAAGCTGGTCCTATAGTAATATTGTGGAAGAGCAGGATTGTCTCTTCGCATTAAATTCATAGCTTGCTCAAACTTGAGTATATACTCATTGACAGATCCTGTTTGGGTGAGTGCATGAAAGGATCTCACATTATCACAGACAGATGTCTCAGCAAATCTGTCACCCAGGAGTCTACAAAATCTACACCAGGGTAAGGTGTTAGCCACTATTGCAGTACCTCTCCACCACTCAATTGCAGGGCCTTTCAGGTATGTTACTACAATTTCTGTTTTCTGCTCCAAGGGTGTTCTAGCAGCCTCAAAATATAGCTTAATAGTTTGAATCCAAGAGTCAGTGCCACTTCCGTCAAATTCAGGAATGTTGTATTTGGCCGGTTTGACCAGTGCCATAGGTCTTCTGTTATCCTGTAATTGGTCTCTCTGCATATTTCCTCCTCTGGCTTCATGTTGAAGAAGTTGCTCAGCTTTCTCCAGGTCTAGCTGTATTGGCTGTTGTGTATTTGGGCCCTGGTAACCTGCAGTAGGTGTTCTTGCATCAGGAACATGGTTTTTGTTTGCAGCAAAATGTGGATGTCTGTAAGGGACTTTGTTGCTGTCGTCCAAGTTGAGCTCTTTGCATGTGTTCTTGTCTACTAATGTTGCAGATCCCATAGTAGGGGGGGTTTGGATGACCACAGGAGGTGCATGGTTAGGGCCCTGAGGTGTTTGCTGTTGGCCACTGCCTTGTGCAACATCTTGGGGGTCTATAGGATTTCCTCTAGGTTTTGGGAACCGAGCAATGAAATTGGATAGAGAGCCCTCTAACTCTCCCAGTGTTTTCTGCAGGGACTGAAAGTTATTGGCAATGTGCTCTCTGAAATCTTCAAAGTCTCGTCTGTCAGCCTCTCTGTTCTGCTGCAATGTTTTGATATCCAATTGTAAGGATTGCAGCTCTAGATTTTCAGTGGACGAAGAACTCGTAGGGCCCGTCATACTAGAGTGGAGGGACAACATGGAGGGTTTTTACACTTAGCAGGGAGACAAGAACCTCTCTGCATGTGATCAACCAGCAAAGGAGGGAATTTTACCACAGCTTGAGCTGCAACCCGGCCTTGGCCTTCGATCCTGCCGCCGCCTGCACCGCCGCTAACGCCGCGCCACCGGGAGTACACCGGATCTAGGAGGGAGGGAGGGATTTTACCACAGAGATGGTGTGTGTCTGTAACCTCTTCCCGTACCCCAAACCTGTACCGAATTTTCACACCGCCGCCCGTCACCGCCGAAAATCCACCGCCGCCCAAGGTCACCGGTGAGAAGTGGAGGATTTTACGGCTCCTCCAACTCCACCTCGGCAACAGATCTCGTGCTGCCAAGGAGAAACCTTGCTCTGATTACCACTTGTGAGACCCAAGAGGGCCTAAAGAACTAGATTCAGATAAACAAATCTAAACATGGCTATTTCATTCACTTTCAGAGGAAAGATTAAAGCATTTGAGCTTCTTACAGAGGAATCTAGCCAGCCAGGAACACTGGCGACGCAAAGGGGGAAACCCTAGAAAAATGGAAGATGGTTCTCGTGTCTCCAAACACTGGCTTTATAGCCTTACAAACCCAGAAAAGAAAGAGAGAAAATGGATACAGAGTGGTTGAGGCTGTAGGCCTTTTGCCGAAAAGTGAACAGCAACTTGTCCAAGTCGGGGAGCCGTCTGATGCGTGATCCATGGTGTCAGCTTCATCATAACCAGCGAAATGGTACGAGTGAAGGGGAGACGTTGGATTCGTGATGGACGGCTCGGCTGTCTTTGCACGCTCGCAGTGGCAATTCAAATTAACTGAACTTCGTCTTCAGGTGTTGATAAGTTGCAGATGGGTCCTGACATGGGATGAATGTTAAGCTTGACCTGCATGGCAAAGTCGAGCTGGATGCATCACTTGTGGCCTTCCTGACCTCCTGCGGCAACCCAATCGGCACATTAGATTCAGAGACAACGGACAAAGGTGGACGACATGGGGGCCAGTGGGTTTGAACGGGATCGGCTGCCGGCATCGTTGATCGACTGCGTGGAAGTGGGATGGGATCGGCAGCGTTGATCCGGCAGCACGGCGTGGCAGCGTTGATCTTGGCCGCACGGGGTCGGCAACGTTGATCCGGCGATGTGGAAGGGGGGCAGTGCCGTGACAGAGAGGGATCTTGGTGGCAGGGTACAGACTGAGGGCGGTGGCGGCGCTTGGTGAGAAGAGCGGAGATGGCGGCGCTTGACAAAGAAAACGGCGGTGCTTGATTGATGCGGTCATGGGATACGGAGAGGAGATGCCCTGGCAGTGGCACTTGGCAAAGAGACGGAGCGGAGATGAAGGAGCGAGCGCTCCATTGCTACCCGAAACGTCGCCTGCCCACGGGAACCACGCGAGCGCTCAACCTTGCTGCCTAGTAGAGGCCGGTCCCCTTGGCCCAATAGCCCAATCAACCAGCGCACTGAGTTTCGGCCGCTGGAGCAGCGTCCTTAGGACAGTCGGCCCACGAAGCGCGAAAGGTTGCATACAGATCAGATCCGGTGGCCAGAAATGATTGGATCTGAAAACGGACGGCGAGAAAATGCAAATCGTTGTGAGGGCAAGGATTAGGTGTGGTTATATTGTCCTTAATTGATGAATGCTCTCTCAATTTACACTTGGCGGATTCTACTATTAAAAAATCTTTGGGTAGAATTAATGATCTTATTATTCTAGAAAATAGGAACTATGTGCCTGCGTATTTTATTGTGCTTGATATTTATTGCAATCCGTCTTGCCCCATAATACTTGGTAGACCGTTCTTACGAACTATAGGTGCAGTTATTGACGCGAAAGAAGGGAATATTGAATATCAGTTTCCATTAAAGAAGGGTATGGAATGCTTTCCTAGGAAGAAAGTTGGGACACCATATGAATCCATTATGAGAGCCACCTATGGGGTAAGCACGAAAGACGACAACACTTGAAATTATGCATTATGCCTAGCTAGGGGCCTAAAACGACTGCGCTAGTTGGGAGGCAACCCAATATTTATCTTAAATTTGTCTTGATATTTTTTTATTTTTTAATAAGCACACAATTATGCCTCTGTTTTGATTGTGTTTTTGTGTTTTAATTCGTGTTTGTGCCAAGCAAAGTCTTTGGGATGATTTAGTTGATAGTTCATTTGATGCTGTGCAGAAACATAAATTTTCTCTTCCAGTAGCAGATTTCTCTACAATTGTTGGAGCATGAACAATTTCTGAACTTTTTACACGTAATTGATATAAAAAATCCACGTTGTCTCAATTTTTTAGAATTTTTAGAGTTACATAAGTATGACTATAAATTACGTCTTTACAGATAATTCTGTTTTTGACAGATTCTATTTTCATTGTGTTGTGCGCTTGTTTTGATGAATCTATGGATTGTATCGGGGGGTGGCATAAGCCATGGTCAAGTTAGGATACAGTAGATATAATGAAATAATAAAATATGAATGGGTTTGCAACAATACTTAAAGTAAGGATTGGTTTTGTTATGGTAACGTATGTCACGTGGTTTTGTTGAGCTTTGTGTGATTGAAGTTTTCAAGTTTTGGGTGAGATCATGATGGATGAAGGAATATGGAGTGGCAAGAGGCTAAGCTTGGGGATGCTCGAGGCACCCCAAGGTAATATTCAGGGACTCCCAAGCAACTAAGCTTGGGGATGCCCCGAAAGGCATCCCCTCTTTCTTCTAACGACCATCGGTAGTTTTACTTGGAGCTATATTCTTATTCGTCACATATTATGAGTTTTTCCTTTAGCGTCTTGTACTATATGAGTCTTTTCTTTATTGATTTTTAGTTTGTCGCAATCATCCTTGTTGAACACACTTGTTTGAGAGAACCACATGCTTATCATGATTTGTTAGAATACTCTATGTGCCTCACTTCAATCTTTTGAGCTAGGCAGTTGCTCTAGTACCTCACTTATATAATTTTTAGCATGACGGTGATTAAATTTTGAAGAAATATTCTCATGCTTCACTTATATTATTTTGAGGGTTGATATGATTGAATTTTGAAGAAATACTCTCATGCTTCACTTATATCATTTTGAGAGTTGATAAGATTAATTTTTAAAGAAACACTCTCATGCTTCGCTTATATCTTTTAGAGAGTTGATAATAGTAATTGTAATTTGCAAAAGATATGAATTTGGTCCCAATATGATGAATATCCAAGAGGGATATAATAAAAACTTCCATATAGATCATTGGGTGTGATAAGCTTGATTCCTTGAAATAGTTTTGCGATATGAAGATGATAATATGTGAGTTATGCTAGTGAGTAATTGTGCTTTAGTAAGAATATTAGTGTTAAGGTCTGTGATTCCCTATGCATACACGTAAAGTCAATAGTTATGCAATGAAGTTACTTCCTACTTATGGCGCATTATTCGGTGTTAGTTATGTTCAATGCATGTTTATGGCCGTTTTCATTTTTTGGTTGGTCGCTTCTCAATCTATTTGCTAGCCTCCACTTGTACTAAGCAAAAATATTGCTTGTGCATCCAAATCCTTAAACCTAAATTTCTGCCAAATGAGTCCACCATACCTACCTATATGCGGTATTTACATGGCGTTCCAAGTAAATTTGCATGTGCCAACTCTAATTTTTAAAATGAATTTCTGTTTTGCTTGCCCGTACCGCTCATGAAGCGGCAGGGGTGGCCAATATTTTCCATGCTAGGTATTTTATTCTCACGATGAGTGTTTATTCACTTGTCATTGCACGAGAGTGTGACACGTAATAGGGATGCCCAGTACCGAAATGAAAATAATAATAATAATAATAATAATAATAATAATAATAATAATAATAATAATAATAATAATAATAATAATAATAATAATAATCATAATAATAATAATAATAATAATAACAAATTCCTTGGAAGGTGTTGGTATGGAAGGCACCCGTGGATACAGCTAGCCATGGATTGTGTAAGAATAGTGGAAATAAAATAAACTTTATTTTATATTTGGGAACCACCTATGATTTGTTTAGCAAGGAAGATATTGGGAATTCTCGGTCATTTTCATTGACAGGAAAAGCATGCCTCTCAAAATAATTTTATCACTAATTTAAGCTTTGAGCTCTAGCACCTCTGCAAATCTCTGCTTCCCTCTATGAAGGGCCTATCTATTTACTTTTATGCATTTTTTATAAGAGTCTCCATCTTCTCTTATAAATCACCAACTAGGGAGCACTATTCTCATAATTGTGCATTGGATGTAGTTAATGTTGAGTGTGTTTCGTGAATGGATCAATGACTGGGCATAATGGGCTAGGGATAACTTTCTGTAGTGTTGATCTTTTGAAAGACATAGTTGCTTGTTGGTATAATTTACTAGTGATATTTTCATGTTAAATTATAGAGTATTGCTTTGAATCACTCAAGTATAAACATCCATGCTACAAAACAAAACATCATATGGTGAATGTCATAGGTAGCATTCCACATCAAAAAAATTGTTTTTATCATTTACCTACTCGAGGACGGTCAGGAATTAAGCTTGGGGATGCTTGATATGTCCCCAACGTATCTATAATTTTTTATTGTTCCATGCTATTATAGTATCAATTTTGGATGTTTTATATGTCATTAGATACAATTATATATCATTTTGGGGACTAACCTATTAACTCAGTACCCAGTGCCAGTTGCTAAAAAAATTCAGGTTTTTGGCTTTTTAGAAAATCAATATCAAACGAAGTCCAAATGGAAAAAAACTTTGGGTTAATTTTTCTGGACCAGAAGAGACCCTAGAAGGTTCGACAGGAGGCCAGAAGAGCCACGAGGGAGCGACAAGCCCTAGGGGTGCGCCCCAGGTGGGTGGTCGTGCCCCCAGGCTTGTGGGGCCCTCGTGGCACATCCAACTCTATAAATACTCAAATATTCCCCTGGTATCAGAGAGACACCCGAAATACTTTTTTGCCACCACAAGGTCCGGAACCACGAGACCCCATCTGGAGGCTTGCTCCGGTACTCTATCGGAGAGGGAATCGATCACGGAGGGGCTCTACATCAACCTTGTTGCCTCTCCGATAATGCATGAGTAGTTTACCACAGACCTACATGTCCATAGTTACTACCTAGATGGCTTCTTTTCTCTATTTGATCTTCAATACAATGTTCTCCTCAGTGTTTTTGGAGATCTATTTGATGTAATGACTTTTTGCAATGTGTTTCTTCGAATCCGATGAATTGTGAGTTTATGATCAGATCTATCCATGAATATTATTTGCGTTTTCTCTGAACTCTTTTATACATGATTACTATAGGCTCGTATTTCTTCTTGGATTTATTGGTTTGGTTTGGCCAACTAGATTGATTTATCTTGCCATGAGAAGAGGTGCTTTGTAATGGGTTCGATCTTATAGTGCTCAATCCCGGTGACAGATGGGGACATGACACATATGTACCGTTGCTATTAAGGGTAAAAATATGGGGTTTATTCATATGTGAGTTTATCTTGTCTACATCATGTCATCTTGCTTAAGGTGTTACTCTGTTTTTTCATGAACTTAATACACTAGATGCATGCTGGATAGCGGTCAATGTGTGGAGTAATAGTAGTAGATGTAGGCAGGAGTCGGTCTACTTTGTCTCAGACTTGATGCCTATATATGATCATTGCCTTGGATAATGTCATAATTATTTTCTATCAATTGCTCAAGAGTAATTTGTTTACCCACCGCATGCTATTTTCTTTAGAGAGGCCTCTAGTGAAAACTATGGCCCCCGGGTCAATCTTCTATCATACTCCCTCCATTTTTATATACAAGGCCACTATCAAAATTACAATTTGCAGCTATACAAGGCCACTAACACTAATCGAGACAAAATTGATGATGTTTGCCTCGTACTAGCAAAGTAAGACATTAATTATCTCTTGCATGCATGTGGTGTGATAAGTTTGGCCTGCATGCGCCTCATTAATCAACTAAAAGGAGTGATAGCATTGGCTTGTTGTGGGTGGAACAGAAAAATATGCATTAATTACCTTGACAAACAAGAAGACAAGCTAGCTTACAATATTGGCATAAGCACACATTTACTTTTGTCTTGGTCCCTGTAATATGGGTTTGTGGCCTTGTATACAAAAATTGAGGGAGTGTATTAAAACCAAAAATACGTTGCTGCAATTTTTTATTTTATTTTTTATTTTTGTCCAAACTATATATCAAAACCTATACAATTTAATCTCACTCATAACCATTGAGGGATTGACAACTCCTCTACACGTTGGGTTGCAGGTATTTGTTGTTTGTGTGCAGGTGATGTTTACAGTGTTGCTTGGTTCTTCTACTGGATTGATAACCTTGGTTTCATAGCTGAGGGGAATACTTATCTCTACTGTACTGGAATCCTCTCCTCTTCGAGGAAATCCCAACGCAGATCGCAAGTAGCAGGGCATGCAAAAGGAGAACTCGACGTTACCCCCAGGTCGGCACAATCTAAAGGCCCATTAGACCTCCATCCTTCACGAGAGCGGTGGCCTCCAGCGGTAACTCTGTGTCACTAAGAAGTCATCCGGGGACTCCGGAGAGTTCAAGCATTCCGGGGGATCGTCGTAGAAGTCCGGTAGGAAGGCCTTGTAGCTGAACACGTAGAACCATTTCTTCTACCAAGATCCCATTAACCTCGGTAGAACCATCGGCAAAAAGGGGAGTGAGGCCGCGGTTGAAGACTGGCCCCTCTGATGTCACGGATAGAGTTGCTGCCCATTTGACCCTTGACGCTGAAGAATCGCTAGAAGAGGTCGAAATGAGGGGTGGCCCCAAACAAGCACTCACAGAACGTTATGAACTTCGTGATGTGCAAAATGTTGGTGGGTTTGAGATGATGAAGTTGAATGCCAATGAAAAACAGAAGCCCCCACACAAATGGTGCAGGGGAAAGCCAAGCATCCATCCAAAGAAGTCTAGATGGATCACGCGCGTGCCAGACCGCGGCGCCGGAAACTCCTCCATAGATAGTGGAAGTTGATATGTGCGGTTGGAAGGGAACGAATCCTCCGCCCTCATATTCTGGACATCCCCGTCGGAGACGATGTAGTGGGTCCACCGGCTAACAAAAACATCAGCGCTAGGCTGCTGATCGACAGCAGCACCAGAACCCTCTGGTTTTTGCTTCTTCTATGCCTCATTGGTCGCTTGCACGCCGCGGGCGCTGATCGAGGAGCTTGGCCGACCCATCTCTTGTTGCTTGGGGGAGGAAATGACGGGCCCGAAGATGATGAACATCGCAATGACGGCAGCAAAATGGAGTAGAGCGGAGGAAGGAAGGGCACGCAGAAGGAGATGGAAGCGGAATGAATCCCACTCGTCCTCCTTACCTCTTTTATGACCTACTAGTGGGCTTAAAATCGAGGCGTCTCCGTGCACCACATGCACCACTTTTCGAGGGTGGTTACCGTTCGCAACCCACGGGCACGGGAATCTGGTAGACTTGCCATGATGAGCTGAGGTTTGGTTGTCTTCCAGCTCCACTCTGACGAGACGGTTCACTGGATGGATCTTCGGAGAAAGAAAAATATGGTAGGCCCCTCCGCCAAATCTAGAGACACAACACGGTGGCCCGCGGCCGCGACAAATGACTAGATGAGCTGCAAGAAGACCAAGACGATGACGCCTCAGAGAACAGGGCTCCGGGGCCCCATTCAAGTAGTTAACATCAATCTCTCGATCGGTCTTCAGGAGAACAAGGTGGTATATGAGCCCGCCGGAGGTCTTGTTATCATCCTCTATGACCTCCGCCACACTCAGGGGCTACTGACGGGGGCATGTACCAGGAGTGGTGATGATTGATATTTGTACACTCATTCACCTTTGTTTAAACCGAGATATTTTGTTTAAGAAGATATATTCGCACTGATATTGCCACTAATGACTAATGAATGCAAAGGATTCCACAATCCTGTCTTTGATGTGTTTCCATAGGAAATGGGCTAAGAAGGGAAGAAATCATGAGTGGAAATGGAAAACAAGGAGAATGGAAGAAGAAGGAATCAAGAGGAGGCATCTACGCGAAGACAGAGGGTGTTCCATACGGGAGCAAGCGTCCGTATGAGTGCCTGTTTGGTGTGGAAACCGAGGCAAATTGTTCGTCTGTACAACATTTATAAAGGGGACCCCATCAAAATGTCAACAAAACGAGCAGGGGGGATCTTCATTAGCATCTAGAGCACCTTCATCATCATCTTCATCCACAAACCCTAGCCGCCACCATTTCCATATCCATAGACACCACCACCACCATAGTGCTTCCCCATCTAGTTCATACTTGTAATCGTGCATCGCACTAGGCATCTATTGTAACACATATTTGTGATCAATCAATCTTCAAGATGTGTTCTTCAATGTTTTCTTCTCGCAGTCTTATCTCCATGCATGAGTAGTTCAGTAAGGTATGGGTTGAGGCATGAACCTTGCAATCCGATGTATTTATTGAGGGGATCAATGGAAGGTCCTTGACACAACATCCCGTATGTGTGAAATAAAATTGTTTCGTAGATGTCTCTTCTCTTGTCCGCAATCTTCATCCATGCAGGTACCCAAGATCATGGAGATCAAGCACCAGTGAGGCTAGGAGCAAGGAGACCGTGAAGTGTTATACTGAACACCGGTGAAAGTAAGGTTCGCTAGGGTAACATGGATAATATCATTGGGGATACATGAGGTGTAGTCATTATACGGCCAAAGCTCTTGTCTAATTTTATTATCTTAATTATCGAGGTAACACCGCGCGACAAATAGGGCCTGCGGTAGGACAACTCATTCTTGATGCAAGACTTGTGTTGGTCAAGATGTTATTTGTACACATCCCCACTTCAATTCGTAACAAGCACATTGATACGTCTCCAATGTATCTATAATTTTTTATTGTTCCATGTTATTATAATGTCAATCTTGGATGTTTTATATGCAATTGTATATCAATTTTCTGGACTAACCTATTAACCTAGTGCCCAATGCCAGTTGCTATTTTTTTGCCTATTTTTGGCTTTCCAGAAAATCAATATCAAACAGAGTCCAAACGGAGAAAAAAAATTGGATTTTTTTGGACCAGAAGAGACTCTAGAAGGCTCGAGAGAAGACCAGAAGAGCAACGGGGAGGGACAAGCTCACTAGGCTCGCCCCACGGGGGGTGCACGTGCACCCCCTAGGCTTGTACCCGCCCCCCGTGGTACCTCTTGACCTAATTCTGCCTCTATAAATTCTCAAATATTCCCCGTATACCAGAGAGCCACCCAAAATACTTTTTCCTCCCCCGCAAGTTTCTGTTCTTTCGAGGTACCATCTAGAGACCTTTTCTGGTACTCTCCGCAGGGAGAGTTGATCATGGAGAGCTTCTTCATCATCCGTGCCGCCTTCCGATGATGCATGAAGAGTTTACCACAGACCCACGGGTCCATATCTAGTAGCTGGATGTCTTCTTATCTCTCTTTGATCTTCAGTACAATGTTCTCCTCGATGTTCTTGGATTTCTATTCGATGTAATCTTCTTTTGCGGTGTGTTTGTTGGGATCCGATGAATTGTGGGTTTACGATCAGATTATCTATGAATATTAAGTGAGTCTTCTCTGAATTCTTTTATGCATGATTACTATATCTTTGTATTTCTCTCCGATCTATCCATTTGGTTTGGCCAACTAGATTGATTTATATTGGAATGGGAGATGTCTTTGTGATGGGCTCAATATTACGGTGCTCAATTCCAGTGACAGAAAGGGACATGGCACGTATTTGTATTATTGCCATTAAGCATAAAATGATGGGGTTTATTCATATTGATTGGGTTTACTTTTTATACATCATGTCATCTTGCTTAAGGCATTGCTCTGTTTTTATAACTTAATACTCTATATGCATGTTGGATAGCGGTTGATGGGTGGAGTAATAGTAGTAGATACAGGCAGGAGTCGGTCTACTTGTCTTGGACGTGATGCATACATACATGATGAGTGTCTTGGATATCATCATAACTATGTGCTTTTCTATCAATTGCCCAATAGTAATTTGTTTACCATGGTATGCTTTTTGTTCGAGAGAGAAGCCTCTAGTGTAAACTATGGCCCCCGGATCTACTTTTATCATATATAAAATCCAAAAATACCTTGCTGCAATTTTATTATCGTTATTTTATTTTGTTTTTTATCTTATCTATCTACCACTATGAGATTTGATCATTGCAAATAACCGCCGAGGGGATTGACAACCCCCGTGTTCGCATTGGGCGCAAGTATTTGCTTTTGTTTGTGTAGGTACTGTTAACGAGGTTTCGCGTGGTTCTCCTACTGGATTGATAATCTTGGTTATTAAATGAGGGAAATATGTATCTCTACTGTACTGCTTCATCCTTCTCCTCTTCGAGGAAATCCCAACGCGGATCACAAGTAGTAGGAAGAATTTATAGCGCCATTGCCGCGGAGACATCACCAAAACCTATCAAGTACCTTCGCATACACTATCATCTACTTGTCTTTACTTTCATTCAAGATTTGCCTCTCATTTTCATCTCCCCCACTTCTAAAACAATTTTAAAAATAAATACAAAAATATTTTCATTTGTTTTGTTACTCGTTTTCTTGCTTTTAATTGCCTTCATATGTACACTAAAAAACAGAAAGGAAAGTAAAAATATATGGATCCTCATTGTGATGCCCCAAGACCGACGCTCTAGAAGACTTCCAGCTATTCCGGGTTTCGCCGTGTGTTTTATTTGCTTGCTCTGTTTTTAATTGTGCATTGCATCATGTCATCATTCCATCATGTCATTAATCTTTTGCAACTCAAAGAAATAAATTGTTTGGACCTTCGGTCCATTTAAATTGAGGGATGTCATGTAATGATTTCTCTTTATAACATATCCTCCTAATATTTTATGGAGCTATTATAAATTATTCCATTCTTTGGAATCACCTTTAACACACTTGCAATAATCCCCATGTCTTTCTACTTCAAGTTTTGACTCCCAAACCCCGCCATCAATTCTTATCTCTTTTGCCGAGGTTCCTCCAAAAATCCGAACATTTTTGGACACTTCAAAAAACCAAGTCTTAGTTCAAATCCATTTGAAATAAATTCAAATATGTTTGAATTATATCTCGGTCATGCCACTTCTATTTTTCTTGGATTACGCTCATTTTTATGAGCCCGAGAAAAATAACCTCATGTGCAAATTCCTTCCCAGACCTCCCTTTCTTTTGTTTTTTTTTTTGTTTTTTTTATTTAAGAGAGAAGGGACAGGATCTGAGAGAGGTCCCACCCGCAGCCTGGCCCAGCCGCGGTCTCCCAGGCCCATGGCCCAAGGCCCAGCCGGTCCCCATCTATCCTAACCCTAGCCTGTGCGCACCCAATCCCCTCGTCCCTCTTCCTCCCGAGCCGCCGCCAGCCTCCTTACCCCGCTCGATCTGCGCCCCTCGAGCATCCTGATCCCCTCGCTCACCTCGCCGCTCCCTCGATCTCCCCCTCTCCCTCGGCAAGTCTGCTCGACGCCCACCGCCCTGCCGCGACCCCGCCTCTACTCCACCTCCGCCGCGTCGCCTCGGCCACGCCGGCGACCACCAGGAGCTCGCCATGCTCCGAGTTCCTCATCGCTGCCGCAAGTCCACCGCCGTCGTCCTGCTCCGTGAGGACGAGCCGAGCCCTTGCTCCTCCTTGCCGCCGCCTCGCGCCGTCCGCATCGCCAGGAGGCCGCAGCAGCTCCCTCGCCTCGCATCTGCTTCGCCCGACGTGTCGCCGTCCTGCATCAAGCTCTGCCGTCGCCGGGCTTCACCAGCGCCGCGCTGCGCCATGGCGCCCGCGCCGTCCCCATGGACGTAGCGCCTCAACCTCACCTCTTCCTCATCTCCTTCGCGCCACCGCCTCACCATGGTCGTGCCTCCCTTGGTGCTCCACGCATCACCGCGACCGAGTGGACGCTCGCCAAGTCCGCCACCAGCACATCGGAGCCCCATCGTCCATCCTCGACCTCGCGATGGGCGCTGCCGCCCTGGATCCGGCGTCCTGACCTCTCCAAGCTCCGCACCTCGCCGGTGACCTCTCCAGCTTTGCCTCACTGGCGCCTCCTGCTGCCGGCCATCTCCATGGCCTGCGTGGACCTCGTTGCGAAGAATCCAAGACACAGCCTGGACCTCCTATACCCGTGCCGCCCCTTGACGCCCTGCTGTTTTCATGCACCTCCACTTGCTGTCATGATTGATGCCAAGTTCAACGACTACGGTAAAGGGAGCAGCACCAAGTTCCACCGTTGAAGATTCACCAAGAACCATGAGACCGAAGATCTTTGATGTGCCAAGTCCCTCCAGACAACGTGAACGACTACCGTCATGGAGACCCTGAGTACCATGACTTCCACCGACCGTCAAGTACCACTACGCCCGATGATGCGACAAGTACCACTACCGTCATCGAGACCGCAAGTACCACTACATCAACGTGAACGACTAGCATCGCCGAAGACCCATGAACGAAAACGCCAAGTTCCACTACCGTCGCCCCGAAAACGTTGGATTCATTGAGTACCTCTCCGAAACGAACCGTGTATGACTACTAACATGAACGACTACTTCCACTACCGCCGAACTCGAACCGCTCCGGAAATGCACGCTACGAAGGTATAACCCCGAGACGACCGCCCGTGGATGTGATGTGTGATGTATGAGATGAACCGTGTGTTTGCACCATGTCCGAATCATTCGTTGCACGAAGTCCTTCTATTTCCATGGCGTCGACCTGTGGGAACCCGGTAACGGGATCACCCCACCATCTTGCTTGACACACTCACGCCGCCATTTCTTTTGCGCCGGCGTCTCAACGAGTTATCGGAACTGAGATGTTGCCGTGGCATCATTTTCGGATCGTCATCGTGGCACCCTTTCTTTACACCATGGTGACAAATGCTCCATATCTTGCTCTTGTCAACTTTTGACTAAAATTGCATAAAACTTGCTTTTGTCGTCCGCATCATGAGAACAACATCAAAATGATTAAATTGTTGTTTGCTTTATAATTGCTAAATATGCACATGGGAGTTTCCGGGAATTGTTGTTGTTATTTTCGGCCTCATTTAAAATGCCTAGATAGCTAGTTTACTTTTGCTTCACCTCTTGCCATGTTAACAAACATTTAATCTTGTCTTGTAAATTAACGAGAGTCAACTAAATAAATAAAATGTGGTGTTTCGTCAATATGCAACTCGTTGCATATTGAGCTCCACTTAACTTGTAGTTTTGTTTGTGCACTTTGCCATGCCATGCATATTTAAACCGGACATGCATCATACTTGGTTGTGCATCATATGCCATGTTTATGCTTGTGTGTTTACCGTGTTGTTTGCTTCTTTCCGGTATGCTTCTCTCATTAGCTTCGGTTTCGTTTCGGAGTTGTGAGGTTTTGTTCGACTACTTCATGGACTTGTTCTTCTTCCTTGCGGAATCCCAGGCAAGATGACCATCACCTTGGATACCTTTATTATCATTTCCATGCTAGTTGTCTCAATGCTATCGTTATATGTCGCTCTACCTGTCTATTTGTCAGCCTCTCCTTGTTGCCATGAAACCTTTAACCTTTGACACCTTCCCAGCAAACCGTTGTTTGGCTATGTTACCCGCTTGCTCAGCCCCTCTTATAGCGTTGTTAGTTGCAGGTGATGATGAAGTTTGATCCATGTCGGATCTTGTTGTTGGAATATCACAATATCTACTATTATTATTAACACGCCTATATACTTGGCAATGGGTGGAAGGCTTGGCATTTTGCTCGGTGTTTTGTTCCACTCATGCCACCTTAGGAGCCGATAAACCGGCATTATGTTCCTTGATTTTGCGTTCCTTACACTGTTGGGTATATGGGGACCCCTTGACAGTTCGTCTTTGAATAAAACACCTCCAGCAAGGCTCAACATTGGTTTTAATTTGCCTCATAATAAGAACTTAATTAATTAATTAAATTGCATAGGGGGTCGTGTCCCCGAGGATTATTTCTACATAGCAGGGGGGCCAATGCTGATGGTGTTGGTCCCAAACGGGCAACCTGCGGGGCTACCATGGGGAAACTCGTGGGCTGGCTCCCGTAGCTTGTCCCATCCGGACGTGTCCTGAGACGAGATACGCGCGGCTACTATCAGGGTGTCCGCATGCCGGGAGGTCTTGCTGGACTTGTTTTACCATTGTCGAAATGTCTTGTGCACCGGGAATTCCGAGTCTAATTGGGCCTTCCCTAAGATAAGGGGTAATATTAATATTATCTCTGCTGATCGTGAGAGCTTGTGAAGGGCTAAGTTGGGACACCCCTGCAGGGTTATGATCTTTCGAAAGTCATGCCCGCGGTTATGTGGCAGATTGGAATTTGTTAATGTCCGGTTGTAGAAAACTTGACACAGGATTCGAAGTAAAACACACAACCGTGTGAATAACCATGACTGTCTCTTTTCACTTTGAGAAGAGAACACGGTGGGGTTATGTTTGACTCGTAGGTAGTTCAGGATCATTAGCGATCATTACTAGTTTGCGACCGCTTGCGTAGATGCTCATCTTATTCTTGTACTCGTAAGTTAGCCACCATACATATGCTTAGCCGCTGCTGCAACCTCACCACTCCCCTTTTTCATACCCATAAAGCTTTGCTAGTCTTGATACCCATGGTTATGGGACTGCTGAGTCCTCGTGGCTCACAGATACTACAACACCAGATGCAGGTACTGCTGAGAACAGTGCAGGAGACGGTTCAGAACTTCATTGGGAGCTCGATGAAGAGAGTGGTCGTATGTATGTGACGTTTTTCGACGATCAGTAGTGGTTCCTACTAGGGGCGATCGGACCTTGTGTTTATGGTATCTTTCTCATTTGGTTTTCGTCCGTAGCCGGACCCTGTGTTATTTGGATGATGTATGTTATTGTATTCATTGTGTGACGTGGCGAGTGTAAGCCAACTATCTTTTGCTATATCATCCCTAAACTTTTACATGAGATGTGCAAAGATACCATACTTGAGATCATTCTAGTATGTGCTCATCTCTCTAAGTCATGCCTCGACACGTAGGAGACATAGTCGCATACTAGGCATTACAAGTTGGTATTCAGAGCCTTCTCCGACCTAGGAGCCCCCTGATTGATCGAATCGTTGACGGTTGAGTCTAGGCACACACATGAAAATGTTCTGAGTCCTATATATATATCGGAGCGTAGTATTTATTTTTACTCCTCATCCCCTTCATCGCTGTGGTGAGGAATCCTGACGTTGTTCTATCTCCTCTACTCTCAGAAATTCGCTAATTTTTTTTAGGATCACGCGAGTATTGTTTGGATTGTTCTGATATCTTTGTGACGAGAACATTGTTCTCGATGCCTCCTGTCATTTAGGGGTGGTGGCAGTGTCCCAGGGAGTTGAGCTCCGAGGTGTTGTCGTAACAAACGTATCGCAGCGGTTCTAGAATACTTAAGACGGCCGACATCGAAAACTCTTCTATGCGGTTAGTGGTGAGATAACCCCGACGTCACCCAGTACTGGTGGGATAGTTCGGGAGTATTGCCACAGCTTGTATAGCGGATGCGTTTCAAAGGTCCGAGGTAAACAGTTTCCGAGGATGACTGGTTATGTGTTGAAGGATGGATACATCTGGATGTAGTATTAGAGTTGAGTGCGTGGTGCTTCCCCTGTATCCCCAACACCAGATTTCATAACCGGAAAGCTTCGGAAATTAATAGGTGGGTTCTTCAAGTAGCTCGTAGGTATTCTTCCAACGAGTGCATGGTATGAGGTTTGGGGTTCAACTTCGAGTGAAGAGGTTTCATGGGCGTTGTTCCAATTGAGAGTTGCAGCTTAAAGGGTCCTTGGCTATGCTGATCCGGGGATTGCAACACCCTTTGTAACACGTTCCATGAGCATTCAGCATGAACATGTGGGACGAAGCCTCTATTATGTATTTGTTCCATCTGTACCTTGTTGTTTTATTCTATCATTTTGTTCTCCCAAGTGGCTTCTTGACAAGTTGTTTTACCATTAATTCTCTGTTCGAATGGTATTGTGAAGACTATATGTTGCAACATATCTATCCTTTGTTTTTGTTTTGTTTCTGGTATTCGAGTTGCTTCGATGTCAAGTGTTGATTCCATACCTTTCCTAATCGGTGTTCTCATATTTCTATGGGAGTGCTAATCCTTCTTGATCATCGAGATTGCTATGTTAAATTCTTTTCAACCAGCGTGTTTCTCTTCAAGTTAATCCGATCTCTTCATCATTTGCAAGATCAACTCTCAATCTTTTCTCAACGGTGTTTGTTTCATTCATCCCAAATTGTCTTAGTATTCCCCGCCCTCCCTCCCTTCTTCTTGTCGGAGCCAGAAATTCTAAAATGAAGTATCCATTTTATTCATGTGATGTTTCTTCATTCTTTTCTTTCAATTTCATTCTCCGATGATTCTCAGGAAAATGCTCAGGAAGCTTCAAGTTCATCATTCTCCGTTCTCGTTTCTTCTCCGGTGGACTAAATCCAAGCTTCGGTCATGATCATATCTCTTCCTTTTTGTTTCACATGTTTTTCCATGTTGAAATTTCTTATCCGAAGTCTCTCTTGTTTATTAAACTCTCTCTAATTCTTCTCCGGAGTGTTCAAGATATCTCGGAATATCCGTGTTTCAATTCTTAATCTGTTCAAGCTTTTTTGAGGTTTGTCATCTTATTCAAGCCATTTAATTCAACCGGTGCAATATCTCTTAAGCAATCTTGTTCAACGATGTTTCTTTTGAGTGGGCCCTAACCCACAGGTCTTTTCCCAGGATCTTACCTGACTCTTCTATTTTTCCGGAGTTATTCTAAAATTCTTTTCAAGTGTGACGTAAGAATGATTTCCATCAGTCACATGCCTTCTCCAAGATTGTTTTCAATTATTTCATCTTTAGCTCCACCTTCCTCTTGTCATTAGTCCGGAGTATCTCGAAATTATTCATGGCATATCTCGTCTTCGTTCTCAACATTTGAAGACCGGAGAAGTGTTTCTCTTAAATCTTGGCCCGTTCTCTTGAAGATTCATGGTTCTAGCTTCATGCCATCCTCATAAGTTGTTTCGATCATGAGGAATCTTTTCATATCACCCAAAGCATTTCATGAATTTTTTCCATTGTGATCCTCCGAAGGCCATCATTTCAGAAGATTTCTTCGTTCTCAGTTTCAACTTCGTCCTCCAACTATTCTTAATTGATGCCTCTTCGTTCGTCTCCATATTCTTACGGTGGTTCTTTCAAGATTACTCTTCCGTTGTTATCGTATTAATTCATTTGTTCTTTTCATAATCCTATAGGTGAGTCATTCAAGATTTTTCTCAAGTTTGGCTATATCTCTCTCCAATCCTTTTCAAGAA
The DNA here is from genome assembly GCA_902687465.1 of Secale cereale. Taxonomy (NCBI): domain Eukaryota; kingdom Viridiplantae; phylum Streptophyta; class Magnoliopsida; order Poales; family Poaceae; genus Secale; species Secale cereale. The sequence continues at coordinate 313,931,420 of LR738709.1, read as the reverse complement.
GAATAAGTAGTAGGCCAAATCCGTTGCTTGTCATCAATTTAATTTGGTGAATGATAAGCATACAATAAAATCTTATTCTTTTCCCCGAAGTGATTAATCTCTTTTTCCAGAGCTTGTTCATCATATCATATTCTCGGTTCTAAGTTGTTCATCTTGTTTTCTGGAGCTCCTAGCTATTTCAATTATATGTTTGCAAGCACCATCTAATCATTGCAAGGCTTCAATCTTATTCTTCTCATCTTTCACTTCTCATCCTTTTATTACCGGAGTTCTTCATGGTGGTTCATCATTATTTATTTCATCATCGAAGTATTCATCAAGATCCTTGTTGGAGCTCAAGTATTCTTCTTCTTGCATTCCAAAGTGCAATTCTTTCTACCTTTTCTTTTGAGATGGTGTTATGTCATTCTTAAGAATTTCTTTCATGTTTCATGATTCACAAGTTATCAAGAATGAGATATTTAAAACCATCATTTCTCTTTCTTGAGGAGATCTTCCAACCCTTCAATCTCTTTGTTGGAGTAATCTTGGGTATAGATTTCACCTAAAGCCTTCCATTGGGAATGTTGCTATTGTGGTACTTATCAATGATCCAAGTTATCTCTTTATCATCTTGGTGGAAGAAATTTTTCATCTCTTTGGTGCTCTCAATCAAATCAAGTGTTTTCGTTAGTGGCAGAATTTCACCTCAAGTTTTGAGATGTTTTCCATAAGCCCACAACATGCTTATTCTTTTTGTTGTTGATTTTTTCCCAACAACTTTGTCGAATCCATCTTCGTAAGGATGCTTTCAAAATTCATTGGTGGTATAAGTTATCATTTTCTTCTACTTCCTTTCGTCCTAACAATCTAGCTTCTATTCTTTTGTTCAAGAGGTATTGTAATATTGATATCTTCGTCCCGTCATCTCATTTTTGTAAAGATCATGTGTTTTTTTCCTTGCTTATCCATTCACCGAGAGTGTTGTATTCTCCGTTCAAGTTCTCTCATCTTATCAAGTTTTGCCTCTCTTTTCAACCGGAGTGCTGTCTGAAATCTTTCTTACCCCTTGTGCCATTCTTTCATCTGTTTCGGAGGCAGTCTGTTGTTATTTCATCGAGCATCATGCCAACTTGGCAAGTTCATGTTAAAATACTTCTATTTCAGTCAGAATGTTGTCCAAATTATTTCGTTCTTATTCCTTATCAATCTTGTTTTAACCGGAGTGGTTTTGAAATTATTTCGTCTTCCTTGAGCTCTTCGTTCATGTCCTTGCAACCTTCAAATTCTCATGGTGTCCCTTGTTCCACGATTTTACCGGAGTGCTCTTAACTTCGTTCATCTCCGTTGCATTCTTTCTTTCAAGATTGTTCAACCTATCAAGGTTCGTGGTTTCACTCGTTTGTCGAAGAAGCAACTTTGTTTTACCTCTTCCTTTTTCCGTTTTATCCGGTGCCATCTCCAGGATCTCGGGTCGAGATCCTCTGTTAGTGTGGGAGAGTTGTGACGCCCCAAGACCGACGCTCTAGAAGACTTCCAGCTATTCCGGGTTTCGCCGTGTGTTTTATTTGCTTGCTCTGTTTTTAATTGTGCATTGCATCATGTTATCATTCCATCATGTCATTAATCTTTTGCAACTCAAAGAAATAAATTGTTTGGACCTTCGGTCCATTTAAATTGAGGGATGTCATGTAATGATTTCTCTTTATAACCTATCCTCCTAATATTTTATGGAGCTATAATAAATTATTCCATTCTTTGGAATCACCTTTAACACACTTGCAATATTCCCCATGTCTTTCTACTTCAAGTTTTGACTCCCAAACCCCGCCATCGATTCTTATCTCTTTTGCCGAGATTCCTCAAAAAATCCAAACATTTTTGGACACTTCAAAAAACCAAGTCTTAGTTCAAACCCATTTGAAGTAAATTCAAATATGTTTGAATTATATCTCGATCATGCCACTTCTATTTTTCTTGGATTACGCTCATTTTTACGAGCCCGAGAAAAATAACCTCATGTGCAAATTCCTTCCAAGACCTCCCTTTCTTTTCTTTCTCTTTTTCTATTCTTTTTATTTAAGAGAGAAGGGAGAGGATCTGAGAGAGGTCCCAGCCGCAGCCAGGCCCAGCCGCGGTCTCCCTGGCCCATGGCCCAAGGCCCAGCCGGTCCCCGTCTATCCTAACCCTAGCCCATGCGGACCCAATCCCCTCGTCCCTCTTCCTCCCGAGCCGCCGCCAGCCTCCTTACCCCGCTCGATCTGCGCCCCTCGAGCATCCCGATCCCCTCGCTCACCTCGCCGCTCCCTCGATCTCCCCCTCTCCCTCGGCAAGTCTGCTCGACGCCCACGGCCCTGCCACGACCCCGCCTCTGCTCCACCTCCGCAACGTCGCCTCGGCCACGCCGGCGACCACCACGAGCTCACTGTGCTCCGAGTTCCTCATCGCTGCCGCAAGTCCGCCGCCATCGTCATGCTCCGCGAGGACGAGCCGAGCCCTTGCTCCTCCTTGCCGCAGCCTCGCGTCGTCCCCATCGCTAGGAGGCCGCAGCAGCTCCCTCGCCTCGGCTCTGCTTCGCCCGACGCGTCGCCGTCCTGCATCAAGCTCTACCGCCGGGCTTCACCAGCGTCGCGTTGCGCCATGGCGCCCACGCCGTCCCCGTGGACGCAGCGCCTCAACCTCACCTCTTCCTCATCTCCTTCGCGCCATCGCCTCACCATGGCCGCGCCTCCCTTGGTGCTCCACGCATCACCGCGACCGAGTGGACGCTCGCCAAGTCTGCCACCAGCACGTCGGAGCCCAGTCGTCCCTCCTCGACCTCAAGATGGGCGCTGCCGCCCTGGATCCGGCGTCCTAACCTCTCCAAGCTCCGCACCTCGCCGACGACCTCTCCTGCTTTGCCTCACTCGCGCCTCCTGCTACCGGCCATCTCCATGGCCTGCGTGGACCTCATCGCGAAGACTCCAAGACACAACCTCGACCTCCTATACCCGCGCCGCCACTTGACGCCATGCTGCTTTCATGCACCTCCACTTGTTGTCATGATTGATGCCAAGTTCAACGACTACGGTAAAGGGAGCAGCACCAAGTTCCACTGTTGAAGATTCACCAAGAATCGTGAGACCGAAGATCTTTGATGTGCCAAGTCCCTCCAGACAACGTGAACGACTACCGTCATCGAGACCCTGAGTACCATGACTTCCACCGACCGTCAAGTACCACTACGCCCGATGATGCGACAAGTACCACTACTGTCATCGAGACCACAAGTACCACTACATCAACGTGAACGACTACCGTCGCCGAAGACCCATGAACAAAAACGCCAAGTTCCACTACCGTCGCCCCAAAAACGTTGGATTCATTGAGTACCTCTCCGAAACGAACCGTGTACGACTACTAACATGAACGGCTACTTCCACTATCGCCGAACTCGAACCGCTCCGGAAATGCACGCTACGAAGGTATAACCCCGAGACGACCGCCCGTGGACGTGATGTGTGATGTATGAGATGAACCGTGTGTTTGCACCGTTTCCGAATCATTCGTTGCACTTAGTCCTTCTATTTCCATGTCGCCGGCCCGTGGGAACCCGATAACGGGATCACCCCACCATCTTGCTTGACACACTCACGCCACCATTTCTTTTGTGCCGGCGTCTCAACGAGTTACCGGAACCGAGATGTTGTCGTTGCATCATTTTCGGATCGTCGCCGTGGCACCCTTTCTTTCCACCATGGTGAAAAATGCTCCATATCTTGCTCTTGTCAACTTTTGACTAAAATTGCATAAAACTTGCTTTTGTCATCCTCATCATGAGAACAACATTAAAATGATTAAATTGTTGTTTGCTTTATAATTGCTAAATATGCACATGGGAGTTTCCGAGAATCGTTGTTGCTATTTCTGGCCTCATTTAAAATGCCTAGATAGCTTGTTTACTTTTGCTTCACCTCTTGCCATGTTAACAAACATTTAATCTTCTCTTGTAAATAAACGAGAGTCAACTAAATAAATAAAATGTGGTGTTTCGTCAATATGCAACTCGTTGCATATTGAGCTCCACTTAACTTGTAGTTTTGTTTGTGCACTTTGCCATGCCATGCACATTTAAACCGGACATGCATCATACTTGGTTGTGCATCATATGCCATGTTTATGCTTGTGTGTTTACCGTGTTGTTTGCTTCTTTTCGGTATGCTTCTCTCATTAGCTTCGGTTTCGTTCCGGAGTTGTGAGGTTTTGTTCGACTACTTCATGGACTTGTTCTTCTTCCTTGCGGAATCCCAGGAAAGATGACCATCACCTTGGATACCTTTACTATCATTGCCATGCTAGTTGTCTCGATGCTATCGCTATATGTCGCGCTACCTGTCTATTTGTCAGCCTCTCCTTGTTGCCATGAAACCTCTAACCTTTGACACCTTCCCAACAAACCGTTGTTTGGCTATGTTACACGTTTGCTCAGCCCCTCTTATAGCGTTGTTAGTTGCAGATGAAGATAAAGTTTGATCCATGTCGGATCTTGTTGTTGGAATATCACAATATCTACTATTATTATTAACACACCTATATACTTGGCAATGGGTGGAAGGCTTGGCCTTTTGCTCGGTGTTTTGTTCCACTCATGCCACCTTAGGAGCCGATAAACCGGCGTTATGTTCCTTGATTTTGCGTTCCTTACACGGTTGGGTATATGGGGACCCCTTGACGGTTCGTCTTTGAATAAAACTCCTCCAGCAAGGCCCAACATTGGTTTTAATTTGCCTCATAATAACAGCTTAATTAAATTGCATAGGGGGTCACGTCCCCAAGGATTCCTTCTACATAGCAGGGGGCCAGTGCTGATGGTGTTGGTCCCAAACGGGCAACCTGCAGGGCTACCACGGGGAAACTCGTGGGCTGGCTCCCGTAGCTCGTCCCATCCGGGTGTGGCCTGAGACGAGATACGCGCGGCTACTATCAGGGTGTCGGCACGCCGGGAGGTCTTGCTGGACTTGTTTTACCATTGTCGAAATGTCTTGTGCACCGGGAATTCCGAGTCTGATCGGGCCTTCCCTAAGATAAGGGGTAATATTAATATTATCTCTGCTGATCTGAGAGCTTGTGATGGGCTAAGTTGGGACACCCGTGGAGGGTTATGATCTTTCGAAAGCCGTGCTCGCGGTTATGTGGCAGATTGGAATTTCTTAATGTCCGGTTGTAGAAAACTTGACAGAGGATCTGAAGTAAAACACACAACCGTGTGAGTAACCGTGACTGTCTCTTTTCACTTTGAGAAGAGAACACGGTGGGGTTATGTTTGACTCGTAGGTAGTTCAGGATCTTTAGCGATCATTACTAGTTTGCGACCGCTTACGTAGATGCTCATCTTATTCTTGTACTCGTAAGTTAGCCACCATACATGTCGGAGATATTGACCATGGGTACCCTCGGCGACCACCCTTGGTATTTTAAGACAAACAACAGCCGCCTGGTCCACCGCGGCCGCCTGCCCATCGGGCCGCCTCCTAGGGTGGCCTGCCCCAGGAGCCGGCAGCCAGCAGGCGGCAGGGACCCTGCAGACGGCAGCGCCAACACCACTAGCCAGCAGACGGTCCCATATTCCTTCCTCGGGATGCACGCTGGGGGGACCCCTGCGTGGCAGGGGTGTGGCTACAGGAGAACATGTCCTTAGAAGATCTATAAGGGCGTGGCTACAGTGAACGTGTACCTTACGAATATCTCGTAAGGGCGTGGCTACAGTGAACGTGTACCTTACAAATATCTCGTAAGCGGCGGGTCACTGTAGCCATGCTGCTCGTGACCAAGCATCAGTCAGAGGAGGTCACGATCCCACTACCCGCAAACAGCGGGGTCAGCAAGCGGCTGGCCCCGTTGGTCAGCGGGTAGCCCATGAACAGGCCGCCCCTGGCAGACGGCCGGGGGAGACGGCCGCCTGGTAACAGACGGCAATTCTCGCTCTAGAAGTCCGAGCCTCATCAAGATGACAGGACAGGGCGTGGCGACAGCGTACGGCGGGAGACGATGGTACTGTAGCCACTTCCCTCTTGACAAGGTTGTCGTCAGCAGAGGCACATCCAAAGTGAAAGACAATCGCGTAGGGCCCGCAGGCAGCGGGCCCCAGCAGGCAGGCGGCAAAGCCAGTGCCAGAAGACACTAACGGCTGGGAGCCACACTGCCAAGATTACCATTGCACCCCTGGGGTGTGGGCCTATATAAACCCCCCAGGGTCCTCCGTGAGGAGGGGTTAGAAGATTACGAGGTTGAACCCTAGTATAGGGAGATAGGAGGTGGGCTAGCCTTGTTCATCTTCTTCCTTTGAACCACACAGCTCAAGGAGCAATCTTGTAGCTACCTTAGTGAGATCAGTCATGACGCGGAGCCCCCGCAGAGCAGGATTAGGGGTGTTATCTCCTCGGAGAGCCCCGAATCTGGGTAAGATCCGTAGGCGTCCCAAGTTCCGCTTTATCCCGCTTCCCGAGCCCGGCGACGTTCTTTTGACCCCATGCATGATAAGCCATCCGTTGGCATATGTCGTTCCAAAACCCCGACATTTGGCGCCCACCGTGGGGCGAGGTGCACCGTCGTCCGGAGACATGTTCTGGACGGGAACCTTGTTCCTTCCTGGCGAGAGTAGCCAGCCCAGCACGCCCGTTGGCGTGGAAACCGGGATGCTTTGCGGCGCTGAGGCCGCATGCGCCGTGAGCGGGCTCGCCGATCTGCTCGGCGCTGTCCGCATCCACGACGAACCCTCTCCGGCGGCCGAGCCAGTGGCGCCGGAGAGCTTCCTCGTAGAGCTCCTCGACAAGCTCCACATCGTCGACGAGCATGCCTCTGACGTGGAGTCAGTGGGCTCTTCTGACCCACCGGTAGACATGATCGTCGACCTCGACGCAGGGCTAGTCGACTCCTTCCCCGAGCACGTGGAGATCATCAATGACCCCCTCCCCGTTCTTCCAATCAGCAGCACCATCAGCACCGTCACGGAGGTGCTCGTCACCGACCACGGTGAACCATCTAACAGGACGGTCCCGAACCCGCTCGAGGCCGCTCTACAGCACCTCGTCGCTCCTGCCGCGGCGGGGGCAGATGGTGCGGCGTTGGAGGCGCTCCGCGTCTCGCTCCTCGACAGCGCCAACAAATTGGCAGCTTCTCGACGCCTCACCGAACCTTATCGCCGCGAGATGGACCGCGCCATTTGTGGCACGCAGGCTGCTGGCGAGCCTAGCCGAGCCGGCGCCGTCCGCGATCGCGGTGGGCTGCTAGCATACATGCTGGGGGGCCCGCAGCCTGTGTATCTCACTCCGTCGGAAAACCTAAGGGCTGCCTAGGCGGCAGTCGATGAGATGGGCCACTTAGAGGGAGACGAACTCGGTTGCATGACTCAGCGCGCCCGCCAGCTCCTCGATGTTGCTGCCACGCAACAGGAGGCCCGTCGCAGGGTATCAGAGGCCGGCGCGCACGCAGACAACCGCCCTTTTCGGCGGGAGCAAGGAGCCACGTCTCGCTCTCCAACAGTCGGCGCCACCAACCGGCGGGACTCAGAGCCCGCTGCCAGCCGCAGCCGGCAGACTCGCGTCACCATCGAGCGCAACGAAGACGGCCGCCCAAGGGCTGTGGAACGGCGAAGGGAACATCCGCCTCCTCCCAGGCGGGAGAGGCGCGTGTCTCCTTCGCCTGTTGACCACCCCTCTCTGGCAGACCGCTTGGGCCGCCGCGAGGGGGTTGGGGAGAATGACGCCCGCCATCGCCTAGACCGTCTGGCTCGATCCCAGACGGTCGAAGAAGAAGATGACCTCGGTCCGGCCTGCTTCGGCCCTCACATCCGCAATGAGCCTTTTCCCAAGGGCTTCTCGCTCCCCAGAGACACCCCCAAGTACAACGGATCAGTGAAACCAGAGGACTGGCTGGTGGACTACTCCACAGCCGTCAGCATAGCCACCGGCAACAGACGTGTCACGGTGAAGTACGTGCCCCTCATGCTCCAGGGCACGGCTCGGACTTGGCTGAACAGCCTTAAGCCCAATAGCATCAACGGCTGGCTGGACTTCACCGACGCCTTCACTCGCAACTTCACCAGCACCTACAAGCGTCCTCCCAAGCCGCGCCAGCTCTCCCTGTGTGTCCAAGGCCCAGACGAGTCGGCCCGCGACTATCTGACGCGCTGGGCAAAGCTGCGAAACTCTTGTGAAGGAGTTCACGAGGTACAAGCCATCGAGTATTTCAAGGCCGGGTGCAGAGAAGGCACCTTACTCAAACACCGGCTCCTTTGCGACGAGCCGGCCACGTTGGATGAACTGCTGAGCATAGCGGACAAGTACGCCACCGCTGACTCCTCCATGAAGACCGAGCTGCAAGTGGATGCTTCTGGCAAGATGACCCCTCCAACTTCCAAGACGCTGGTAGGAGAGTCTAGCCGGCGCCAGCAGACAAGCGACCAGAAGCGCAAGGCCCACGCGTCGGCTGCCAACAACCGGCTGGTGGCAGCAGTCGACGGACAGCAGCCCAAAGCTCAAGCAGGACCCATGCGCCAGAAGGGCGGCAAGCCGGTATGGCAACCGGCCTTCTCCTTTGATCAAGCTCTGGATGCCCCCTGCAAGTTCCACAGTGGCGTGAAGCCTTCCAACCACACAACGCGAAAGTGTCATTGGCTCACAAGAATTGCGAGGGAAGAAGCTCTGCCACCGCCGCCTGCTGGACAGCCGGCCCCTCCTCCTAATCCGCCGACGGCCCGCCCTGGCGGCCAGGTCCAGGACGAATTCCCAGAAGAAAACGGAGTCTATGTTGTCTTCACCAGCCAGACGGATGATAGGCACAGCCGGCGCCAGCAGCGCAGGGAAGTCAATACTGTTGCTGTCAAGGACCCAAGATTCATGCATTGGTTTGAAAGGCCTATCAGCTAGAGCCGAAACGATCACCCGGCTGTCATGCCATCGCCAGGGGCCTATGCCTTGGTCCTGGACGCCACTCTCTCCACTGACAGGCGGGCCTGTCGTTTCTCCCGGGTGCTGGTAGACGGCGGCATCAGCATCAACATCATGTACCGTGACACCATGGAGAAGTTGGGCATCAAAGAGAAGCAACTTCAGCCTACCAGGACTGTGTTCCATGGCATTGTGCCAGGCCTCTCTTTCTCACCAATCGGCAAGGCCAAGGTCGATGTCCTGTTTGGTGACAAGATGCACTTCCGGAGGGAGCCGGTCTGGTTTGAAGTGGTGAACCTGGAAAGTCCCTATCACGTGATCTTGGGTCGGCCAGCTCTTGCAAAGTTCATGGCAGTCCCCCATTATGCCTACCTCAAGATGAAGATGCCTGGCCCCAAAGGAATAATCACCATAGCCGAGGACTACGAGAAGTCCATTGCATGTGCAGCAGCCAGTAGTCGCCTGGCAGAGACCATTGTCGTGGCTGAGGAAAAGCGCCGTCTGGAGCGGCTGGTGGCAATGGCTGGCGAGCAGCCGGCCATACCAGCCGATCCCAGGGAGGCGGAGCCGCAAGGCTCGTTCCAGCCAGCCAAGGACACAACGAAGATTGCCTTGGACCCGTCTCACCCGGAGCGATTTGCTGTCATTGGGTCAAGCCTAGATAGCAAATAGGAAAGCGAGCTCGTCGATTTCCTCCTTGAGAATCGGGACATCTTTGCATGGTCCCCCAAGGACATGCCTGGTGTCCCGACGGATTTCGCCGAGCACAAGTTACACGTGAGAGAAGATGCAAAGCCTGTCAAACAGCCGCTGCGCCGCCTGTCAGAAGAGAAGAGAAGAGTCGTTGGGGAAGAAGTCGCCCGCCTGCTAGCAGCCGGCTGCATCATGGAAGTCTTTTATCCCGAATGGCTTGCGAATCCAGTCCTAGTGCTGAAGAAGAACACCAAATGGTGCATGTGCATTGATTACACCAGCCTAAATAAAGCTTGCCCTAAAGACCAGTTTGCTCTGCCGCGAATAGATCAAGTGATCGACTCCACAGCCGGATGCGAGCTGCTGTCTTTCCTTGATGCTTATTCGAGGTACCACCAAATCAAGCTTGATCCAGCCGGCTGCTTGAAGACCGCCTTCCTCACGCCGTTTGGGGCCTTCTGCTACCTGACCATGACGTTCGGCTTGAGAAACGCCGGTGCCACCTTTCAGCGTTGCATGCAGAAGTGTCTCCTCAAGCAGCTTGGCAGGAACGCCCACGTTTACCTGGACGATATTGTGGTAAAGACGGATAAGAGAGGAACCCTTTTGGAAGATCTCCAAGAAACGTTTGAGAACCTGCGCCGCTTTCGGATTAAGCTAAACCCGGAGAAATGCGTCTTCGGGGTACCGGCCGGCCAGCTCCTTGGCTTCCTGGTATTCGAACGCGGCATCGAGTGCAACCTGGCGAAGATCAAGGCCATTGAGAGGATGGAACGACCAACCCGTGTGCGAGATGTCCAGAGATTCGCGGGATGCCTGGCATCTCTCACCCGTTTCATCAGCCGGCTGGGAGAAAAGGCACTTCCCCTGTACCAACTGATGAAGAAGACCACGTGCTTCGAGTGGAATGACCAGGCGGACGAAGCTTTCCAGCAACTCAAGCGACTGTTGTCCACCCCGCCTGTCCTAGCGGCGCCAGCAGACAAGGAACCCATGTTCCTTTACATAGCCGCCACCAGCCGGGTGGTCAGCACTGTCATTGTGGTCGAGCGCCCAGAGGACGGCAGAGCCTTGCCCGTCCAGAGGCCCGTCTACTACTTGAGCGAAGTGATGTCAGCGTCCAAGCAGAACTACCCCCATTACCAGAAGATGTGCTACGGCGTGTACTTCACCGCCAAGAAACTCAAGCAGTACTTCCAAGAGCATTCTGTCATGGTCGTCTGCACGGCCCCGCTTGCTGAAATCATGGGGAACAGAGATGCCTCAGGGAGAGTGGCCAAGTGGGCCATTGAGCTGGCCCCCTTCACCATCTTCTACAAGCCATGCACCACCATCAAGTCGCAAGCATTGGCCGACTTCCTCGTCGATTGGGCCAAAACCCAGTACCTGCCGCCTGTGCCAGACTCAACCCATTGGCGGATGCACTTTGACGGGTCAAAGATGCGCACCGGCCTGGGAGCCGACGTCGTCCTCACCTCCCCCAAAGGCGACAAGCTCAAGTATACCCTGCAGATCCATTTTGCCGCCTCCAACAACGTGGCCGAGTACGAGGCACTTATCCACGGGCTCCGGATGGCCAAGGAGATTGGCATCCGCCGCGTGCTGTGCTATGGTGACTCGGACTTGGTTGTCCAGCAGTCGTCGGGGGACTGGGACGCCAAGGACGCAAACATGGCAAGCTATCGCTTCCTTGTCCAGCAGATCAGTGGACACTTTGATGGCTGTGAGTTCCTCCACATACCACGGGCTGACAACATGCAAGCCGACACCTTGGCATGAATCGGCTCCACCCGCCAAGCAATACCAGCCGGCGTATCTCTCCAATGCTTGCATAAACCGTCTATCAAGCCTTCACACGAGTCGGAGTCAATCTTCATACCAGCCGACCCCGGGGCAGGCGGCCTCGCAGCTTCGGCTGCTGGCCCAGAGACTGCCCCAGCAGGCAGCCACGACACTCCAACTCCAGCAAACGGACCACCTATAGCCGCGCCAGTTCTTGGCCCGGGGACTGCTCCAGCAGACGGCCAGGAGGCGCCGGCTCCAGCAGACGGCCCGGGGGCTTCGGATACTCAGCAGGCGTCTCAGCCCAGCCCTCCGCCTCCCAGCCCAACCACCATGGTCTCTCTGGCCGAGGCAACAGGAATCTCATTGCTGTCTTGGGCGCAGCCAATCCTCACATTTCTGCTCAAAGGAGAGCTGCCAGCAGAAGAAACTTTGGCACGACAAATTCAACGCCAAGCCTCAGCATACACCATAGTCAACAAAGAGCTTGTCACAAGAAGTGCAATGGGCGTCTTCCAGCGTTGTGTAGAAGCAACAAAAGGGATGGCTATCCTGAAGGACATTCACCAAGGGGAATGCGGCCACCACGCGGCCTCAAGGTCTCTCGTAGCCAAAGCTTTCCGCCATGGTTTCTTCTGGACGACTGCTTTGGACGATACCAAAGATTTGGTGAGAAAGTGCAACGGCTGCCAACGCTTCAGCTCCAAGCAACACTTGCCGGCTTCTGCACTCAAGACTATTCCGATCAGTTGGCCATTTGCCGTCTGGGGCCTGGATATGGTAGGACCTTTCAAGACTGCCAGAGGAGGCCTGACACATTTACTCGTGGCAATAGATAAATTCACCAAGTGGATCGAATCCAAGCCAATCAAGAAACTCAATGGCCCAACTGATGTGACATTCATTGCAGACATCACAGTCCGGTATGGTATACCGCACAGCATCATCACCGACAACGGCACAAATTTTGCCAAAGGCGCACTTGCCTGTTTCTGTGCAACACAGGGCATCCGACTGGACCTAGCGTTCATTGCCCACCCGCAGTCTAACGGCCAAGTCGAGCGTGCCAACGGCCTTATCCTATCCGGCATCAAGCCCCGGCTGGTCGAACCTTTGGAGCGGTCAGTCGGCTGCTGGATCAAAGAACTGACGTTCGTCCTGTGGAGCCTCAGAACCACTCCAAACAAATCCACCGGTTTCACTCCTTTCTTCCTCGTGTATGGGGCCGAGGCCGCCATCCCAACGGATGTTGAGTTTGACTCGCCTCGCGTCACCATGTACACGGAAGCTGAAGCCAAAGAAGCACGCGAAGACAGCATGGACCTGCTAGAGGAGGCCCGCCTGGTAGCACTCAGCCGCTCCGCCATCTACCAGCAGGGTCTCCGCCGCTATCACAGCCGGTGAGTCAAACCACGCTCCTTCCGCGAGGGAGACCTTGTGCTCCGGCTGATCCAGCGAACAGCCGGCCAGCACATGCTCTCAACTCCTTGGGAAGGACCGTTCGTCGTCAGCAAGGTACTAGGCAACGATGCCTACTACCTCATTGATGCCCAGAAGCCAAGAGCGCGCAAGAGAGACGACTCAGGCAAGGAGTCAGAGCGCTCGTGGAACGCAAACCTTCTTCGCCACTTTTATAGATGAAAGACAGTATGTGTCGTGCTATCTCAAGTTATTTTGAGAACCAATGGGACCCCCGAGGAGTTCTCGGGGACTGCCCAATCCTTTATCTATACGATAAGAATTATGCCTGTGAATGATTGTTGTTCATTCCTTTGTCCGGCACCGGAGCCTAGCACACGGCCTGGGGACTGGCCGCCTAGCCCTATGTCTAAGAAATTCTCCTTAAATAGTCAGACAATTAATGTGATGACATTCAAGCCCTCTCCCGCATCAAGTCACAGACTCGCAGAATGCGGCTGTCCGACTAGCAGGAGCTAAAGGCAAGAAATGGTGCCCACATGAAAAATGGCTAAGGAAAAAGGACATAGGGCCAGTCGGCCCTTCACACGGGCGGTCGGCTGTCAAACAGCCGGCCAGCCAGTTCTGGGCTTAGCCGAGCCGCCTTTTAGAGGGCAGAATACTTGCCTATCCTGAAAGAAGCCAAGCCCCTGACCCAGCCACGGAACCACAGAGTGGCCGTCCGGCTGGCAGGGCGGTAGTTCAGGGAGACGGCAAGAAGAAAATCGCCACAAGGAAACTAGGGCAAGGCTAATCCTAGGATTCAGCACAATTGCATAAAGACCGTGCAGCATTAAAAAGAATATTTAACATCCAAAAGGCCTCATAGGCCGCCTTGCAGTAATAACTTACTGATACACCCAGCGGGTGGAATTGTTCAGATTAACCCTACAAATCTTACAGGAAAGCAGAAGACACAAAAGAGAAAACTTAAGGTGCAGCAGGCTGGGCAGGCGGCACGACAGAGCCGGCTTCCGGAGAGGCCGCCTCGTGGGTCACGGTCTGGCCGTCTCCTGTGGCAGGCGGGGCCATCACTCCTGGCCCGCTTGTCGAGGATCGATCAGGCTGGCGACTGGCTGCTGGGTCCGCCTCCTGGGAACTGGTCTCCTCATCGCTGCCTTCCTCCTCTTCGTCACCTTCACTGGAGGTGATCTCCTCGTCTGGCTCCTCCGACGCCGCCAAGTCCAGCCCAAAGTTGCCAGGAGGCACCACATGGCCCCTGTCGTCCAACTCCGGGATGAAGATGGAGGTGTCGGCATATTCGGCGAGGGCGGCGGCACGTTGGACGAGCTCCTTCTGCTCCACGGCCAGCTCAGGCTGGGCCTCCGCGCGGAAGGTCTCCAGCTGTTTAAGGCTCAAGCCAGGATACCAGCTCTTGGCGAACTCCAGGGCGGTCCGCGCGCCAGCCCTCGCTGCGGAGCCCTTCCAGGCCTCGAAGCGTTGGCCGGCTGCCTCCAGCCAGGCGGCCTCCGATTGGGAGTGCAGAGTGCTGGCACACCTGGCCAGAGGGCGGCCAAGACCTGGGCACCAACACACTGCAGCCGGCGAAGCAGACGGCGGACCGGCAGGAGACGCACCCGAATGGCAAGAAGCTCCTCGGCCGGGGTCCTGGGTGCGTTGGATGCGATCGCCCGGCCCGCCTGGCGCCTTGCAGCACGCTCGGCTTCGATGGCCTGGGTGGCGGTCACAAAATAGCCCGGGAAGAACTCTGCCAAGACTAGAAGAAGGATCAGAAGAAAAGAAAGACGGCTGTTCCAAACGGCGAATACAAGATGAAAGGATAGACGTCTCACCGTCAACCATGTCTCCGATGGCTACGAAGCCGTCTTGAAGAGCCGCCTCCTTCTCGGCCCAGTTCGAGCGTTCGATCTCGAACTCGGCCCGTAGAAGCGACTCAGCATCTGACATCTTCCGAAGCTCGGCCTTGTGAGCTGCCGCCTGGTAAGCCAGCTTCTTGGCGAGGCGGTCGCGGTCCTGAGCGGCAAGACCACGGTCCCGCTCCTTAGCAGCCAGCTCCGTCTGGGCCTCGCCCAGCTGGTTGCGGAGGTCGGCTGCGACTGCTGGCAAGGGAGAAAGAAAAAGAACAAACATCAGCAGCAAAAAGATAACCTTGGAGTTCCAAGCCGCCTGCTCAGCAGCCGGCTTGGAACTCGGGGACTACACCCAACGGGTGCGCTGACGCGCCCCCGCAAGGAGAAGAGGAGGCACTCACCTCGGCTGTCTGCCAAGGCAGCCTGCAGCTGCGCCAGCTCCTGGCGCTAAGCGTTGTAGGAGGCCACGCGGAGGTTGTGGTACTCCTGCAACAAGACGCAAGATTAGCTCATGACGTACACTTTGGAGTTCCAAGCCGCTTGCTCAGCAGCCGGCTCGGAACTCGGGGACTACACCCAGTGGGTGCGCTGACGCGCCCCCCACAGAAGAAATCGAAGGAATCAAACCAGAAGAAAACGAAGCACACGTACCCGAATGGAGGACCGCGTGGCGACAAACTCCTGCACCGCCGTCTGCACGATGTTACCCAAGGAGTTGAAGTGGTCCAGGACGTCCCGCGATGCGACGATCCACGGGCCGCCTCCTCCGGGCCTCCAACTTGATGGCGCCGTGCTGGTCGCCTCATTCTCCGGCGCGGACGAGCTGGCCCCATCGACCTCCACCTGTTGAGGCATAGAGACCGCCCTCGCAAGGCGCCGGCGGGCTGGGGCTCGGGGGGCCGGTTGCGGGCCAGTCACCAGCACGCCCCCAACTGGCGGGCCTCCAACTGGACGGCTACCCTGCTCCCCAGCAGGCGGCGCGGGGGGCGGTGGCGGCGTCTCCAGAATAACAGAGTCATCCCCCCTATCGCCTAGAGCCGGCTGCTCGTCAGCAGCCGGCGCCTGGGCTGATGGCTCCAGAAACCCTGACTCCGGGCGGACGACGTGGCCCACTGGCTGCTGAGGGCCCTTTCCCCACTCACAGACTCGGATGGCATATGCATGGGCTTTCTTGGCGGCTTCGGCCTCCGCCTGGGCGGCAGCATCGGCCGTCGCTCTCTCACGATCCACGGCCTCGCGCTCCGCGCGCGCCTCGCGGGCATTCCTCTCTGTTGCCTCCCGGAGCACGGCGGCCGGATCCACGCGAGGGGGCGCGGGAGGGGCATTTGAGCCTCCCACAACAGAGCCCGCTGGCACCCGCGAGAGGGAAAGCGGCGCGCTGCGCAGATATCCCAAGGAAACGGAGAGTCAACCAAGAAGGGACCAGCTGAGAAAGATGAGTACCACGCAAAGAAGGAATGAAGAGCACTTACCCGGACACAATCGGCCTGGCCTTGGGCATCTTCGGCACGTTTGCCCTGGCGGCCGCCTCTCGACGCCTCGTGGCGGTGGTTGACAACCGGAGCTTCTTGGGTGGGGCACCAGTCGGCCCTGGCGAGGACCGCCGTTTCCCGCTGCCGGCTGTGCCAGACGGCCCGGTTTGCTGGCCGGGGCGGACGGGTGCCTCCTCCGTCTCCTCGTCGTCATCCGACCAGCTCTCAACGCCGCCTTCCGGCAGGACGCCCGATGGCTGCCCCCCGTCGCCCGTCACCTCTTCCTCCTCCATGGCGGCGGCCCCAAGATCGGGGTCACTTGTATCGCTTTGGGAGCGATGCGGCTCCAGCGGGTGGCCCACTTGGTCAGAACCCGGCGTCGGCTGGCCAGGGAAAATCTGAGCAAAATATCAGAACCAGACGGCTACAGCAGCCGGACGAAAAAGAGAGAAAACAGAAGGATGAAAAGCTTACTACGGGCGGCTGGTTGCCGCAGCTGTACGGCGGCTTGCCGAAGGCCCAGCCGGAGTCGGAGACCCTGTAGCTGGAGATGTGGTTCACTAGACGGGCCACCTCCCCGTATGGCAGGGGCTTGGTGCACGTCCGACTGGGGTCCCGGCGCCCGCTCATGTCGCAGATCAGGTGAGGGCGGTGCTGCAGCGGCAGCACCCGACGCTCAGCAAACGTGAGTAGCAGATTCGCGAAGACCAAGCCCTCGCTGTCTCTCAGCTCCCGGAGACGGCGCAGTGCGATGGAAGCGCCTTCAGTGAGGGTGGCGGGCCGGGTCCTCCAGGAGTCCCGAGGCTCAGCAGGCGGCCCCGGCACCCGCTCTGGCAGGCAGACGAAATCCAGCTCGGGGTCGACGTTGGAGACGTAGAAGTACGTCTTCTGCCATTGCTTCACCGACCCCACAAGCTTCGGTGCCGGAAAGAATTTCTTCGCCCCAGTGCGCTTCACCGCAATGCACCCCCCACACTGGGCGGGCACGCTCTGGACGGCGGTGCCGAGCTTCACGTAGAAGAGCTCAGTCCAGAGCTCAATGGTGGGGAGGATGCCGAGGTAGGCTTCGCAGAGGACGACGAAGGACGAGAGAGTCATCACCGTGTTCGGCGTGAGGTGGTGGGGTTGGATATGGAAGAAGTCCAGGAAGGAGCGGAAGAAACCGCTCGCCAGGAGGCCAAATCCGCGCGGAAAGTGCGAGCGGAAGATGACCCGCTCGCCTTGCCGCGGGGCCGGCCTGACCTCTGCCACCGGCGCCAGGCGCACAGCGACCCTGTCGGCCGGGGCAGCTTCCGCAACCGCCGGAGCACGTCAACATGCTCCTGCAGGACCTCGCTGCCGTCCCACTAGCGGTGGTGTCGGGGAGGTGCCGGAACGGACATGGCTTGGGCGGCGGCTCACTGCGACGACGACAAGAAGGGCGAGGAAGAAGGAGGATGGGGGAGAGTGAGCGCGAGAACGGCGCCAGCCCTCTCCCCCGACCTATATATAGGCCCGGGCGGCCAAGGCGAGGGGGCGGGCGTGGGATTAACCGCCCCACGCCCCGCACGACCCCCGCTTTTTCCTCATCTAATCTGCGCGTATTAAATGCGCGTGTAAGGGTAATCGATTATCCCTGCCACTGTGGATCCGCGCGGGGCCCGAGGCCCCATAGTGGCGGCCCCCGGCCCGCTGTTACGTCATGTCATGCGCGTGGGCTGGCGGGCCGACGCGACAGGACGGTGACGCGTGGGAGCTGCCAACGGTCTGCGGGCCTGTTCGACTGCCCGCTGACCAGGCGGTGCCTTCTCATCGAAGACTCTAAGACGACGGTTCGGCTTCTGGAAGCCGGCTCCAGCAGCGCAGGGCCGGCTCCCGTCGGACAGACATCCATGGAAGACAAGCGAAGGACGATGGGCCTGCCTGAGGGGGGAAGCTGCTAGAACCCCTCGGCCCTCCAGCGCCCGCCGCGGAGTTCCACCAGCTTCGGGGACTACTGTCGAAGATATTGACCATGGGTACCCTCGGCGACCACCCTTGGTATTTTAAGACAAACAACAGTCGCCTGGTCCACCGCGGCCGCCTGCCCATCGGGCCGCCTCCTAGGGTGGCCTTCCCCAGGAGCCGGCAGCCAGCAGGCGGCAGGGACCCAGCAGACGGCAGCGCCAACACCACCAGCCAGCAGACGGTCCCATATTCCTTCCCCAGGATGCACGCTGGGGGGGACCCCTACGCGGCAAGGGTGTGGCTACAAGACAACATGTCCTTAGAAGATCTATAAGGGCGTGGCTACAGTGAACGTGTACCTTATGAATATATCGTAAGGGCGTGGCTACAGTGAACGTGTACCTTACGAATATCTCGTAAGCGGCGGGTCACTATAGCCACGCTGCTCGTGACCAAGCATCGGTCAGAGGAGGTCATGATCCCACTACCCGCAAACAGCGGGGCCAGTAGGCGGCTGGCCCCGTTGGTCAACGGGTAGCCCATGAACAGGCTGCCCCTGGCAAACGGCCGGGGGAGACGGCCGCCTGGTAACAGACGGCAATTCTCGCTCTAGAAGTCTGAGCCTCATCAAGATGACAGGACAGGACGTGGCGACAGCGTACGGCGGGAGACGATGGCACTGTAGCCACTTCCCTCTTGACAAGGCTGTCGTCAGCAGAGGCACATCCACAGTGAAAGACAATCGCGTAGGGCCCGCAGGCAGCGGGCCCCAGCAGGCAGGCGGCAAAGCCAGCGCCAGAAGACACTGACGGCTGGGAGCCACACTGCCAAGATTACCATTGCACCCGTGGGGGGTGGGCCTATATAAACCCCCCAGGGTCCTCCGTGAGGAGGGGTTAGAAGATTATGAGGTTGAACCCTAATATAGGGAGATAGGCGGTGGGCTAGCCTTGTTCATCTTCTTCCTTTGAACCACACAGCTCAAGGAGCAATCTTGTAGCTACCTTAGTGAGATCAGTCATGACGCGGAGCCCCCGCAGAGCAGGACTAGGGGTGTTATCTCCTCGGAGAGCCCCAAACCTGGGTAAGATCCGTAGGCGTCCCAAGTTCCGCTTTATCCCGCTTCCCGAGCCCGGCGACGTTCTTTTGACCCCATGCATGATAAGCCATCCGTTGGCATATGTCGTTCCAAAACCCCGACAATACATATGCTTAGCCGCTGCTGCAACCTCACCACTCCCCTTTTTCATACCCATAAAGCTTTGCTAGTCTTGATACCCATGGTTATGGGATTGCTGAGTCCTCGTGGCTCACAGATACTACAACACCAGATGCAGGTACTGCTAAGAACAGTGCAGGAGACGGTTCAGAACTTCACTGGGAGCTCGATGAAGAGAGTGGCCGTATGTATGTGACGTTTTTCGACGATCAGTAGTGGTTCCTACTAGGGGCGATCGGACCTTGTGTTTATGGTATCTTTCTCGTTTGGTTTTCGTCCGTAGTCGGACCCTGTGTTATTTGGATGATGTATGTTATTGTATTCATTGTGTGACGTGGCAAGTGTAAGACAACTATCTTTTGCTATATCATCCCTAAACTTTTACATGAGATGTGCAAAGATACCATACTTGAGATCATTCTAGTATGCGCTCATGTCTCTAAGTCGTGCCTCGACACGTAGGAGACATAGTCGCATACTGGGCATTACACTCATCCACTTGATAATCTTTTCAAAAGATCAAATTATGTTGAACCAATTGCTAGTGAGTTGAGTGCACTTGATTATCTCTATGAAGTTTTGCTTGAAAATCATGAATCTGGAAATTGTGATGAAGTGTTGAAAGAAGAAAGTTATAAAGTGATTTATGACAGCTCCTTGAGTGAAAAACATGATTACAATGATATTATGATAAATTCTATTAATGTCAATTATGCTAATGATATGCAAAGCTACAAGCTTGGGGATGATTATTTTATTATGCCCACTACTTATTGCAATGATCATGATTTGGGTGATAATGTGATGCTTCTTTTGATCTTGAAAATTATTTAAGCCTCATAATGAATCTACTATTGATAATGAAATTTGTAATAGTATTTAAAGTGGGTTTGGAAGAGTGTCAACTTTAGGTAAAAAGAATCCCACATATTTGGGGAGTGTTCAATCTTCGGGGTTTTTTTTTGACAAAAGTACGTTTGGAGAGGTCAGGACTTTAGTTGATGTTAATCCCATTATCTTGGAAGATTATAAAAACATTATGCATGTGGATCATGAAGAGAATATTTTATATGATAACTATATTGTTAAATTTCATCCTACATGTAATTATTATGAGAGAGGAAAATATGGTTGTAGAATTTCCATGTTACTAAATTACCTCGTGTTACGTTGCGATTGTTAATGATTTATTCTTTTTCCTTGCATGTGCTTAATATTTTGTCTTGATAATGTGTTTGCTTATATATTTTTTGCATAATTACCGAATTGCAACATGACACGATGTAATGCCCAGGATGGGACTATACCTCCTACGTGTCGAGGCACGACTTAAAGGTATAAGCCCATTCTGGAATGATCTCAAGTTCGGTATCTTTGCACGACTCATGTAAAAATAGGGATGAAATTGAAAAAGGATAGTTGGCTTACACTCGCCACGTCACACAATACATTACATAAGCAAATCATCATCCAAAACATCACAACCCCACTACGGGCGAAGATCCAAATGAAAGATACCAAAAACATTAAGCCACAGGCCCGAATCGCCCCTAGTAGAAGCCACTACTGATCGTCGAAAACGTCACAAGCATACGGCCACGCTCTTCATCGAACTCCCGGTGGAGTTCTGATCCATCTCCTGCATCATTCTCGGCTGAACCTACATCTGGTGTTGTAGTAACTGTGAGCCACGAGGACTCAGCAATCCCATAACCATGGGTATCAAGACTAGCAAAGCTTTATGGGTATGGAGAAGGGTAGTGGTGAGGTTGCAGCAGCGGCTAAGCATAATATGGCGGCTAGCTTACGAGTACAAGAATAAGATGAGCTTCTACACAAATGGTCGCAAACTAGTAGTGATCGCTAAAGATCCTGAACTACCTACGAGTCAAACATAACCCCACCATGTTCTCTTCTCAAAGTGAAAAGAGACAGTCACGATTACTCACACAGTTGTGTGTTTTACTTCGGATCCTCTGACAAGTTTTCTACAACCGGACATTAACAAATTCCAATCTGCCAAATAACCGCGGGCACGACTTTCGAAAGATCATAACCCTGCAGGGGTGTCCCAACTTAGCCCATCACAAGCTCTCACGATCAGCTGAAGTGATAAATATAATATTATCACCCCTTACCTTAGGGAAATCCGATCAGGCTCGGCACCCCAGTGCACAAGACATTTCGACAATGGTAAAACAAATCCAGCAAGACCTCCCGGTGTGTCGACACCCTGATAGTAGCCGCGCGTATCTCGTCTCAGGCCATGACCAGATGGGTGATCCTACAGGTAAAACCAAACCTCGAGTTTCCCCATGGTGGCCCTGCATAACCCCCATTTGGGACCAACACCATCAGCACTGCCCCCCCTACTATGTAGAAAAGAATCTCGAGGGCGCGACCCCCTATGCAAATTTAATTATTTAATTAAGTTGTTATTAAGAGGCAAATTAAAACCAATGTTGGGCCTTGCTGGAGGAGTTTTATTCAAAGACAAAGTGTCAAGGGGTCCCCATATACCCAACCGTGTAAGGAATGCAAAATCAAGGAACATAATGCCGGTTTATCGGCTCCTAAGGTGGCATGAGTGCAACAAAACACAGAGCAAAATGAAAAGCCTTCCACCCATGCCCAGTATATAGGTGTGTTTATAATAACAATAGATATTGTGATATTCCCAAAGCATCAAGTTCCAACATGGGACAATCTTCATCTTCACCTGCAACTAACAATGAGCGGGTAACATAGCCAAACAATGGCTTGCTAGGAAGGTGTCAAAGGTTAGAGGTTTCATGGCAACAAGGAGAGGGGCTGACAATAATGATGGGTAGCGCGACATATAAAGATAGCATCGAGACAACTAAGCATCGCAATGGTAGTAAAGGTATCCAAGGGTATGGTCATCTTGCCTGGGATTCCGCGAGGAAGAAGAACAAGTCCATGAAGTAGTCGAACAATCCTCACAACTCCGCAACGGAACCGAAGCTAACAAGAGAAGCAACCGGAAAGAAGCAAACAACACGGTAAACACACAAGCATAAACATGGCATACGATCCACATCCAAGTATGATGCATGTCCGGTTTAAATATGCATGGCATGGCAAGGTGCACAAACAATACTACAAGTTAAGTGGAGCTCAATATGCAACGAGTTGCATATTGACAAAATACCACATTATATTTAGTTAGTTGACTCTCGTTTATTTACAAGACAAGATTAAATGTTTATTAAACATGGCAAGAGGTGAAGCAAGTGTAAACTAGCTATCTAGGTATTTTAAATGAGGCCGGAAATAACAACAACAATTCTGGAAACTCCCCATGTGCATATTTAGCAATTATTAAAGCAAACAATCATTTAAACATTTCAATGTTGTTATCATGATGCGGATGACAAATGCAAGGTTTATGCAAGTTTTAGTTAAACGTTAATATAAGAGATGTGAAGCATTTGTCAACGTGGTGGAAGGAAAGGGTGCCACGGCAACGATCCGAAAATGATGCAACGGCAACATCTCGGTTCCGGTAACTCGTTGAGAGACCGGTGCAAAAGAAAAGGTGGCGTGAACGTGTCGAACAAGATGGTGGGGTGCTCCCGGCTTCCGGGTTCCCACGGGTCGACGACAAAAGAGGGGCACAACGGGCACGACGCAAACAAGTACTTCATCTCATACAACACACATTCACAAACGTTCAACCACGGGGTCGTCTCGGTGGTATACCTTCGAAGCATTCGTTTCGGGGCGGTTCGAGGTCGTAGAGGAAGTAGTCGTACTCGCGGGTCGTGGTACACGTTTTGTAGCCGTTCACGTTATCGTGTCCTGGTACTTGTCGCGTTCCGGACCGAAGGGATACTTGGCGCATCCACGGGTCTCCGAGGTCGACGGTAGAGGATGTAGTCGTTCTCGTTTCATCTCGGAGAGGTACTTGTCGCGTCGTAGTGGTACTTGTCGTCTTGGTGATTCCACGGCGGCGGTAGACGTACACGTCGAGGAACTTTACGCATCATCTTGTAGTCGTTCACGTTCCGAAGATGTACATGTCGTCGGGCGTAGTTGAACTTGGCACAACACTAGACTTGGCGAACTTGATAAACTGAAGGAGAATCGAGGGACTCGCTAGTCCCTCCTCGGGAGGTCACCTGAGACGCAAGGAGGCGGCTCGAGCTGCTGGTCCAAAACAAGACAAGAGGCCGTCGTCGCCTTGGTAGGAAGTAGGGACGCAGCGGCTTGGCTTGAGGCCATGGCTACGGGCTGGCATGGCCAGTGGAACCAGCAGCAAGCTCGGCAGGGCCTGGGCGCGACGGAGGCGGAGCAGAGGAGGAAGGGAGGTCGAGCGGGGCGAGGTAGAGCGCTGCGGGGCGCGCAACAGAGGGAGGAGCGGCGCAACAGAGGGTAGAAGAAGGGGATCGAGGGAGTACGAGGAGGGGACGAGCGGGCGAGAGGACAGGGTCGGGGAAGCGACGCTCGAGGCTTCGGGCGATTGTGGCGGCGTGGGAAAGGGAGCGGGGTGGATTGAGGTAGAGAATGGACTGAGGGTTGGGGAGGTGGGCCGATGGGCCTAGCAGCTTGGCCAGAAGGCCAGCTGGGCTGGGCCGCGGGGAAGGGACACCGAGGCTCGCCGGCTGCAGCTGGGCCTCGAGGCAAAAGGCCCAACCTGGCAGCGGGCTGTCTTCTGCCTCCTCTCTTCTACTGGTTTCCTTTAACAGAAAAGAAGAAGAATGATGAAAAGAAAGAGAGGCTTAGAGAAAGATTTTTCGCTAGCGGGTAGTTTTCCCGGACTCATAAAAATGAGCCTTATCCAGGAAAATAGAACTAACATGATTGAAAACTTAAATTCAAATTCCTTTGAATTTAATTCAACGAGTGTGAGAAAGAAGTGGGTATCTGGGAGGTCCAAAAAAATATTAAGAATTTTGGTGGAGCCTCGATAAAAGAGATAAAGAATTATTGGCAAGGGTTGGGAGTCAAAACTTGGAGTGAAAGAATATGGAGAATTTGCAAGTGTGTTATGGTTGCTTCCAACAACGGAATATTTTAATATAGCTCCCTAATAATATTGAGAGGCTTTTATATGTTACAAAGAGAAGTCACCATAGTGAGTATCCCTCAATTTAAATGGACCGAAGATCCATACGATTTATTTAGTTGAGTTGCAGAAATTAAAGACATGATGGCATGATGACATGATGCAATGCAAAATAAATAACACAAACACAAATGAAACACACGGGAGAACCCGGAACATCTGGAATCTTCTGGGACGTCGGTCTTCAGGCGTCACAACTCTCCCACACTAACAGAGGATCTCGACCCGAGATCCTAGAGATGGCACCGGGTAAAAACGGAAGAGGAAGAGGTAAAACAAAGTTGCTTCTTCGACAAACTAGTGAAACCACGAACCTTGAGAGGTTGAACAATCTTGAAAGAAAGAATACAACGGAGATGAACGAAGTTAAGAGCACTCCGGTAAAATGAGGAACAAGGAACATTATGAGAACCTTGTAGGTTGAAAGACATGAAACAAGAGCTCACGGATGATGAAAGAATTTCAAAACCACTCCGGTTAACCAAGATTGAGAAGGAATAAGAACGAAATAATTTGGACAGCATTCCGACTGAAAATGGAAGGAAATAACATGAGCTTGAGAAGATTGGATGATCTTGATGAAATCAACAGCATTTCCTCCGAAACAATTGAAAGAATGGCACAAGGGGTAAGAAAGATTTCAGACAGCACTCCGGTTGAAAAGAGAGGCAAACTTGATAAGATGAGAGAACTTGAATAAAGAATACAACACTCCGGTTAAATGGATAAGCAAGGGAAAGAACATGATCTCGATGAAACGAGATGATGGTTTGGAGAGAGCAACAACACAAAGCCTCTGGAACGAAAGAATATATGCTAGATCGTTGGAAAGAAAAGATCGGAGAAGAAAATGACAACTTCTCCCACGAATTAATCTGAAAATCATCCTTACCAAGAAGGGTTGAACGGAGTTGTTGGAAAATCAACAACAAAAAGGATAAGCTTGTTGTGGGCTTATGGAAAACATCTCAAAATTAAGAGTTGACAACCAGCCACTGACGAAAACATTTGATTGGATTGAGATGAACAAGGAGATGAAAAACTTATTTCGCCGAGAGGATAAATGAAAAGCTTGGGTTATTTATAAGCACCATAAATAGCAACAATCCTTAGGGAAAGCTTTTGGTGAAATACAACCCAAGATAAATCCAACAAATAAATTGAAGGGTTGGAAAGATCTCCTGAACAAGGAAAATGATGGTTTTAAATATCTCATTCTTGATAACTTGTGAATCATAATCCATGAAGGAATTGTCAAGAATGACATAATACCATCTGAAAAGATAAGGTAGAAAGGATTGCAATTGGAGTGCATGATGAAAAATGCGTGAGCTCCAATAAGAATCTTGATGAAGACTTCGAGGATGAATTAAATGATGATGAACCACCATGAAGAACTCCGGTAATGAAAGCATGAGAAGTGAAAGATGAAAAGAATAAGATTCAAGGCCTGCGATGAATTAGATGGAGGTTTGAAATGATATAATTGAAATAACTTGGAGCTCCGGAAAACAAGATGAACAACTTAGAACCAAGGATATGATATGATGAACAAGCTCCGGAAAAAAGAGATTACTCACTTCGAGGAAAATAAGAATAAGATTTACTGTATGCTTATCCTTCATCAAATTAAATTGATGACAAGCAACGGATTTGGCCTACTACTTATTCTTCTTGAAAAGGATTGGAGAGAGGTATAGCTGACTTGAGAATAATCTTGAATGACTCACCGGTAGGATTATGAAAAGAGCAAATGAATTACTACGATAACAACGGAAGAGTAATCTTGAAAGAACCACCGTAAGAATATGGAGACGAAAGAAGAGACATCGATGAAGAATATTTGTAAGACAAAGTTGAAAACTGAGAACGAAGAAATATTCTGAAATGATGGCCTTCGGAGGATCACAATGGAAAGGATTCATGAAATGCTTCAGATGGTTATAAAAAAACCCTCATGATCGAAACAATAATGAGGATGGCATGAAGCTAGAACCTTGAATCTTCAAGAGAACGGACCAAGATTTAAGAGTAACTCTTCTTCGGTCTTCAAATGTGAGAATGACGACGAGATACACCACCATGAATTGTTGAGGCACTCCGGAATGAAGAATTAAAAAGGTTGAAACAATGGTGAAAAGAATTGAACGCGATCTTGGAGAAGTCATATGACTGATGGAAATCATTCCTACGTCACAATTTGAAAATAATTTCAGAATAACTCCGGAAAATATAAGAGTCAGGTAAGATCCTGGAAAAAGACCTGTGGGTTAGGACCCACTCAAAAGAAATCACCGTTCAAAAAGATTACTTAAGAGATATTGCACCGGTTGAACTAAATGGCTTGAATAAGATAATAATCCTCAAAATAGCTTGATCGGATTAAGAATTGAAACACGAATCTTCCAAGCTATCTTCAGCACTCCTGAGAAGAATTAGAGAGTTGAATAAGCAAGAGAGACTTCGGATAAGAAATTTCAACATGGGAAAACATGTTAAACAAAAAAGGAAGCGATATGATCATGACTGAAGCTAGAATTTTATTCCACCGGAGAAGAAACGAGAACGGAGAATGATGAACTTGAGGCTCTTGAGCATCTTCACGATAAATCACCGGATAAGAACATTGAAGGAAATGAATGAAGAAACATCACATGAATAAAATGGATATTTGATTAAGAATTCTGGCTCCATAAGAAAAAGGGTGGGAGGGTGGGGAAAACAAAGACGACTTAGGATGAATGAAACAGACAAATTGTCAGATTTCTCAACGGCGTCCGTATGGAATAACTTGAAGAGAAGGCACACCGGTTGAAAAGGATTAACATGAAAATCTCGATGGTCAAGAAGAATTAGCACTCCCATAGAAATATGAGAACACCGATTAGGAAGGTATGGAATCAACACTTGACATCGAAGCAACTCGAATACCAGAATCAAAACAAAAACAAAGGATAGATATGTTGCAACATAATCTTCACAATATCATCTGAACAGAGAATTGAACGAATGAATTTCGTAGGTACAACAACTTCTCGAGAAGCCACTTGGGAGAACAAAAGGTAAATAAAAACAACAAGGAGCAGATAGAACAAATACAAGATAGAAGCTTCGTTCCACATGTTCGTGCTGAAAGCTTATGGAACGTGTTACGAAAGGGTTTTGCAATCCCCGGATCAGCACAGCCAAGGACCCTTTAAGATGCAACTCCCGATCGGAACAACGCCCATAAAACCCCTTCACGAAATGTTGAACCCCAAACTTCATATCATGCACTCGTTGGAAGAATGCCTACGAGCTACTAGATGAACCCACCTATTAATTTTCGAAAGTTTCCAGTTATGCAATCAGGTGTTGGGGATACAGGGGAAGCATCGCGCACTCAACTCTAATCCTACATCCAGCTGTATCCATCCTTCAACACATAACCAGTTATTTCCGGAAACCGTTTACCTCGGACCTTCGAAACGCATCTGCTATACAAGCTATGGCAATACTCCCGAACTACCTCCCTAGTACTGGGTGATGTCGGGGTTATCTTGCCACTAGCCGCATAGGAGAGTTTTCGATGTCGGCCGTCTTAAGTATTCCAGAACCGCTGCGATATATTTGTGATGACAACACCTCGGAGCTCAACTCCCCGGGACACTGCCACAACCCCTAAATGACAGGAGGCATCGAGAACAATGTTCTCGTCACAAAGACATCGGAACAATCCAAACAATACTCGCGTGATCCTAAAAAAAAATTGGTGCATTTTTTTGAGAGTAGAAGAGATAAGTAATCGTCAGGGGTCCTCACCAGAGTGAAAAGAGATGAGGAGCAAAAGAAATCCTACTCTCCGATATATATATAGGACTCAAAACATTTTCATGTGTGTGCCTAGACTCAACCGTCAACAATTCGATCAATCAGTGGGGGCTTCTAGGTCGGAGAAGGCTCTGATACCAACTTGTAATGCCCAGGATGGGACTATACCTCCTACGTGTCGAGGCACGACTTAAAGGTATAAGCCCATTCTCGAATGATCTCAAGTTCGGTATCTTTGCACGACTCATGTAAAAATATGGATGAAATTGCAAAAGGATAGTTGGCTTACACTCGCCACGTCACACAATACATTACATAAGCAAATCATCATCCAAAACATCACAACCCGACTACGGGCGAAGATCCAAATGAAAGATACCAAAAACATTAAGCCACAGGTCCGAATCGCCCCTAGTAGAAGCCACTACTGATCGTCGAAAACGTCACAAGCATACGGCCACGCTCTTCATCGAACTCCCGGTGGAGTTCTGATCCATCTCCTGCATCATTCTCGGCTGAACCTGCATCTGGTGTTGTAGTATCTGTGAGCCACGAGGACTCAGCAATCCCATAACCATGGATATCAAGACTAGCAAAGCTTTATGGGTATGGAGAAGGGTAGTGGTGAGGTTGCAGCAGTGGCTAAGCATAATATGGTGGCTAGCTTACGAGTACAAGAATAAGATGAGCTTCTACACAAACGGTCGCAAACTAGTAGTGATCGCTAAAGATCCTGAACAACCTACGAGTCAAACATAACCCCACCGTGTTCTCTTCTCAAAGTGAAAAGAGACAGTCACGGTTACTCACACAGTTGTGTGTTTTACTTCGGATCCTCTGACAAGTTTTCTACAACCGGACATTAACAAATTCCAATCTGCCACATAACCGCGGGCACGGCTTTCGAAAGATCATAACCCTGCAGGGGTGTCCCAACTTAGCCCATCACAAGCTCTCACGATCAGCTGAAGTGATAAATATAATATTATCACCCCTTATCTTAGGGAAATCCGATCAGGCTCGGCATCCCGGTGCACAAGACATTTCGACAATGGTAAAACAAATCCAGCAAGACCTCCTAGTGTGTCGACACCCTGATAGTAGCCGCGCGTATCTCGTCTCAGGCCACGACCGGATGGGTGATCCTACAGGTAAAACCAAACCTCGAGTTTCCCTGTGGTGGCCCGGCATAACCCCCGTTTGGGACCAACACCATCAACACTGGCCCCCCTGCTATGTAGAAAAGAATCTCGAGGGCGCGACCCCCTATGCAAATTTAATTATTTAATTAAGTTGTTATTAAGAGGCAAATTAAAACCAATGTTGGGCCTTGCTGGAGGAGTTTTATTCAAAGACGAAGTGTCAAGGGGTCCCCATATACCCAACCGTGTAAGGAACGCAAAATCAAGGAACATAATGCCGGTTTATCGGCTCCTAAGGTGGCATGAGTGGAACAAAACACCGAGCAAAAGGCCAAGCCTTCCACCCATGCCCAGTATATAGGTGTGTTTATAATAACAATAGATATTGTGATATTCCCAAAGCATGTAATGCCCAGGATGGGACTATACCTCCTACGTGTCGAGGCACGACTTAAAGGTATAAGCCCATCCTAGAATGATCTCAAGTTTGGTATCTTTGCACATCTCATGTAAAAGAGGGATTAAATTGCAAAAGAGGATAGTTGGCTTACACTCGCCACTTCACACAATACATTACATAAGCAAACATCATTCAAAACATCACAACCCGACTACGGGTGAAGATCCAAATGAAAGATACCAAAACAACATAAAGCCACAGACCTAGATCGAATCCTAGTAGAAACCACTACTGATCGTCGAAAACGTCACAAGCATACGGCCACTCTCTTCATCGAGCTCCCAGTGAAGTACTTGAACCAGATTCTGCATAGAACTCGGCTGAACCTGCATCTGGTGTGGTGAAGTAACTGTGAGCCACAGAGGACTCAGCAATCCCGTTCCCGGGTAACACGACTATTTAAGCCTTGGGTGAGGACAAGGCTGAAGAAAGAACAAGAGGTGAAGGAACAACAAGAGTCTGCAGCAGCAACTAGCACTAGCTTACGTATACGAGAACGAGAAGAGAAGGTGCCTCGGTCGAGAGATGATCACAAAGTGATCCTAGCTAAAGCTCACCAAACATAACCCCACCGTGTTCAACTTCCGAATCCCTATTCGGAAATTGACAGTCACGGTACACACGCTGGTAGTGTATTGGAACATTGTGTCAAGTTATCTACAACCGGATATTAACAAGCTCCCATCTGCCACATAACCACGGGCACGGCTTTCGAAAGTTCAAACCCTGCAGGGGTGTTCCAACTTGACCCATTACAAGCCCACGATCCGCGGAGTCACAACTCCAAAGTGGGAAGACCCGAGTATTCTCGGAATCCCGTGCTCAAGATATACCGAACTAAGGTAAGGCTAATCCAGCAAATCCTCCCGGCGTGTCGACACCCTGATAGGTAGCCGCGCGTATCTAGTCTCAGGACACGACCGGATGGGCGATTCTACAGGTATTTACCAAACCTCGAGTTTCCTCGCGGTGGCCCCGCAGAACCCCCGTTTCGGACCAACACTCAAGTGGAGCACTGGCCCGGGGTTGTTGAATTAAAATAAAAGAGGGTTTGCAAGACCCTATGCAAGTTTTATTAGTTATTAGGCGAATAGTACCAAATGTTGGGACTTGCTGGAAAAGACTTAGCACTTAGCGGTTTGTCAAGGGGGTCCCATACACCCCAACCGTGTTAGGAACGCATAATCAAGGAACATAACACCGGTTTATACGGTTCCTAACGGCATGAGTGGAACAAATCACCAAGCAAAAGGCTTAGCCTTCCACCCTTGCCAATATATAGATGATTTCATTTAAGCATTTATATAGTGTGATATAACCCAACCAAACTTCAACATGAAGCAAGCATCTTCAATCTTCACCTGCAACTAGCAATGCTATAAGAAGGGCTGAGCGAAGCGTACTTAGCCAAGCAACGGTTTGCGTAGGTAAGGTGGTTAAACATGGTCATGGTTACAAGTAGGAGGCTGACAAGAAAGGCATGGGCATTGAGGCAAATCCATAGAGCGAGACTACTAGCAATAGGCAAAAATAGTAATGGTATCCGGGTTCGGTCATCTTGCCTGGGATTCCACAAGGGAGAAGAACGGATCCACGAAGTAGACGGAGCAACACAGTCGAGCGAATCCTCACAACTCCGGAACGAAACCGAAGCTAACAAGAGAAGCAACCGGAAAGAAAGAAACAACACGGTAAACACACAAGCATAAACATGGCATACGATGCACAAACAAGTATGATGCATGTCCGGTTTAAATATGCATGGCATGGCAAAGAGCACAAACAAAACTACAAGTTAAGTGGAGCTCAATATGCAACGAGTTGCATATTGACGAAACACCACATTTTATTTATTTAGTTGACTCTCGTTTATTTACAAGGCAAGATTAAATGTTTTTAACATGGAAAGAGATGAAACAATAATAAAACTACACTATTAAGACATTTTAAATGAGGCCGGAAATAACAACAACATATCCGGAAAATCCCCATAAGCAGGTTTAGTAATTTTAAGCAAACAACAATTCAAAATTAAAGGTTGTTAACATGATGCGGATGACATGGTCAAGTTTATGCAATTATTAAAAAGGTTGACTTAAAAGAGATATGAAGCATTGTCACCGTGGTGGAAAGAAAGGGTGCCACGGCAACGATCCGAATATGATGCATCGGCAACATCTCGGTTCCGGTAACTCGGTGAGAGACCGGTGCAAAAGCAAAGGTGGAGTGAGCGAGTCGAACAAGATGGAAGGTGGGGTGATCCCGTTGTCGGGTTCCCACGAGTCGGCGACGAGGCAACCGAGGAACACGACAAAAGAACGAAACGGGCACGACGGGCACGGAGCACACAAGTGGAGCAAGCATTTCATACAACACAAGCATAAGCGTTCACGGGTCATCGACTCGAGGTTATACCTTTGAAGCGTTCGTTCTCGGAGGTGTCGGGGTACACGTTCGTAGAGGGAAGTAGTCGTTCTCGCAACTCGTAGAGGAAGTAGTGGTTCACGTCATTGTGTCGTGGTACTTGGCGAATTCCTCGTTTCCGGGCGACGGTAGTGGTACATGCCGTAGAGGGAAGTAGGTGTTCTCGTTCATCGGAGAGGTGCTCGCCGTGTCGTCTTGTGTTGTCGAGTAGGCGTTCGGGCGACGGTAGTTGAAAGTAGTGGTACACGGTGCGTCTCCGAGACGGTAGTTGTTCACGTGCTCGTTCTCGTTCGTAGTTGTTCATGTCATCGATGTCGGGGTACTTGAAGATTCCGAAGACCGCGGTCGTCGGGGTACTTGGTCGTGTCGCCGTCACGTGTAGTCATTCTCGTCTCGAAGTCGTACACGTTCCGTAGAGGTACACGGGCGACGGTAGGGGTACTTGCGTCGATCTTGCCAAGGCCTCCTGGACCAAAACAACAACATATCCGACGGAAAAACATAGTAGCAACAGTTCGAGCTCCCCGGGACGATGCAGAGGAGGGGAACAGCGGGTCGGCGAGGGGGTCCTGGCGGACACCGGAGGGAGGCGAGGCTCTGCGCGGAAGGGCTCCTGGCCGCCGGGCTGCTCGGGCAGGAGAAGGTGCTGTCGGCTGGAGCTGCGGGCGCTGTCGACGCTCGGGTGGCTGGCGCGCGACGGGGCGCGTGGAGGGAGCCGTGCTGGGGCGGCCGACGCCCGGCGCTGGAGGGCGAGGATGGGTGCGGCCTCGGCCTGAGGACGGAGGGAGGCGGGCGCGCTGGAAACCGGGGTGCTCGGGGCCGCCGATGCTGGAGATGGAGGGCGCCCTGGAGGACGAAGGAGGCGCGGGCATCGGTACTGGCGATGCGGGCGCTCAGCGGTGGAGTGCGGCGCTCCTGAGCGCTGGAGGCGCAAACGAGGAGGCGGGAAGGCGGGGACGTGGCCTTGGCGAACGGACGATGAGCTGGGGCCGCCTTGGCTCGCCGGTGGCCGGCGCGAGAAGGGAGGCCGGGGCGCTCGGACGTCAGGCGCGTCGATGCAGAGAGGAGGGAGCCGCGGAGGGAGGCCACGGGATCGATCGAAGGGAGAGGCTGGGAGGTCGAGGGAGGAGCGCAGGGTCGGGGAAGAAGAGTTTGTGCGAGAGCGAGCGAGCGCTCGAGGGGGGTGGCGGCGCGCTGAGGGAATCGGTCGGACGCTAGGTTAGTCGGGCTAGGGTTGGTTTAGAGGAGGGGACTGGGCCGGATGGGCCAGGAGGCTGAGGCCTGGAGGGATGGGAGGCTGGGCCCTCCTCTGCTGCTGGTTCTTTTCCCATTTAAAGAAATAGAACAAAAAAATAGAAATGCCCAGAGAGTTTGGAGATGGTTTTGACTGAGATAAAATATCCCTACAACCCTGGAATTGTGGGCTATTTTAATAAAATGCTTTGGCAATTTTTATAGACTACAAATTTATGCGAGTTCGGAAATAACTCAAACTTGCATAAATCTTTAGGCCAACCAAGCACTTCCAAAAGACATGAAAAAAAAGGAGGAGGAGGTCTTGGCAAGGGATTGAGAAGAAAAAGGCATGGGGAAAAATATGCACGTGTGTTGCGGGTAATTCCAAAGAATGGAATATTTTAATATAGCTCCCTAAAATATTGGGAGTATATGTTATAAAGAGAAGACATCATTCCCTCGATTTAAATGAATCGAAGGTCCACACAATTTATTTAGGTTGAGATGCAAAAGAAATATGACATGATGGCATGATGACATGATGCAATGCAAAATAAATAAATAACACAAGCACAAAGAAACACACGGGAAACCCGGAACATCTGGAATCTTCTGGAATCTTCTGGAATCTTCTGGGACGTCGGTCTTCGGGCGTCACAACTCTCCCACACTAACAGAGGATCTCGACCCGAGATCCTAGAGATATCACCGGGTAGAAACGAAAAATAAGAGGTAAAACAAAGTTGCTTCTTTGACAGAGGAGTGAAACCAAAGAACCTTGAGAGGTTGAACAATCTTGGAAGAAAGAATACAACGGAGATGAACGAAGTTGAGAGCACTCCGTTAGAAACGGGGAACAAGGGACATTATGAGAACCTTGAAGGTTAAAAGACATGAAACAAGAGCTTACGGATGACGAAAGAATATGAAACTGCAACGGTATAGCCAAGGAATAAGAATGACATAATTTGGACAGCACTCCGTCTGCAAATGGAAGGAATTGAACAAGAACTTGAGGAGATGGAATGATACTTATAGAAAACAAGAACACATAGCCTCCGGAACATTGAAAGAATGGCACAAGGGGTAAGAAAGATTCAGACAGCACTCCGGTTAAAAAGATAGGCAAAACTTGATAAGATGACGGAACTTGAATGAATAATACCACACTCCGGATAAATAGATAAACAAGGAAAAAACATGATCTCTATAAAAAAACGAGATGATGGGACGAAGAGAGCAATAACACAAGGCCTCCGGAACGAATAATGGAGTGAAAAGATCGAAGAAGAATAACTTCTTCAACTAGAAATGATTTTGAAGGCATCCTTACGAAGAAGGGTTGAACGGAGTTGATGGAAAAATCAACAACGAAAAGAATAAGCTCGTTGTGGGCTTTTGGAAAGCATCTCAAAATTATGAGGTGACAACCAGCCACTGACGGAAACATTTAATTGGATTGAGATGAACAAGGAGACGAAAAACTTATTTCACCGGAATGATAAATGAAGAACTTGGGTCATTGATAAGCACCACAATAGCAAAATCCTTAGGGAAAAGCTTTAGGTGAAATACAACCCAAGATGACTCCAAGAGATAAAAATGAGGGGTTGAAAAGGATCTCCTGAACCAAGAAAATGATGGGTTTAAATATCCCATTCTTGATACTCGTGAATCATGAAACATGAAGGAATTGACAAGAATGACCTAACACCATCTGAAAAGATAAGGTAGAAAGGATTGCACTTCGAAAGCATGATGAAGAATGCTTGAGCTCCAACAAGAATCTTGATGAAGACTTCGAGGATGAATTAAAAGATGATGAACCACCATGAGAACTCCAGTAATGAAAGCGTGAGAAGTGAAAGATGAAAAGAATAAGATTCAAGGCCTGCGATGAATTGGATGGAGCTTGAAATAATATAATTGAAATAACATGGAGCTCCGGAAAACAAGATGAACAACTTAGAACTGAGAATATGATATGATGAACAAGCTCCGAAGGAAGGGATTAGATCACCTTGAAGGAATAAGAATAAGAATTCTGTCATGCATCTCCTTCACCAATTTAAATTGATGACAACCAAAGGATTTGGCATACTACTTATCCTCGTTGGAAATAATTAAAGAGATCTCGCACAAGCTTGGGTAATTCTTCAACGAACCACCGGTAGGATTATGAAAAGAACAAATGAATTAAAACGATAACAACGGAAGGGTAATCTTGAATGAACCACCGTAAGAATATGGAGACGAACGAAGAGACATCAATGAAGAATATTTGGAGGACGAAGTTGAAAACTGAGAACGAAGAAATATTCTGAAATGATGGCCTTCGGAGGAACACAAAGGAAAAGAATTCATGAAATGCTTCGGATGGTATCAAAGGATTTCCTCACAATCAGAACAATAATGAGGACGACATGAAGCTAGAACCACGAATCTTCAAGAGAACGGCCAAGATTTAAGAGAACACTTCTCGGGTCTCCAAATACTGAGAATGAAGACGAGAAAGCCATAAGAATTGTTGAGCACTCCGGAATGAAGAATTAAAAGGTTGAACCAATGATGAACAAGAATTTGAAAGCGATCTTGAAGAAGGCATGTGACTGATGGGAATCATTCTTACGTCACACTTTGAAAACAATTTGAGTATAACTCCGGAAAAATAGAAGAGTCAGGTAAGATCCTGGGAAAAAGACCTGTGGGTTAGGGCCCACTAAAGAAATCACCGTTGGAAAAGATTGCTGAAGAGATATTGCATCGGTTGAATTAAATGGCTTGAATAAGATGATAATCCTCAAAATAATTTGAAAGGATTAAGAATGGAATTATGAATCTTCAGCACTCCGGATATGAATAGCAAGAGGAGAATGATTAATTGGTGCACCAGAATAAGAAAGCATTGTGAAATGAGGAAAAGGATAAGATCAACACCAAAATCTTGAATTAGATTCACCGGCAGAATTAGAGAACAAAAGAATGATGAACTTGAAGCTCTTGAGCATCTTCACAATAAATCACCGGATAAGAACGTTGAAGGAAAAGAACGAAGAAACATCACATGAATAAAATGGATACTTCATTTAAGAATTTCTGCTCCGAGAAGAAGAAGGGTGGGAGGGCGGGAAAACAAAGACAACTTTTGATGAATGAAACAGACAAATCGTCAGATCTCTCAACGGCGTCCGTATGGAATAACTTGAAGAGACGGCACACCGGTTGAAAAGGATTAACAAGAAAAGTTGATGGTCAAGAAGAATTAGCACTCCCATAGAAATATGAGAATACCGATTAGGAAAGGTATGGAATCAACATTTGACATCGAAGCAACTCGAATACCAGAATCAAAACAAGAACAAAGGATAGATATGCAACATGATCTTCACAATATCATCCGAACAGAGAATTGAACGAATGAATTCCGTCGGTACATCAACTTGACGAGAAGCCACTTGGAGAGCAAAACGAAAATAAAAAGGAACAAGGAACAGATAGAACAAATACAAGATAAAAGCTTCGTCCGACATATTCGTGCTGAAAGCTCATGGAACGTGTTACAAAAGGGTTTTGTCATCCCCGGATCAGCATAGCCAAGGACCCTTTAAGATGCAACTCCCGATCAGAACAAGTCCATAAAACCACTTCACTCAATGTAGAACCCCGAACTTCATATCGTGCATCCGTTGGAAGAATGCCTAGAACTACTAGATGAACCCACATATAGATTTCGGAAAGTTTCCAGTTATGCAATCAGGTGTTGGGGATACACGGGAAGCACCGCGCAATCAACTCTAAACCAACATCCAGGTGTATCCATCCTTCAACACATAACCAGTCTTTCTCGGAAACTGTTTACCTCGGACCTTCGAAAAGCATCCACTATAACAAGCTATGGCAATACTCTCGAGCTACCTCCCCAGTACTGGGTGATGTCGGGGTTATCTTGCCACTAACCGCATAGGAGAGTTTTCGATGTCGGCCGTCTTAAGTATTCTAGTACTGCCATGATGGATTTGTGATGACAACACCTCGGAGCTCAACTCCCCGGGACACTGCCACAACCCCTAATGACAGGAGGCATCGAGAACAATGTTCTCGTCACAAAGACATCAAAACAATCCAAACAATACTCGCGAGATCCTAAAAAAAAATTGGTGCAATTTTTGAAAGTAGAAGAGGCAAGAGTAGTCGTCAGGAGTCCTCACCAGAATAAAAGGGGATGAGGAGCAAAAGAAATCCTACTCTCCGATATATATATAGGACTCAAAACATTTTCAGTGTGTGCCTAGACTCAACCGTCAACGATTCGATCAATCAGTGGGGGCTCCTAGGTCGGAGAAGGCTCTGAATACCAACTTGTAATGCCCAAGATGGGACTATACCTCCTACGTGTCGAGGCACGACTTAAAGGTATAAGCCCATCCTAGAATGATCTCAAGTTTGGTATCTTTGCACATCTCATGTAAAAGAGGGATTAAATTGCAAAAGAAGATAGTTGGCTTACACTCGCCACTTCACACAATACATTACATAAGCAAACATCATTCAAAACATCACAACCCGACTATGGGTGAAGATCCAAATGAAAGATACCAAAACAACATAAAGCCACAGGCCTAGATCGAATCCTAGTAGAAACCACTACTGATCGTCGAAAACGTCACAAGCATACGGCCACTCTCTTCATCGAGCTCCCAGTGAAGTACTTGAACCAGCTCCTGCATCGAACTCGACTGAACCTGCATCTGGTGTGGTGAAGTAACTATGAGCCACAGAGGACTCAGCAATCCCGTTCCCGGGTAACACGACTATTTAAGCCTTGGGTGAGGACAAGGCTGAAGAAAGAACAAGAGGTGAAGGAACAACAAGAGTCTGCAGCAGCAACTAGCACTAGCTTACGTATACGAGAACGAGAAGAGAAGGTGCCTCGGTCGAGAGATGATCACGAAGTGATCCTAGCTAAAGCTCACCAAACATAACCCCACCGTGTTCAACTTCCGAATCCCTATTCGGAAATTGACAGTCACGGTACACACGCTGGTAGTGTATTGGAACATTGTGTCAAGTTATCTACAACCGGATATTAACAAGCTCCCATCTGCCACATAACCACGGGCACGGCTTTCGAAAGTTCAAACCCTGCAGGGGTGTTCCAACTTGACCCATTACAAGCCCACGATCCGCGGAGTCGCAACTCCAAAGTGGGAAGACCCGAGTATTCTCGGAATCCCGTGCTCAAGATATACCGAACTAAGGTAAGGCTAATCCAGCAAATCCTCCCGGCGTGTCGACACCCTGATAGGTAGCCGCGCGTATCTAGTCTCAGGACACGACCGGATGGGCGATTCTACAGGTATTTACCAAACCTCGAGTTTCCTCGCGGTGGCCCCGCAGAACCCCCGTTTCGGACCAACACTCAAGTGGAGCACTGGCCCGGGGTTGTTGAATTAAAATAAAAGAGGGTTTGCAAGACCCTATGCAAGTTTTATTAGTTATTAGGCGAATAGTACCAAATGTTGGGACTTGCTGGAAAAGACTTAGCACTTAGCGGTTTGTCAAGGGGGTCCCATACACCCCAACCGTGTTAGGAACGCATAATCAAGGAACATAACACCGGTTTATACGGTTCCTAACGGCATGAGTGGAACAAATCACCAAGCAAAAGGCTTAGCCTTCCACCCTTGCCAATATATAGATGATTTCATTTAAGCATTTATATAGTGTGATATAACCCAACCAAACTTCAACATGAAGCAAGCATCTTCAATCTTCACCTGCAACTAGCAATGCTATAAGAAGGGCTGAGCGAAGCGTACTTAGCCAAGCAACGGTTTGCGTAGGTAAGGTGGTTAAACATGGTCATGGTTACAAGTAGGAGGATGACAAGAAAGGCATGGGCATTGAGGCAAATCCATAGAGCGAGACTACTAGCAATAGGCAAAAATAGTAATGGTATCCGGGTTCGGTCATCTTGCCTGGGATTCCACAAGGGAGAAGAACGGATGCACGAAGTAGACGGAGCAACACAGTCGAGCGAATCCTCACAACTCCGGAACGAAACCAAAGCTAACAAGAGAAGCAACCGGAAAGAAAGAAACAACACGGTAAACACACAAGCATAAACATGGCATACGATGCACAAACAAGTATGATGCATGTCCGGTTTAAATATGCATGGCATGGCAAAGAGCATAAACAAAACTACAAGTTAAGTGGAGCTCAATATGCAACGAGTTGCATATTGACGAAACACCACATTTTATTTATTTAGTTGACTCTCGTTTATTTACAAGGCAAGATTAAATGTTTTTAACATGGCAAGAGGTGAAACAATAATAAAACTACACTATTAAGACATTTTAAATGAGGCCGGAAATAACAACAACATATCCGGAAAATCCCCATAAGCAGGTTTAGTAATTTTAAGCAAACAACAATTCAAAATTAAAGGTTGTTAACATGATGCGGATGACATGGTCAAGTTTATGCAATTATTAAAAAGGTTGACTTAAAAGAGATATGAAGCATTGTCACCGTGGTGAAAAGAAAGGGTGCCACGGCAATGATCCGAATATGATGCATCGGCAACATCTCGGTTCCGGTAACTTGGTGAGAGACCGGTGCAAAAGCAAAGGTGGAGTGAGCGAGTCGAACAAGATGGAAGGTGGGGTGATCCCATTGTCGGGTTCCCACGAGTCGGCGATGAGGCAACCGAGGAACACGACAAAAGAACGAAACGGGCACGACGGGCACGGAGCACACAAGTGGAGCAAGCATTTCATACAACACAAGCATAAGCGTTCACGGGTCATCGACTCGAGGTTATACCTTCGAAGCGTTCGTTCTTGGAGGTGTCGGGGTACACGTTCGTAGAGGGAAGTAGTCGTTCTCGCAACTCGTAGAGGAAGTAGTGGTTCACGTCATCGTGTCGTGGTACTTGGCGAATTCCTCGTTTCCGGGCGACGGTAGTGGTACATGCCGTAGAGGGAAGTAGGTGTTCTCGTTCATCGGAGAGGTGCTCGCCACGTCGTCTTGTGTCGTCGAGTAGGCGTTCGGGCGACGGTAGTTGAAAGTAGTGGTACACGGTGCGTCTCCGAGACGGTAGTTGTTCACATGCTCGTTCTCGTTCGTAGTTGTTCATGTCATCGATGTCGGGGTACTTGACGATTCCGAAGACCGCGGTCGTCGGGGTACTTGGTCGTGTCGCTATCACGTGTAGTCGTTCTCGTCTCGAAGTCGTACACGTTCCGTAGAGGTACACGGGCGACGGTAGGGGTACTTGCATCGATCTTGCCAAAACCTGCTGGACCAAAACAACAACATATCCGACGGAAAAACACAGCAGCAGCAGTTCGAGCTCCCCGGGACGATGCAGAGGAGGGGAACAGCGGGTCGGCGAGGGGGTCCTGGCGGACA
The DNA here is from genome assembly GCA_902687465.1 of Secale cereale. Lineage (NCBI taxonomy): Eukaryota > Viridiplantae > Streptophyta > Magnoliopsida > Poales > Poaceae > Secale > Secale cereale. The sequence continues at coordinate 313,890,573 of LR738709.1, read as the reverse complement.
CCGCAGGGAGGCGAGGCTCTGCACGGAAGGGCTCCTGGCCGCCGGGCTGCTCGGGCAGGAGAAGGTGCTGTCGGCTGGAGCTGCGGGCGCTGTCGACGCTCGGGTGGCTGGCGCGCGACGGGGCGCGCGGAGGGAGCCGTGCTGGGGCGGCCGACGCCCGGCGCTGGAGGGCGAGGATGGGTGCGGCCTCGGCCTGAGGACGGAGGGAGGCGGGCGCGCTGGAAACTGGGGTGCTCGGGGCCGCCGATGCTGGAGATGGAGGGCGCCCTGGAGGACGAAGGAGCCGCGGGCATCGGTACTGGCGATGCGGGCGCTCAGCGGTGGAGTGCGGCGCTCCTGGGCGCTGGAGGCTCAAACGAGGAGGCGGGAAGACGGGGACGTGGCCTTGGCGAACGGACGATGAGCTGGGGCCGCCTTGGCTCGTCGGTGGCCGGCACGAGAAGGGAGGCCGGGGCGCTCGGACGTCAGGCGCGTCGATGCAGAGAGGAGGGAGCCGCAGAGGGAGGCCACGGGATCGATCGAAGGGAGAGGCTGGGAGGTCGAGGGAGGAGCGCAGGGTCGGGGAAGAAGAGTTTGTGCGAGAGCGAGCGAGCGCTCGAGGGGGGTGGCGGCGCGCTGAGGGAATCGGTCGGACGCTAGGTTAGTCGAGCTAGGGTTGGTTTAGAGGAGGGGACTGGACCGGATGGGCCAGGAGGCTGAGGCCTGGAGGGATGGGAGGCTGGGCCCTCCTCTGCTGCTGGTTATTTTCCCATTTAAAGAAATAGAACAAAAAATAGAAATGCCCAGAGAGTTTGGAGATGGTTTTGACTGAGATAAAATATCCCTACAACCCTGGAATTGTGGGCTATTTTAATAAAATGCTTTGGCAATTTTTATAGACTACAAATTTATGCGAGTTCGAAAATAACTCAAACTTGCATAAATCTTTAGGCCAACCAAGCACTTCCAAAAGACATGAAAAAAAGGAGGAGGAGGTCTTGGCAAGGGATTGAGAAGAAAAAGGCATGGGGAAAAATATGCACGTGTGTTGCGGGTAATTCCAAAGAATGGAATATTTTAATATAGCTCCCTAAAATATTGGGAGTATATGTTATAAAGAGAAGACATCCTTCCCTCGATTTAAATGAACCGAAGGTCCACACAATTTATTTAGGTTGAGATGCAAAAGAAATATGACATGATGGCATGATGACATGATGCAATGCAAAATAAATAAATAACACAAGCACAAAGAAACACACTGGAAACCCGGAACATCTGGAATCTTCTGGAATCTTCTAGAATCTTCTGGAATCTTCTGGAATCTTCTGGGACGTCGGTCTTCGGGCGTCACACATCAAGTTCCAACATGGGACAATCTTCATCTTCACCTGCAACTAACAACGAGCGGGTAACATAGCCAAACAATGGTTTGCTAGGAAGGTGTCAAAGGTTAGAGGTTTCATGGCAACAAGGAGAGGGGCTGACAATAATGATGGGTAGCGCGACATATAACGATAGCATCGAGACAACTAAGCATGGCAATGGTAGTAAAGGTATCCAAGGGTATGGTCATCTTGCCTGGGATTCCGCGAGGAAGAAGAATAAGTCCATGAAGTAGTCGAACAATCCTCACAACTCCGCAACGGAACCGAAGCTAACAAGAGAAGCAACCGGAAAGAAGCAAACAACACGGTAAACACACAAGCATAAACATGGCATACGATGCACATCCAAGTATGATGCATGTCCGATTTAAATATGCATGGCATGGCAAGGTGCACCAACAATACTACAAGTTAAGTGGAGCTCAATATGCAACGAGTTGCATATTGACAAAACACCACATTATATTTAGTTAGTTGACTCTCGTTTATTTACAAGACAAGATTAAATGTTTTATTAAACATGGCAAGAGGTGAAGCAAGTGTAAACTAGCTATCTAGGCATTTTAAATGAGGCCGGAAATAACAACAACAATTCCGGAAACTCCCCATGTGCATATTTAGCAATTATTAAAGCAAACAATCATTTAAACATTTCAATGTTGTTATCATGATGCGGATGACAAATGCAAGGTTTATGCAATTTTTAGTTAAACGTTAATATAAGATATGTGAAGCAATATTCACCGTGGTGGAAGGAAAGGGTGCCACGGCAACGATCCGAAAATGATGCAACGGCAACATCTCGGTTCCGGTAACTCGTTGAGAGACCGGTGCAAAAGAAAAGGTGGCGTGAACATGTCGAAATAGATGATGGGGTGCTCCCGGCTTCCGGGTTCCCACGGGTCGATGACAAAAGAGGGGCACAACGGGCACGGCGCAAACAAGTACTTCATCTCATACAACACACATTCACAAGCGTTCAACCACGGGGTCGTCTCGGTGGTATACCTTCGAAGCATTCGTTTCGAGGCGGTTCGAGGTCGTAGAGGAAGTAGTCGTACTCGCGGGTCATGGTACACGTTTTGTAGCCGTTCACGTTATCGTGTCGTGGTACTTGTCGCGTTCCGGACCGAAGGGGTACTTGGCGCATCCACGGGTCTCCGAGGTCGACGGTAGAGGATGTAGTCGTTCTCGTTTCATCTCGGAGAGGTACTTGTCGCGTCGTAGTGGTACTTGTCGTCTTGGCGATTCCACGACGGCGGTAGACGTACACGTCGAGGAACTTTACGCATCATCTTGTAGTCGTTCACGTTCCGAAGATGTACATGTCGTCGGGCATAGTTGAACTTGGCGCAACACTGGACTTGGTGAACTTGATAAACTGAAGGAGAATCGAGGGACTCGCTAGTCCCTCCTCGGGAGGTCACCTGAGACGCAAGGAGGTGGCTCGATCTACTGGTCCAAAATAAGACAAGAGGCCGTCGTCGCCTTGGTAGGAAGTAGGGACGCAGCGGCTTGGCTTGAGGCCATGGCTGCGGGCTGGCATGGCCAGTGGAACCAGCAGCAAGCTCGGTAGGGCCTGGGCGCGACGGAGGCAGAGCAGAGGAGGAAGGGAGGTCGAGCGGGGCGAGGTAGAGCGCTGCGGGGCGCGTGACAGAGGGAGGAGCGGCGCAACAAAGGGTAGAAGAAAGGGATCGAGGGAGTACGAGGAGGGGACGAACGGGCGAGAGGACAGGGTCGGGGAAGCGACGCTCGAGGCTTTGTACGATTGTGGCGGCGTGTGAAAGGGAGCGGGGTGGATCGAGGGAGAGGAGGGACTTAGGGTTGGGGAGGTGGGCCGACGGGCCTAGCAGCTTGGCCAGAAGGCCAGCTGGGCTGGGCCACGGGGAAGGGACACTGGGCCTCGCCGGCTGCGGCTGGGCCTCGAGGCAAAAGGCCCAGCCTGGCTGCGGGCTCTCTTCTGCCTCCTCTCTTCTACTGATTTCCTTTAACAGAAAAGAAGAAGAATGATGAAAAGAAAGAGAGGCTTAGAGAAAGATTTTGCGCAAGCGGGTAGTTTTCCCGGACTCATAAAAATGAGCCTTATCCAGGAAAATAGAACTGACATGATTGAAAAATTAAATTCAAATTCCTTTGAATTTAATTCAACGAGTGTGAGAAAGAAGTGGGTATCTGGGAGGTCCAAAAAAATGTTAAGAATTTTGGTGGAGCCTCGATAAAAGAGATAAAGAATTATTGGCAAGGGTTGGGAGTCAAAACTTGGAGTGAAAGAATATGGAGAATTTGCAAGTGTGTTATGGTTGCTTCCAATGATGGAATATTTTAATATAGCTCCCTAATAATATTGAGAGGCTTTTATATGTTATAAAGAGAAGTCATCATAGTGAGTATCCCTCAATTTAAATGGATCGAAGATCCATACGGTTTATTTAGTTGAGTTGCAGAAATTAAAGACATGATGGCATGATGACATGATGCAATGCAAAATAAATAACACAAACACAAATGAAACACACGGGAGAACCCGGAACATCTGGAATCTTCTGGGACGTCGGTCTTCGGGCGTCACACACGCATTAAAGATTATGACCCTCACGCTATGAAATTGTGTCTATTTCCTTTCTCTTTGAGAGAAAAAAAGCTATGGAATGGCTTTTAGCTCAAGCTAGAGACGGTATTACTTCTTGGGCTAATTGTTGCAGCAAATTTTTATCCAAGTTTTGTCCACCAACAAATATTTTTGCAATTACGTTCTCAGATTACATGTTTCAAGTAAGAAGAACGCGAGCCACTAGCGCTTGCGTGGGATAGGATGAAAGAAGCTATAAGGAACTCTCCCAATCGTGGAATGGGGGAATGGTTAATCCTTCATATGTTTTACAATGGTTTAAATCACGCGTTTAAAACTATGCTTGATACAAGTGCAGGAGGAACAATCATGGGAAAGCCCATAGAAGATGTCAAAATACTACTAAATGATATGCAAGAGAACCATACCCAATGGCATGTTGAAAGAGCCACCACCAAGAGAGTGAGTAGCACGGAGTTGACAACCAAACTTGATGAACTTATCTCCGTGATGAAAGGTAAAGAAGAGGTAAATGTGAATGCCATTATTAATGAAGAAACTAGTGTTGTGAATTTTATTGCTCATAATAGCGACAATCCTAATTGAAAAAATAATGGCTACGCTCCTAAACTCCCTTATCCTAGTAATGGAGGAGCATCCAATAATCAGTTTTCCCACCGATCAAAAATACCTACACTATTCCCCAAAACCGCCACACACCATACTGTCACCCCTCCAAAAAAGCATACCTATGACAAAAAATGGCACCCCCAAAATGCCATCCGAGACTGCAACCTCTCAAAATGTCAAACCTCTAAAATGCCACCCCTAGAAAACCAACAGAGGTTGCATACCCTCCAAAATTGCCACCCCTTAGAATCAGATCTATGCCGAAAATACCACCATCCAAAACTGAACACAATTGTGCCGTGACAGAAACCCAGCCGCCGCCGATGTCAAATTGACATCGACACACGGCAGCAGCCACCGCAACACCGGGCCGACGCAACCTAGAAGACCACTGGGGTAATGCTTGCTCAATCCCTACCCCCAACAGCACGCCCCGCCACTTTCTCCATCCCTTCCGCCATTACTTTGGCCGCCTCTTCCACCATGGCCTCGAAGCTTCCGCCGGAGACAAACACCGCAATTACCCAACAAAAACACCACAATGAACGAAAATCACTCGCTCGCGGACACCTCGACGACCTACGGACGTACCTCAATGCCAGCAAAAACGTCGCCCGTGGTGGATGAAATATTGACGTTGACGAGGAGTTCACTTGGTGGGGAATGCGCCACCGCCACTTACTAGGAATCGTTGCGGCCCGAGCGAGCAAATGATGAGGAAGGGAAGGGGGAATGGGAAGAAGAAACTAACTGGCGATTGAAATGGGGTGGGTGCGGGAGTTACTGTGCGTCGTGCAAGCGGTGGGTGTCGAGGGAGTTTACTCCAGACCACATTCCCAACGAATTGCTCGGGTAAACTGACGCGGCACATGGTAATGCTTTAAGATTCTCGCGCAAGCGACCAATCGATCGATCATGTTTCGCTGGCTCTTGACTCCTTGGGAACGTTCCTCGCCTAACATTTTCGAGGGAAAAAAAGGTCGGGCGGTAGGCATGTATGGCTAGAACAAACTAAATTATGGCCCACGGGTCAGAAAATCCCACTCCAGAGGTAAACCCTAAAGCCCGGCAACTACTCGCGAAACACAGCCAGCCATACAGGTCGATCACTGGAGTTTTGGCTCTTGAACCCGATTTCGAGCAACCAAACGGCGAGCGGCGCGGGCGCAGGAGCGGCCAAGGAGTGCGACAGTGCGACCGGCAACCGGCGCGGCGAGGGCGCGGCCAGGTTTGCCTCAACTTCTCGGTCTCAGCGTATAGCGGTCGACCTCGAATGGAATCCCCAGTGGTGTGCGCCTGCTTTCTTTTCTCGGGACATATGTATGCGATATGCCACCACTCATTGTACGACGGGACTGGGCGCGTTCTTGGTTCCAGTTCAATCAAGAATGCCAGAGTTACCTCGTTCGCGTTGCGCCTGTGCGCTATCTTCAGTACCCGCACTCCTCTCACGGCACCTGGAAGGTGTTCGGCGAAATGCCCGAGACGACGGGTCAGATGCCAGGCGGAATTCGGGGCCTGGCCCGGAAGATGCGCCCGAGCTTGTGTGGTGTGTACAGTATCTCTCGAGCGTTTTAGGAGCAGTAAGATAGGTTGTCGGATGGGGACTTGATTGCCGTTGCTCTAATTAAGGTAAATTAGATTTGCAGTGATGGGGCAAGTAAAGGGTTAAGAATCATGCGTGCTGTTCCCTTTGTCAATTTTTGTATTCCTTTTATATTTGACATGGTTTGTTGTGGATTATGTATTCAAGACTTTGTGTTTAAGGTTTAGTACTTGTGTGCATCTCGATGCATCCTTTGTCCTTGCAAAAGAAATGGCCACCGTGGTATTAAGGGTAATTACAAACTTGTCTTGATCAGTGAGTTTTCTCCCTCGAGCGTATCACTTGTAGGATTCTCCAACCTTTGGTTTTCATGGTAGTAATCATTGTTTCTAAATTTCATTGAGGATTTGTGGTACCGCTTTCATCTAGGGTTCACTTTGTTTATGTATTTTTTGAGACTGTTTGGAGAGCACCCAGATATTGCAAGTCAGTGCCCAACAAGTAGTCTGCCTGAATAAAACGTTGTTTTGGTTGGTCTCCTCGTCTGAAATAGATTCAGTGAGCTGAGAAGCCAAGTAACTGTATGAAAGTAATAATCAAAATAGAGCAATTGTTATGTATCTTTGGATTATGTTTCGATTGCGAGCATCTACAGTCTGTTTCCTAGTGGTGTGTTGAACTCACTTCTTCCCTTTCCTGTCTCCTGAACAATATTGGGTCGGCTTTGTATTTTCGTTATGCTTTAATGGCAAGTGGTTTAGCCCGGTTCCAAAAAAAAAAATGTATCTTTGGAAAAACAGTATGTAGTTCCAGAAGGTTCATTGGGTTGCCCAGATATATTGCAGTATTACTTCATCCCCAAAAGCCAATCAGTCTGACCGCTTTTAACCACATGCTAGAATTCTTCATCATTTGACCACAATCTAGGCTATGTTGGATCGACTGAAGAGACTTTGAAGGAGACTAGGAATAGTCTGGAACTTGCTTTTGCTTAGAGCAGGTCAAGGAATTTCCATGCCACTGTCTAAATTACCTTTCCTCCGACGCTAGCTCTTCAGGTACATTACAAGTATATCTTTGGTATCTAGTGGTATATAATTCAAAAGTTGAACCCGTCGAGGAGGCAGATGGCAGGTCCTAAGTGTGATATGATGTTGCTTTCAGCAAACACTGGGTTGAGTTGTCTTGCAATTTTTCCATGAAATTCGTTGAAAACTCTGCTAATTCCATGGGAACTCTCTTGTTTACTGCAGATCTACTAAAGTAATCACATGGCAACTCTGAAAGATGCAGTAGCACGGAAGCCTATACTGGCAACAATCCGCTTGCTCGTTCCAGCTGGTGCTGCCCGCCCTGCACCACCAGTTGGTCCGGCACTGGGTTTCTATAGGCTCAATTTAATGGCGTTCTGCAAGGATTTCAATGCAAGGACCCAGAAATACAAGGCAGAAACTCCTATGCAGGTCACGCTGACTGCCTATAAAGATAGCACTTTCGAGTTTGTAATCAAGTCACCATCCGTTTCATGGTTCCTCAAGAAGGCAGCAGGAATTGAGACAGCCAGCACTCGTCCTGGTCACAACGTTGTGTCATCCCTAACACTTCGCCACGTTTATGAGATTGCAAAACTTAAACAAGCTGACCCGTTCTGCAAGCATATGTCGCTCGAGGCGTTGTGCAAATCTATCATTGGCACAGCTAACTCAATGGGCATTGAGATTGTCAAAGATCTCTGAGCGGATTGGCTTGTCCCCAGTAGTACCCAGCTCCTACATTCCTCGGTGCCATTTGTGAGTTGTAGGTTTCATTGACGTGGGAGAAGGCGGAGTTCTTCAATTGTTGATCCTTACTGAGCTCTTCAGACCAGGCAACGCTTTCATTTTCTCATACCCAGTCTTCAGCTATTCCTGCTGCAATGTTGATCTCTTCGATGGGGAGATATTTCACGGAAAATAATGTCACTTCTGAGCTTCTTGCGCCAGACAAACAATATTTTTCATTTCTGTTACCTTGCCAAGTTGTTAGTTGTGACTTTTGGTATTAGTTTCCTTTCTTGTGTAATGGTGATGTATTGGAAACACAAATATGTACTCCCTCCGTTCCAAAATAGATGACCCAGCTTTATACTAACTTTGTATGACTCAACTTTATACTAACTTTGGATACAAAGTTAGTATAAAGTTGGGTCATCTATTTTGGAACGGAGGGAGTAATGGTTAATTTTGGCGCCTTTACATGACTTTTACTTGCAACTTTAAATATCTTATCATTGTCAGATCATTTTCTTCCAATGTAATCAGCAGTTAACTCATTACCAGAGCCTTGGATTCAGTATTATTCTACCCCCTCTGTTCTGATTTACTCATCGTGGTTTTAGTTCAAATTTGAACTAAAACCACGATGAGTAAATCGGAACGGAGGGAGTAGTTGTGTATCCCAGGGACAGGGAATTGGGAGTGGCCAATTTGATGGAATAAACAGCAGCACGCGATATTTAAACACTTGTTGAAAGAGAAAAGCAGTCATACTCAACAGATTTTGCCTTCTTATTTGTTAGGCAGCATCAAATAAGCCGAATTCTCAGTATGCTGCTTCTGACTAAAACATACAAGCACGAAAGTGTACTTCTGCTCCCAAGCAAGCAATCTTATGTTGTGACTAAAATGTTTTTTTGCAGCTTAGTGAAATGTTACTGTCCCAAGGGTGTGTCCAACACCAGCGTAGGAATTTAGAGTTAGAATTTACAGCCATTTCACGGACCAATCTGAACTGAAAATTTTACCAAAGTAGGAATTATGATTTGGAATTTACAATCAGCTCACGGACTAATCTGAACCTAAAATCTCGCACAGTAAAGGCAAATAAATAGCAACAACTATTCTTTGATCTCCTCAAGAATAAGGTATTGTAAAGCTATCGAGTATTTAGCTGCTCTTGCTTCCTTGGTTCCAGTTTGTGGAGTGCTAATGTTCTTGAGTACATACGAACCTAAGCCGTCACCTGAGGAAAGACAGTCAGATTAAATCAGGGAAACATACTTACTCAAGGATCATCAAATGTATATTCAGTTTATGGGCATAAACCAAATATTGAGAAAGTTTCATATATTTGAATTAAGGCTAATAGGCACTTTGAATAAAATGTCCTCGTGTACTTTGACATATTCACCTGGGTACTCTGGACAAAGACATCTTATAATATGAGAAAGACAATAGGCAAATCAACCAGTTTATGGCAACGCAAAATGTACTACTAAGGTGTGACAAATGGCAGTACAGAATGTTTACTTAATAAACATACCGATGCACACAAATAAATGGCTACGTACACAATTTACCTTGGATTGTATATATGGAACCTATCCATCTCTTGTAGATAAACAGGGACCTTGGGTTGTCACCTTGATGAACATCAGAGAGCAAGAGATTGCAAGATCCAATGGTTCCAAGCTTTGCACTACAAAAGAGATTAAGATGTTACTCTAAACAACATAGAAAATGGAGATACTTAAAGATCTAGGTTTGACTTTCATCACTTACTTTGCATGCGAAATAGCATTTTGACACAAAGCTAATATGCGAACCAATGCTAGATCACGGGCCCTAGCATTTCCATATCTTAGCTGACAACTCCTATTACAGCTTCAACATAGTAAGAATTAGTCATATAAAATATCAAGAGTCTGTATTTTCTGTCAATTAAAGAACTGTATAATTTCTTTATTTTGATGCTTGACATCTCGATAACATCAGACCATCCTGAACAGAGTAAAGGTGATCTATAAACAAAGGTTTCAGTAAAACAACTGAAGCATGTTATGAATGGAATGTGCTAAGCAAGGAGACAAAAGGACACCCAGCACACTGTAGAAATGATTTGGTACATATTACCATTATATTAACTACAAATGCCTGAAAATCCTCAACTGTGTTTCTTAGAAGAAACATATCAGAAACAAATCCATCTCATGGTTAAAGTCCAAAAGGAGATTTGTGTAACACATTGTTGTAACACAAATACTAAACTGAGTTGCAACATAGAGTTTGCAATGCACTCGGTGAGTGTCATTTAATGGTAAGCAAAAAGGAAAAATAATAGCACCTCTCCGAAAAGAACCCGGTAAAATCATCGACGATGACTGCAGCGGGAAAGTCGTCAAGCAGGTGAAATGCAGCGAAGTACTTTCTGATTCCCTCATCATCTTCAATGTATCTGCGGGCATAGAATGCACAGAACTAAGCATAAATTAGCTATGACTACATGAAATAGCCGATTATACTATATCATCATAATTCCAAACATTGAACTGGTATGAATAAACACTGAAATTGTCACAATACGTAGCATGACCAATACTCTTATTCTTATGGAGTTTAAGACAGGTATTACAAAAGTAAGCATACTGAACAAAGAACCAGCATTATTGGTTCGACACTCCTTACTTGATTTGTATTCTCTGAAGCACTTTCAGCGATGGCTCGACACCCTGGAAGCAAGAGGAAAATTTGCGGCTTAAGAAATCGGGAATAACCAGCGTATCCAGTTTCACCTCATTAGCTAAACTGGCAAGCAAGGCTCCTCACCTGGGACAAGAAGGGGGGGCTGTTCTCCAACCTCCCCTTGCTGCAAATGAACACCACTTGCCGGCCGCTCTCCGCCGCACGGTTTATCGCGAACTGGAAAAGGAGCGAGGTCTTCCCGCTGTTACAGCAGCAAGGAGGGCCACAAAATGGATGTGGCGGGGAGTGGAGTAAGCACGGATCACGGGGATAACGAACTGGATGAAACGCATGGATTTTACGACAGCTTCGATTTGCTCCGGCGCGCAGGGTGGAAAAAAGCTAGTTTCAGCAAGCCGAGGGAAGTTTGAGAGGCGGCATACCAGCACGGAGGGCCCGAGAGGAGGATGATCCCGGCGTCGTCGAACGGAGGTGCGGCGGTGGACGTGCCGGAGAAGAACCACCCCGCCATTGAAATGTTCGGTAGACGTAGGGATTAGTCGCCGAAATAAGGAGGCGGCGGCGGTGCGGGCGAGCTGTTCGGTAGAATGGCGCCCCCCGGCCCCGTGTAGCGGAGATAGCGGACAGTTATTCGCGAAACGGTTTTGCTAATTCACGTCTGATGTTTTTTTAGTTATCTCACATATATTTACGTGACACTTCTAAGATAGCATCCTTCGCATGATCAGATCTGCAAGATTCGTGCAAGAAGTTTGTTTTTCGCCTGACTTGTTCCGTATCTCGCGTCGCACTAATCTCTAGTTGTTGCCCCTCAAAGAAAAGAAAAAAACTCCAGTTGTTGCCAGCACATGCGTCCGTTTTCAAATATTTGTCTTTCTAGACATTTCAAATGAATTACAACATACGAATGTACATAGACATATTTTAGAGTGTAGATTCACTCATTTTGATTCGTATGTAATCATTTGTTGAAATCTCTAGAAAGACAAATATTTAAGAAAAAAAGAGTATATATAGTTGTGTTGTGACATTTCTTTCTCAAGCCTACACACGATTTAGAATTGAGAAGATTGCTAGTTTTCTGACGTATCCTCGCATTTCGCAGTGTGTCTTTTCTCATTCCCATTCCCCTTCTCATCCAGTAGAGTGATGATCAATACATGGGCCTGTGGTTTTTCATTTTCCGTTTGTTGACCCGTGCAGTGCGTCATGTATTTTTTAATGATTTTTATCCCTGTTTTCTTTCTTTTTTTGATTTGTTTTTGTTTTTGTTTCTAGGTTACCTAAACATATTTTGAAATTTGTGAAAAATGATTCTTCAATATTTTTCAATTCATGAATATTTTTGAATCCAGAAACATTATCTAAATATATATCTTTTGTAAATCTTGTTTGTTTTGAATTTATGTTCATTTTTTGAATTCTAAAAATTCAAATTTAGGAATATTTTTAAATGAATGTTTTCAAATACATTTTTATTTCTTTAGTAGGAATCGATGAGTGAACCTTCTCGTTGTAGTCAATGCAGAAAAAAAATGTTGCTAGTTGCATGTCCTCTTAGCCCAATAGCATGTCCACCATCCGATATGTAACTCTAAGTGTGGTCTCCGTTCCACAAGTGCATGTCTTCAACATGACTACATGTCTCATCTAAGTTGTGGTCCGACTGATTATTTGTTGTAGTGTCATACGCAAATTTCATCCGCTTCATTTTTATCGCATGTCCTGCGTCATCATGATGCCCAGTTGTCGGCCCATTTTTGTTAGGCTCATCTTTGGTCCAGCCTCTGTTATGTTTTGTCCTTAACTGCTTTCATGGCCATTTTTTGTTGTTTCTTATTGGCCTGCATGGTGCCTTGTTCGATGCCTCCTTTTATCACCTTCATTCTGTGGCTACTTTGCCTCTTCACATTCTCCTCTCTTCATGTCCCACTTATTTTCCATTAGAGTCAACGCTTTTTTGTAACCATTTTTGTGCGGCATTTTTGTTTTAGTTGGAACTTTAACCTCAACTTTCAATTAGTGTCAACCATTTTTTCACCAAGTCCACTATTAACTTCTAACTGGGCCGACTCTTTTTTTAGTTGCAAATCCACCCTCGATTCATAAATGGACTCAATGTTTCATTTAATACCGCAACAAGCCCGACTCCTTTTTTTTGCATTAGTTGCAAATCCATCGTCAACTTGCAACTGGACTCGACTTTTTTTTTCTTTTCTCAGTTGCAAGTTCACCATCGATTCGCCACTAGGGGTTGACGTTTTCTACCAGTTGCAAGTCAAATGTCGACTCGCAACTGGGCATGTTTTTTATCCCACTGCAAGTCAACCATTGACACACAACTGAGTCTGATATATCTTTGTCGCGGTTTAACTTGCAATCCCACCATCGACTCGCAACTAGGGATTGGCTTTTTTGTCCCAGTTGCAAGTCCACCATTAACTCGCAACTAGGTCTGACTTTTTTTATATCCCAGTTGCAAGTGAACCACCGACATGCAATTGGGCCTTTGATCTTTCGTTTTGCCATAGTTGCAAGTCAACCATTGATTCGCAAGTAGACACACAACTATGTTTGTTCCATTTGCATGTCCATCTTCGACACGCAATTGGTATGGATCCTTGTTGCCCCAATTGCAACTCCACCTCCTACAGGCAATTGGGGGTCGCCTTTTTTGTTCCAGTTTGTAAGTACACCCTTGACATGCAATTGGGACCCAACCCATTTTTTGTGCTAGTTCCATTCCAACTACACCCCTGACATAGAATTGAGGGCCTTCCTACTTTTAATCCTAGTTGCAAGTCCACCTTCAATATGCAACTGGATTTCCTGCCAATTTTGTCTCGGTAGTAAGTCCACCCTCGATACGCAACTAGCGCCCGATCCATTGTTGTCCTAGTTGTAATGCCACCATCGACATGCAAATGGTGAAGGAAATATGCCCCAGAGGCAATAATAAAGTTATTATTTATTTCCTTATATCATGATAAATGTTTATTATTCGTGCTAGAATTGTATTAACCGAAAACTTAGTATATGTGTGAATACATAGACAAACAGAGTGTCACTAGTATGCCTCTACTTGACTAGCTCGTTAATCAAAGATGGTTAAGTTTCCTAGCCATAGACATGAGTTGTCATTTGATGAACGGGATCACATCATTAGAGAATGATGTGATTGACTTGACCCACCCGTTAGCTTAGCAACTTGATCGCTTAGTTTTACTGCTATTGCTTTCTTCATGATTATACATGTTCCTATGACTATGAGATTATGCAACTCCCGAATACCGGAGGAACACCTTGTGTGCTATCAAACGTCACAACGTAACTGGGTGATTATAAAGATGCTCTACAGGTGTCTCCGATGGTGTTTGTTGAGTTTGCATAGGTCGAGATTAGGATTTGTCACTCCGATTGTCGGAGAGGTATTTCTGGACCCTCTCGGTAATGCACATCACTATAAGCCTTGCAAGCAATGTGACTAATGAGTTAGGTGCGGGATGATGCATTACGGAACGAGTAAAGAGACTTGCCGGTAACGAGATTGAACTAGGTATGATGATACCGACGATCGAATCTCGGGCAAGTAACATACCGATGACATAGGGAACAACGTATGTTGTTATGCGGTTTGACCGATAAAGATCTTCGTAGAATATGTAGGAGCTAATATGAGCATCCAGGTTCCGCTATTGGTTATTGAACGGAGATGTGTCTCGGTCATGTCTACATAGTTCTCGAACCCGTAGGGTCCGCACGCTTAACGTTCGATGACGATTTGTACTATGAGTTATGTGATTTGATGACCGACGTTTGTTCGGAGTCCTGGATGAGATCACGTACATGAAGAACAATCACGAAATCGTCGAGACGTAAAGATCGATATATTGGAAGGCTATATTCAGACATCGGAAAGGTTCCGAGTGATTCAGGTATTTTTCGGAGTACCGGAGAGTTACGGGAATTCGTATTGGGCCTTAATAGGCCATACGAGAAAGGAAAGAAAGGCCTCAAGAGTGGACACGCCCCTTCCCCATGGACTGGTACGAATTGGACTAGGGAAAGGGGGCGCCCCCTTCCTTCCTTCTCCTTCTCCCTTCCCCTTTTCCTATTCCATGTGGGACGAGGAATCCTACTAGGACTAGGGAGTCCTAGTAGGACTCCACACTTTGGCGCGCCCTATGAGGGCCGGCCTCCTCCTCCCTCCATCCTTTATATACGTGGCCAGGGGGCACCCCATGGACACACAAGTTGATTTTAGCCATGTGCGGTGCCCCTCTCCACAGATACACACCTCAGTCATATCGTTGCAGTGCTTAGGTGAAGCCCTGCACCGGTAACTTCATCATCACCGTCACCACGCCGTCGTGCTGACGAAACTCTCCCGTGATGCTCAACTGGATCAAGAGCTCGTGGGACGTCATCGAGCTGAACGTGTGTTGAACGCAGAGGTGTCGTACGTTCGGTGCTTGGATCGGTTGGATCGCGAAGACGTTCGACTACATCAACCACGTCACTAGACGCTTCCGCTTTTGGTCTATGAGGGTACGTAGACACACTCTTCCCTCTCATTTCTAGGCTTCTACTAGATAGATCTTGCGTGATCGTAGGAAAATTTTGGAATACTACGTTCCCCAAAAGTGGCATCATGAGCCAGGTCTATGCGTAGATGATATGCACGAGTAGAACACAATGAGTTGTGGGCGATAATAGTCATACTGCTTACCATCATGTCATACTTTGATTCGGCGGTATTGTGAGATGAAGTGGCCCGGACCGACATTACGTGTACGCTTACGCGAGACTGGTTTCACCGTTACGAACACTCGTTGCTTAAAGGTGACCGGCGGGTGTCTGTCTCTCTCACTTTAGTTGAATCAAGTGTGGCTACGCCCGGTCCTTGTGAAGGTTAAAACAACACACTTGACGAAAAATCGTTGTGGTTTTGTATGCGTAGGTTAGAACGGTTCTTGCTAAGCCCGTAGCAGCCACGTAAAACTTGCAACAACAAAGTAGAGGACGTCTAACTTGTTTTTGCAGGGCATGTTGTGATGTGATATGGTTAAGACGTGATGAGTTATACGTTATTATATGAGATGATCATGTTTTGTAAATTATCGGCAACCGACAGGAGCCTTATGGATGTCTCTTTATTGTATGAATTGCGAAGGCCATGTAATTGCTTTACTTCATCACTATGAGTTAGCGATAGTAGTAGTAGCACTAGTTGGCGAGACGACCACGACGCTACGATGAAGATCATGGTGTCTAGCCGGTGACGATGGAGATCATGACGATGCTTTGGAGATGGAGATCAAAAGCACAAGATGATGATGGCCATATCATGTCACATATTTGGATTGCATGTGATGTTTATCTTATTTTGCTTTGTACGGCGGTAGCATTATAAGATGATCCCTTACAAAATTTCAAGGTACAAGTGTTCTCCCCGAGTATGCACCGTTGCGAAAGTTCATCGTGTCGAGACATCACGTGATGATCGGGTGTGATAAGCTCTACGTTCAAATACAACGGGTGTAAGACAATTTTGCACATGCAAGATACTCGGGTTAAACTTGACGAGCCTAGCATGTACAGACATGGCCTCGGAACACTGGAGACCAAAAGGTCGAGCATGAGTCATATAGTAGATATGATCAACATAAGATGTTCCCCATTGAAAACTACTCCATCTCACGTGATGATCGGACATGGTTTAGTTGATTTGGATCATGTGATCATTTAGATGACTAGAGGGATGTCTATCTAAGTGGGAGTTCTTTAGTAATATGATTAATTGAACTTTAATTTATCATGAACTTAGTCCTGGTAGTATTATCATATCTATGTTGTAGATCAATAGCTCGCGATGTAGCTCCCCGTTTATTTTTATATGTTCCTAGAGAAATATAAGTTGAAAGATGATAGTAGCAATGATGCGGACTTGTTCCGTGATCTGAGGATTTTCGTCATTGCTGCACAGAAGAATTATGTCCTTGATGCACCGCTAGGTGACAGGCCTATTGCAGGAGCATATGCAGACGTTATGAACGTTTTGACAAAAGCTCGGTATGATGACTACTTGATAGTTTAGTGCACCATGCTTTACGGCTTAGATTCGGGACTTCAAAAAACGTTTTGAATGCCACGGAGCATATAAGATGTTCCAAGAGTTGAAATTAGTATTTCATACTCATGCCCGTATCAAGAGGTATGAGGCCTCTGACAGTACTTTGCCTACAAGATGGAGGAGAATAGCTCAACCAATGAGCATGTGCTCATATTGTCTGGGTACTACAATTGCTTGAATCAAGTGGGAGTTAATCTTCCAGATAAGATAGTAATTGACAAAGTTCTCTAGTCACTATCTCCAAGTTACTAGAACTTCGTGATGAACTATAATATGCAAGGGATGATGAAAATAATTCCCCAGCTCTTCGTGATGCTGAAATCGGCGAAGGTAGAAATCAAGAAAGAGAATCAAGTATTGATGGTTAACAAAACCACTTGTTTCAAGTAAAGGGCAAGGGGATAGAAGGGGAACTTCAAGAAGAATGACAAGCAAGTTGTCACTCCCGTGAAGAAACCCAAAGCTAAACTCAAGCCTGAAACTAAGTGCTTCTACTGCAAAAGGAAATGGTCATTGGAAGTGGAATTGCTCTAGATACTTGGCGGATAAGAAGGATGGCAAAGTGAACAAATGTATATTTGATATACAAATTATTGATGTGTACTTTACTAGTGTTCATAGCAACCCTCGGGTATTTGATACCAGTTCAGTTGCTAAAATTAGTAACTCGAAACGAGAGTTGCAGAATGAACAGAGACTAGTTAAATGTGAAGTGACGATGTGTGTTGGAAGTGGTTCCAAGATTGATATGATCATCATCGTACACTCCCTATACCTTCGGGATTAGTGTAGAACCTAAATAAATGTTATTTGGCATTTGCGTTGAGCATGAATATGATTTGATCATGTTTGTTGCAATACGGTTATTCATTTAAAGTCATATAATAATTGTTGCTCTGTTTACATGAATAAAACCTTCGATGGTCATAGACCCAATGAAAATAGTTTATTGGATCTCGATCGTAGTAATACACATATTCATAATATTGAAGCCAAAAGATGCAAAGTTGATAATGATAGTGCAACTTATTTGTGGCACTGCCGTTTAGGTCATATTGGTGTAAAGCGCATGAAGAAACTCCATGCTGGTGGGCTTTTGGAATCACTTGATTATCAATCATTTGATGCTTGCGAACCATGCCTCATGGGCAAGATGACTAAGACTCCGTTCTCCGAAACAATGGAGCGAGCAACGGACTTATTGGAAATAATACATACTGATGTATGTGGTCCGATGAGTGTTGAGACTCGCGGTGGGTATCGTTATTTTCTGACCTTCATAGATGATTTGAGCAGATATGGGTATATCTACTTGATGAAACATAAGTCTGAAACATTTGAAAAGTTCAAAGAATTTCAGAGTGAAGTGGAAAATCATCGTAATAAGAAAATAAAAGTTTCTACGATCTGATCGCGGAGGCGAATATTTGAAGTTACGAGTTTGGCCTTCATTTAAAACAATGTGAAATAGTTTCACAAGTCACGCCACCTGGAACACCACAGTGTAATGATGTGTCCGAACGTCGTAACCGTACTTTATTAGATATGGTGTGATCTATGATGTCTCTTGCCGATTTACCACTATCATTTTGGGTTATGCATTAGAGACAGCTGCATTCACGTTAAATAGGGCACCATCTAAATCCGTTGAGACAACACCGTATGAACCGTGTTTTGGCAAGAAACCTAAGCTGTCGTTTCTTAAAGTTTGAGGCAGCGATGCTTATGTGAAAAAGTTTCAACCTGATAAGCTCGAACCCAAATCGGAGAAATGTGTCTTCATAGGATACCCAAAGGAAACTATTGGGTACACCTTCTATCACAGATCCAAAGGCAAGATATTCGTTGCTAAAAATGGATACTTTCTAGAGAAGGAGTTTCTCTCGAAAGAAGTGAGTGGGAGGAAAGTGGAACTTAATGAGGTAATTGTACCTTCTCCCGAATTGGAAAGTAGTACATCACAGAAACTAGTTCTAGTGATTCCTACACCAATCAGCGAGGAAGCTAATCATGATGATCATGAAACTTCATATCAAGTTACTACTGAACCTCGTAGGTCAACCAGAGTGCGTTCCGCATCAGAGTGGTACGGTAACCCAGTGCTGGAAGTCATGTTACTAGACCATGATGAACCTACGAACTATGAGGAAGTGATGATGAGCCCAGATTCCGCAAAATGGCTTGAGGCCATGAAATCTGAGATGGGATCCATGTATGAGAACAAAGTGTGGACTTTGGTTGAATTGCCTGATGATCAGCAAGCCATTGAAAATAAATGGATCTTTAAGAGGAAGACTGACGCCGATGGTAATGTTACTGTCTACAAAGCTCGACTTGTTGTGAAAGGTTTTCGACAAGTTCAAGATGTTGACTACGATGAGATTTTCTCACTCGTAGCGATGCTTAAGTCTGTCTGAATCATGTTAGCAATTGCTGCATTGTCACATCCCTAGCTTCACCTTGCACTAGGCTAGCACTTGTCTGTTGCATCATGTTTAATTTTCTTAGAAACTTGAAATGGGGTTGTCCAAACCCTAGCACCAGATGAATCCAACTAGGTTCAAATAAAAATATTTTCAATGAACCCAAATGCCCTTTGAAAATGTTCATGATTTTTGATAAAGGTGAATACCTCTGCCAAAAATGATGCAAATATTTGTAGGCCATTCTAGATTTTTGAGTTAACTCATATTGTATTTGAATTGGAGCATTTAAATACTATTAATATTTTTAAAAGCCCCAACACTTCTGAAAACAATTGGGGGCTCTTGGAAACAATTCAAATAGTGCCCACAAATTTTGTCAGGATTTTACAAAATGAGTTAGTATCTTTACTAATTCAAAACATATCAAATAAATAGGAAACAGAAACAATAAAAGGAAAGAGGCTTACATGGCCTTACTTGGCGGCCCATCTAAGCTGGCCCAGCCCACTGGCTCTGCCAGTCATCCCCGTCCTCGCGCCAGGAGGACAGGGGCGTGTGGCGGGAGCGCGCGGCCACACGCCGGCCACCTCCACCCTGCCTGCCTCACCCCCCGATGGCCTAGACGGCCCTGGAGACGCCACGCACACCCTAGCCTCTCTCTCACTCTCTCCTGTGCCTCCCCCTTTCTACTCTCTCTCTCGACCGCACCCGAGATCGCCGACGAGCACCGCCTTGGCCACAGCCGTCCCCGTGCCTCCCCATGCTGTCCTTGACGTCCTCCTTGACGCCATGAAGCTCTCCCTGAACGAGCGCATCACCGGCCGCCCTACCGCCTGGCCATCGACCCGTCTTCCCGAGCACGGTCGTCGGACGCCACTCGTCGATTCACCGACTCTGATGCCTCCCCGAGCCCATTGATCTGCGCAACGACCCCCAGTGAGCTATGTCGTCGTTTCCCCCTTCTTCCCTGGTCGTGCTCGTCCTGTAGCCGCGGTTCCCACCTGAGCCGAAGCTCGCCGCCGCCACGCCATGTCACCGCTGTGGCTATAGCCACCGGAGCTTCCACCTGAGTGCACCACCGTGCTCCTAATGGCCTCACGAGCCCTTAGCACCCCTCACGTCGCCTCCCCGTGGGCCCTAGTGGTCGTGCGAGTCACCACCCTACTCCGGCCGCCGCTGCTACAGTCGTTGCCGTCGACTCCGGCCATCTCTGATGATTCCGGCTGCATCCCTAGATGCGTGCGAGTCCCACGAGCATGTAGATGCTCTCCTCCACGAGTTTGGTCGCCGGAGTAGCAATCCCGGCGACCTCCGCCGTCTCGGCCGTCGTCGACGGCCTAACTCCGGCGAAAACGCCGTTAGGCACTAACCTAGTGACCCCCTGGGTGAATGACATGTAGGACCCGCCCTCTTAATTAACCTAGGTTAGTACTAGTTAATTGGTTAGTTATTAGTCACTGACATGTGGGCCCTGCCCAGTCTAATTATAGTTTAGGATTTAATTAGTGTTAATTAACCCTGTTTATTAGCAGAGCCACTGACGTGTGGACCCCACACGTCAGGTTTAACCTGGACCGCCCTGTTGACTTGTTGACGTCGCACTGGCTTCATGCTGACGCAGTAAATGTTTTCTGGAATTTAAATAAATAAATAAAAAATGATTTATGAATTTCAGAAAATATTCCAAACTTCAAAAATTCACAGAAATTCAACCGTAGCTCAGATTGAAACAATTTATATATGAAAAATTATGAGAAAAATATGAGGAATCTGTTTATGGCATTTTCATGCATGTTTGAACAACTTATACTCACTGAATTGTACAAATAAATTAAAGGGCATTTGTAATGCTTCTTTTGGAGTTCGAATTTGAATCTTTGATTCAAATAAACTTCAACCAACATGGAAGCCTTTTGCATTAGGTCAATCAACAAAATATTGCCATGTCATGATCATGCATCATATTGTCGCATTGCATTGATTGTGTTCTTTCTCTGTTTGCCGGTTTTGTTCCCTCTTAGTGGACGTAGCTCCGACGATGAGTTCGATGACACCGATGAAGAGTATTACTATCTTCAGAAGTGCCAGGCAAGCAAAACCCCATTGAGCATTCCGATACAATCCCACTCTCTCGCTCTTGCTCTCTTTTACTGCATTAGGACAACAATGATTCAACTGCTATTTGTTGTGGTAGCTGAACCCCTTTTCCTGTGCATGACCTGCCATTGCCACAGTAAATAGTTGAAACCCACTAGCATGAGTAGGAGTTGTTTGAGCCATGATGTGCCTACTCATTCATGCTTTCTGGTTATGCTCGCTATTGCTTAGAGTTGTGTCAGGTCTGATTCATCGGGGATGAATTGGAATGTGGTCATCATGTCCTACTGTTGAGAGCTAAGTGTGTGAACACGATTTGGTAAAGGTAGCGACGAGAGGCCATGTAGGAGTACATGGTGGGTTGTCTCTGTAACATCCCAAAATTCTAAATTTTGGAATGTTATATAACTAGATAGATTTGATTGCTTGTTTGATGTGATGTGTGAAATTTAGTGAAATTTGAAACTTCTGAAAGTTAAATGAGAGGGAATAAAATGACTTTCCCAAAACTTTCACTTTGCTTTTTGATCTTCGAGGGAATTCAAATTCTTTTCAACACAAAACCCTAGAGTGAAGATAATATGACTTCTTCCATTCATTCTAAATGATAAAGGGCTTTGAAAGGATTTTGAATTTCATCCTCGAAATATTCTCCATTCAGAAACTTTATGCGACTCAATGATTTTCCCGAGGGAAGATAAAATGACTTCTTCAAATTATAGGAAATATGAGTTGGAAGTTTTCTCAGATTTTCTAAAACTCATTTTCAAAAATTGAGTTATTTGGGTTTTATTCAAATTATTTTTCTCCAAAAAATAAATTATATGGAAAATAGGGTAACATGATTCCCTACAGTAGAAAATTGGAGAGAAATAAATTTGAAATCATTTTGGTATTTTTAAAATGATTTTTATTGGTTTTTATTACATCACTAGGACTCTTTGATTTATTAGAATTTGTGGGCATTTTATTTTGCTATAGAAAAATGTTCATGTTGTAGGAAAACTTTTTCTGAAAATTTTGATATATTATATGCCTATATAATATTTTTATTTATTTGGATTTTATTTATTTGGATTTTATTTATTTTGTTTGTCTGGAAATTTGTTTAAAAAAAACCCTCCGCCGTACTGGGCCGGCCCAGCACCCGAGTCAGGCCAAGGCCCAGCCCAGCTCACCACCGCCTTCGTCCCCGTGCGGGTGATGGACACCGCCGCCGCCTAGGCGTTCGTGCCACGCCAGGCCACCGCGTCGTGCCCCCTCCTCCAAGAAGCCGCGCCTCCCCTCCCCTTGCCTCTCCCGCAAGCTGCTCCTCCGCCCCTCCATAAATACCGTGCCGCCCCGTCGCCTCCCCTCATCTCTTGCATCGCGCCGCCGCCGCTGCCACAGATCGCCGCCGCCGCCTTCAAACCGCCGCCGCCACGAACTGCCACCGACGCCGCCGCTCTCGTTTGCCGCCGCAGCCGCGCCTCCCCTTGCCACCGCACTACTCCACCGCCTCGCCTTCGCCCCGCGCAGCGCCGCCGCCGCCTGCCCCGCCCCTCGCCGGAGCTCCGAGCTCCACCCGCGACGGATCCGACCCGAACCGTCCGGTTCGATCCGCCGAAACCGCGGTTCCGAAGGAAAGCCGCCGAGGTATAAAACCGTCCCGGTTTTTCTTTTAGAATTAGGTTTTTCTTTGGTTTTTTTGTTAGATCTATCTAGTGAACGTTCACTAGTTAGGCTTACAAAACGAACGTTCGTTCGATAGTTCTTTTATTTTTCTGTTTATTTTTTTTTCGGCCAGGGACCTATCTGTAAATATTTATTTTACAGATTAGCCCCTGAACTTCAAACGGCCACAACTTTTTACTCGTTAGTCCAAATCCAACGAAACCAACACCCACGTCTTCGTTACGATCCCCTCTTTCCAGTAAAACAACTCAAACAAGTTTTTGAAATTTTTAAAAATTGAATTCAACTAGATTTGAATTTGAACTTCGTTTGATCATAACTTGAGTTTTATAACTCCGTTTTAGTTGATTCTTTTTGCAAATCGAAGCTCTTGACCTAAACTTTCTGATAAGGCCAAACTCACATAATTTTGGTACTGTTGGAAATTGTTTTGTGTTTCAAGAGTCATTCGTTTTATTCGAAGTTTTCCGAAGTGTTTATTCGTCCTGTCCAATCTTTCTGAGTGATTGCTTATGTGTGGTTACTATTGCTTGCTTACGATAGATTGATCAGTGTGACGAGTAGAGCTATCACGAGTTTTGAGTGCGAATCATCTACATCGTCAGTACAAGGCAAGTAACACTTTGATCATACCTTTATTACCCAGTTTTTATGCATTAGATCAAACCCTCACACATTGCATGAGTAGGATCTCTTAACTTATGGGACTGGGAAGTAGTTTGAGGTAGAACCTATTACCTGCATTATTTTTAAACCCTTGGGAGTTACTTCTACGTTATGCTTAGGTTGCCATGCTATGCTAGTAGACGTGGTTTGGGTTTGAGTGAAATCCATGACATATGTGAGTTGTTAATTAAGGATTCAACTTAAGGTGGCTACTTGAATACACATCAGGATGGATTGGTTGCACGTCACCTGGGGAATCCAGTGTTGTCCTAGGAAATCCCGGGGTTCCGTGTGATTTTTCCTATGGAATGCCACCCAGGCTCAAAGGGATCATAAAACTATTCATGCTAGAAACTTCCGTGTGCAGCCGCAATGCCATTATGGGCTCTGGCATAGTTGAGTAAGTTGTGGGAAACCTTTCCATGATGGGCTAGCAGATGTAGAGGGATTGTAGGTGTACCGGCCTATATATCTGGTTAAGGGGACCTCTTCGGAAAGACTGTGTCTCGGTCATCCGTTTCTCAAACACCATGCAGTGCGAGAAACCAAACGGAGGCGATCGAGTCTTGTGGGAAAAGTGCACAAACCTCTGCAGAGTGTACAAACTGATCATGATTAGCCGTGTCCTCGGTTACGGACAACTTGAGTATCTGGTACTTGAATTATTGGTTGATCTCATCACTCTAAAGTTAATTTGTTGGGTTAATGATAACTTTTAATTGGGATTGAGTTGGAGGTACCTTCTCAATGATTTTAAACTACCATGATAGTTAAAATAAAATTTATTCCTTTGTTGTAGGGAAAAATTGGCTTTACGCAAAAAAGACTTTAACCTTACAGCCTCCACCAGCCAAATATGCATGTAGTTGTAGGACTTGTTCATTATCATTACAGTGTGAATTTGCTAGTACATTCAATGTACTGACCTACATGGCTGCAACGTCTCATGTTGCAGGAGTTATGCGACGAGTAAGTGTTATGTTAGGGTTGCGCTGTCTACACTCAACTTTGCCGTTGGTGTTGATGGAACTCCACAACCTTGTTGCTTCCGCTATATTGATTGAGGTAATAGTATTTACGTTACTTAACACATGTGATTTACCTTTGTTATAAATCCTCGAGTACTGTGTGTGTCAGCATACCGATCCAGGGATGACACTTAAGCACAGAGACTTGATCCATTCGGGTCGGGTCGCTACAGTCTCATTGAAACCGTCCTCGGGAACCGAGTTCTGTGTTTGTGATCCATGAAGAGCTACTACCACGCGTTGGGCCCGAAACCAATGGACCCTCTCGACTTATTAACCGCCGTTGTCCTCTGTCTGGAAGTTGCAAGTAGTTTCTGGTGTTTGTAGCCTACTAGAGGCCGTGCGCAGCGCTGACCCTAGGGGTGGGCTGTGATGCGGTAGGTACGTGGCACGGTGTATCGGGACGGCCGTTTGGTGCCTCAGGAACCCTCTACACATCGTTCGGGGCCGTATGTGGAAACCTCGGCCGGGCACCCTGCGGATGGAACCTAAATAGGCGATAAACCTGGACTAGGGACTTGTGTGGTTAGTTAGGTCGTGGCCGAAACCCTCACTGGGCTTCCGCTTGAAGGTTGCCGAGTACATGTCGTGTAAACGACGATAAGTGGTGAGAGCATGTGTGAAGAAGTACACCCCTGCAGGGTTATAAATGATCTATGCGAATAGCCGTGTCCGCGGTAAAGGACTTCTGGGTTGCTTGTACAGTTCATAGACAAGTGAAAGTGGATACTCTAAAATGGAAGATAAACGTGAGTGCTATGGGTGGCCTTCTCGTAGGGAGACGGGAGCGGATCCATAGTGGTGTATTGATTGGTGAATATGTGGACTCGTGTGCGCCACCTCAAAAGAGTTACTTGCAGTTGTAATTCAGGATAGCCACCGAGTCAAAGCTGGCTTGCTGCAGTCAAACTCCACCACCCCCTTTGTTGATGTTGATGCATATGTAGCGAGTTCTGATGTAAGTCTTGCTGAGTACCTTTGTACTCACGTTTGCTTAATTTATGTTTTGTAGAGAGACTTCGGTCTCACTAGTCGATCCATGTGGACTTCGACGTTTATCTTGTTACCTCAGCTACGATCTTGTACCTTGGGAGAGTCTTGTACATAGTCAGGCTTCTCAGCCTTTTTCATTTGTAGTTGTCTGTACTCTGACATGTTATGCTGGCGTTGCCTATATGCTCTGTATGTTGGGTCATGAGACCCACTGCTTGTAATAAATGCTATGATGGCTCTTCTGGGCCTTTATCTATATGAGTTGTTGAGTTATGTTGTGATGCCATGTTGTACATCACATGCTTGCATGTTATGCGTACGTGTAATGTGTATTGCTATGTGTGGGATCCGACACCTAGTTGTTTACCCTTGGTAGCCTATCTTATGGGGAAATGCCTCCTAGTGCTTCCACTAAGCCTTGGTAGCTTGCTACTGCTCCGGAACACTTAGGCTGGCCGGCATGTGTCCTTCTTCGTTCCTGTGTTTGTCCCTTAGGGGAAATGTCACGCGTTGTTCCTTTAAGTCCTTGTAGCTTACTACGACTTGGGTTCATACGTTGATGACCAACACGTTCGTTGCTAGGTCATGTATACATGTCTCTGTAATTTAGCGCCACTTTTGGTTTATAACTAGTCATGTCGGCCCGGGTTCTCTGTCATATGGATGCTAGCGACACTATCATATACGTGTGCCAAAATGCGCAAATGGTCCCGGGCCAGGTAAGGTGGCACCCGTGGGGATACCGCGCGTGAGGCCGCAAAGTGATATGATGTGTTACATGCTAGACCTGTGTGACTTAGGATCGGGGTCCCGACACGCTTTTTATGAAATCTGGCAAATGGATAACAAAACTGTGTTCTTTGATGGATTTATTAAAGAAGAGTTGTATACGATGCAACCAGAAGGTTTTGTCAATCCTAAAGGTGCTAACAAAATGTGCAAGCTCCAGCGATCCATCTATGGACTGGTGCAAGCATCTCGGAGTTGGAATATACGCTTTGACGAGGTGATCAAAGCATATGGTTTTATACAGACTTGCGGTGAAGCCTGTATTTACAAGAAAGTGATTGGGAGCACTACAACCTTTCTGATAAGTATATGGGAATGACATATTGTCGATCGGAAATGATGTAGAATTTTCTGGAAAGCATAAAGGAGTGTTTGAAAGGAGTTTTTCAAAGAAAGACCTCGGTGAATCTACTTACATATTGAGCATCAAGATCTATAGAGATAGATCAAGACGCTTGATAAGTTTTTTCAATGAGTACATACCTTGATAAATTTTTGAAGTAGTTCAAAATGGAACAGTCAAAGAAAGAGTTCTTGCCTGTGTTGCAAGGTGTGAAGTTGAGTAAGACTCAAAGCCCGACCACATCAAAAGATAGAGAGAGAATGAAAGTCATTCCCTATGCCTCAGCCATAGGTTCTATAAAGTATGCCATGCTGTATACTAGACTTATTGTATGCACTGCCCTGAGTTTGGCAAGGGAGTACAATTTTGATCTAGGAGAAGATCACTGGACAACGGTCAAAATTATCCTTAGAGGACTAAGGAAATATTTCTCGGTTATGGGGTGATAAAGAGTTCGTCGTAAAGAGTTACGTCAATGCAAGCTTTGACACCGACCTGGATGACTCTGCGTCTCGATCTAGGTACATATTGAAAGTGGGAGCATTTAGCTAGAGTAGCTCCGTGCAGAGCATTGTAGACATAGAAATTTGCAAAATACATACGGATCTGAATGTGGCAGACCCATTGACTAAACCTCTCTCACAAGCAAAACATGATCACACCTTAGTACTCTTTGGGTGTTAATCACATGGCGATGTGAACTAGATTATTGACTCTAGTAAACCTTTTGGGTATTGGTAACATGGCGATGTGAACTATAAAGTGTTAAATCACATGAGGATGTGAACTATTGGTGTTAAATCACATGATGATGTGAACTAGATTATTGACTCTAGTGCAAGTGGGAGACTGAAGGAAATATGCCCTAGAGGCAATAATAAAGTTATTATTTATTTCCTTATATCATGATAAATGTTTATTATTCATGCTAGAATGGTATTAACCGGAAACTTAGTACATGTGTGAATACATAGACAAACAGAGTGTCACTAGTATGCCTCTACTTGACTAGCTCGTTAATCAAAGATGGTTAAGTTTCCTAGCCATAGACATGAGTTGTCATTTGATGAACGGGATCACATCATTAGAGAACGATGTGATTGACTTGACCCATCCGTTAGCTTAGCAACTTGATCGTTTAGTTTTACTGCTATTGCTTTCTTCATGACTTATACATGTTCCTATGACTATGAGATTATGCAACTCCCGAATACCGGAGGAACACCTTATGTGCTATCAAACGTCACAACGTAACTGGGTGATTATAAAGATGCTCTACAGGTGTCTCCGATGGTGTTTGTTGAGTTGGCATAGGTCGAGATTAGGATTTGTCACTCCGATTGTCGGAGAGGTATCTCTGGACCCTCTCGGTAATGCACATCACTATAAGCCTTGCAAGCAATCTGACTAATGAGTTAGTTGCGGGATGATGCATTACGGAACTAGTAAAGAGACTTGCCGGTAACAAGATTGAACTAGGTATGATGATACCGATGATCGAATCTCGGGCAAGTAACATACCGATGACAAAGGGAACAACATATGTTGTTATGCGGTTTGACCGATAAAGATATTCATATAATATGTAGGAGCCAATATGAGCATCTAGGTTCCGCTATTGTTTATTGACCGGAGATGTGTCTCGGTCATGTCTACATAGTTCTCGAACCCGTAGGGTCCGCACGCTTAACGTTCCATGACGATTTGTACTATGAGTTATGTGATTTGATGACCGACGTTTGTTCGGAGTCCCAGATGAGACCACAGACATGACGAACAATCTCGAAATGTTCGAGACGTAAAGATCGATATATTGGAAGGCTATATTTGGACATGGAAAATGTTCCGAGTGATTCGGGTATTTTTGGAGTACCGGAGAGTTACGGGAATTCGTATTGGGCCTTATTGGGCCATACGGGAAAGGAGAGAAAGGCCTCAAGAGTGGCCGCACCCCTTCCCAATGGACTGGTCCGAATTGGACTAGGGAAAGGGGGCGCCCCCTTCCTTCCTTCTCCCTCTGCTTTCCCCTTTTCCTATTCCATGTGGGAGGAGGAATCCTACTAGGACTAGGGAGTCCTAGTAGGACTCCACACTTTGGCGCGCCCTATAAGGGTCGGCCTCCTCCTCCCTCCATCCTTTATATACGTGGCCAGGGGGCACCCCATGGACACACAAGTTGATTTTAGCCGTGTGCATTGCCCTTCTCCACAGATACACACCTCGGTCATATCGTTGCAGTGCTTAGGCGAAGCCCTGCACCGGTAGCTTCATCATCACCGTCATCACGCTGTCGTGCTGACAAAACTCTCCCGTGACGCTCAACTGGATCAAGAGCTCGTGGGACGTCATCGAGCTGAACGTGTGCTGAACGCGGAGGTGCCGTACGTTGTGCTTGGATCGGTTGGATCGCGAAGACGTTCGACTACATCAACCGCGTCACTAGATGCTTTCGCTTTCGGTCTACGAGGGTACGTAGACACACTCTCCTCTCGTTGCTATGCTTCTAGTAGATATATCTTGCGTGATCGTAGGAAAATTTTGAAATACCACATTCGCCAACAAATGGGGGGGGGTGACCATTTTTTGTACCTGTTGCAACTTCACCCTCTACATGCAACTGAGGGCTCACCTTTTCCTTGTCCCAGGTCCAAGTCCACAATTGACACGCAACCGGGGGCCAACCCAATTTGTCCTAATTTGTAAGTACAACTACACCCTTGACATGTAATTGGGTGCCCACATTTTTACCCTAGTTGCAGGTCCACCCTTGATATGCACCTGGTGGCCTAATCAGTTTTTTCCAATTGCAACTCCACCATCGATACGCAAATGGGGGGTCCGACCCATTTTTATATCCTAATTGCAAGTCTACCCTGAACATGCAACTAGTGTAGAGACATTTTTTTGTTCCAGTTGCAAATCCACCCCTGACAAACATTTAGGCCCCATCTTTTTTTGTCCCAGTTGCAAATTCACCGTGGACACACAACCGGGGACCAACCCATTTTTGTTCCATTTTGTAAGTCCAACTACACCCTTAACATGCAATTTGGTGCACTCCTTTTTAATCTCACTTGCATGTCCACCCTCAGCACACAACTTGACTCATAATTGGGACTGGAGTTTTTTTCCAATTGCACGTCCATCCTCAACTCGTAACTAGGCATGAAATTTATTGTCGCAATTGCAAGTCCACAATCAACTTGCAATTAAGGTTGATCTGAGACCCCGACCTTATTTACCTTTACTTGAAAAATCACCCTTAACTTGTAACTATGCTTGACATTTCATTCTTCTCAATTGCAAGTGCACCGTTGACTTTAAACCGAGCCTAGGCCCTTTTCACCTAGGTTGCAGGTCCACCATTGACTCGCAGCTGAGCTTGATCTAGGGCCAATCCTTTTTTTTCTTGTGTAGTTGCAAAGCCACTCTCAACTTGCAACTAGTCTTAATCTTGTTTTTCCTAGTTGCAAGCTCACCCTCGAGTCGCAACACGGGTCAAATTGTTTTCTATGGTGCAAGTTCATTATCGACTCACAACTTTGAGATTTGGGCTTGACCTTTTTTCTATATAAGCTGAAAGTCCATCCTCGTCTCATAAATGGGTGCTACTTGTGATCCGCGTTGGTAAATTCTCTGAAGAGGAGAGTGATAACCCACAAGTATAGGGGATCAATTGTAGCCTCTTTCAATAAGTAAGAGTGTCAAACCTAATGAGGAGCTAAAGGTAGAACAAATATTCCCTCAAGTTCTATCGACCATCGATACAACTCTACGCACACTTGACGTTCACTTTACCTAGAATAAGTATAAAACTATTTTGTAGGTGTGATAGGATAGTTTTGCAAGAATAAAACTAAATGTACTTAGCGAGAATAAAACTACGAGTACTTTGCAAGATAATAAAGTTAGGTGTTAGGAAGCTTTTTTGTCACAAGAAATGTAGCGACCTCGATCCCAATGGATTGGAGTCTCTGTGCTCAGTGTCATCCCTGGATCGGTATGCTGACACACAAAGTACTTCGAGGATTTATAGCAGAGTTTCAATCACACTTTATTACATCAAAAATCCTCATAAGGAGTCTTATTACAATAATATGGTGATACATCTCCGTCGTATCTATAATTTTTGATTGTCCATGCCAATATTCTACAACTTTCATATACTTTCGGCTACTTTTTATACTATTTTTTGGGACTAACATATTGATCCAGTGCCCAGTGCCAGTTCCTGTTTCTTGCATGTTTTTTGTTTTGTAGAATATCCATATCAAACGGAGTCCAAACGGAATAAAAACGGACGGAGATTGTTTTTGGAATATATGTGAATTTTGGGAAGCGGAACCAACATGAAATGATGCCCGAGTGGGCAACGAGGCATGGGGTGTGCCCTGGGAAGGGGGGCGTGCCCTGGGCCCTCATGGCCACACCGTAAGGCGGTTGATGCCCTTCTTTCGCCACAAGAAAGCTAATATCCAGATACAAATCGTGTTAAAAAATCAGCCCAATCGGAGTTACAGATCTCCGGGAATTTAAGAAATGGTGAAGGGCCAGAATCTGGGAACGCAAAAACAGAGAGAGACAAAGAGACAGAGAGACAGATCCAATCTCGAAGGGGCTCTCGCCCCTCCCATGCCATGGAGACCATGGACCAGAGGGGAAACCCTTCTCCCATCCAGGGAGAAGGTCAAGGAAGAAGAAGAAGGAGGGGGGCTCTCTCCCCCTCGCTTCCTGTGGCACCAGAGTGCCACCTGGGCCATCATCGTGTGACGGCGATCTACACCAACACCTCCGTCATCTTCACCAACATCTCCATCACCTTCCCCCATCTATCTACAGCGGTCCACTCTCCCGCAACCCGCTGTACCCTCTACTTAAACATGGTGCTTTATGCTTCATATTATTATCCAATGATGTGTTGCCATCCTATGATGACTGAGTAGATTTTCGTTGTCCTATCGGTGATTGATGAATTGCTATGATTGATTTAATTTGCTTGTGGTTATGTTGCTGTCCTTTGGTGCCCATAATATGAGCGCGCGCGTGGATCACACCATATGGTTAGTTGTATGTTGATAGGACTACGTATTGGAGGGCAAGAGTGACAGAAGCTTCAACCTAGCGTAGAAATTCATGCATGCGGGATTGAAGGGGGACCAATATATCTTAATGCTATGGTTGGGTTTTACCTTAATGAACGTTAGTAGTTGCGGATTCTTGCTAATAGTTCCAATCATAAGTGCATATAATTCCAAGTAAGGGATGACATGCTAGCAGTGGCCTCTCCCACATAAAACTTGCTATCGGTCTAGTAACGTAGTCAATTGCTTAGGGGCAATTTCACAACTCCTACCACCACTTTTCCACACTCGCTATCACTAACTTTATTGCTTCTTTACCTAACAGCCCCTAGTTTTATTTACGTGCTCTTTATATTCTTGCAAACCTATCCCACAAAAACTACAAAGTACTTCTAGTTTCATACTTGTTCTAGGCAAAGTAAACGTCAAGCGTGCGTAGAGTTGTATCGATGGTCGATAGAACTTGAGGGAATATTTGTTCTACCTTTAGCTCCTCATTGGGTTCGACACTCTTACTTATCGAAAGAGGCTAAAATGATCCCCTACACTTGTGGGTTATCAAGACCTTTTTCTGGCGCCGTTGCCGGGGAGCAATAGCGTGGGGTGAATATTCTCGTGTGTGCTTGTTTGCTTTATCACTAAGTAGATTTTATTTCCTGTTCTAAGTTGTTCTCTATCTTCAGTTATGGATATGGAACACGAAATACCAACAAACTTAGGTATACTTGCTACTCATGGTGATGGGGAACCTCCTAAAACCATCGATGCTCATTATGTGAAAGATATTATGTACTACTTTGATAATCATGAGAAAACCCCATTGAACTATGTAATGGGTGTAATGTTGGATCAACGTGAATACTTTAGGGATTATCGCTTGACACAAAAAGGAAACTGTTATGGGATCAAATTCATTTGTTTCATTGGTATGCTCGGCAACTATGCCTGAGATATGATTATACTTGTTGTTCTAGGATGAAGGCTCCACACCTGCCCTTTTCATGCAAATTTAATGATAATTAAACCTTAGCTTCTTATGCTAATGGTATATATGATTATTATGTCATGGAACAAATAGAAGAATTCGTTGCTTTTAAGGGTGCTTATGAATTGAATCTCTGTTTAGAAAGAATGATGCTTTTGATGATGATGTTTCTAGGCCTGAAAATCTTGCTATATTGAAATATTGCTATTTGAATTATGAATATAACTCCAATATTGATGCGTTTATTGAGAAAGTCTCTGCTGTCCAAAAGAGACTAATATTTTGTAGGAGTCTATAGAAGAAGAAATCAATGACATTGTGAGCTCATTGGATGATAAAAAGATGAGGAGGAGAGCGAAGAACAAAAGGAGGAAGAGCGGATTAGCTACCCGTTCCCACCTTCTAATGCGAGTAACTCTTCAACTAATACATTGTTTAATTTCCCTTGATGCTTACCGAAGGATGATTGCTATGATCCCTTTGATTCGTTTGAAATATCCCTTTTTGATGATGCTTGCTATACTTGTGGCCAAGATGCCAATATGAATTATGCTTATGGAGATGAACTTGCTATAGTTCCATATGTAAAACATGGGTTTTTTGCTATTGCACCCACACTTGATAGTCCTATTATCTTTTTGAATTCTCCAAACTACACTATATCACAGAAGTTTGCACTTATTAAGGATTATATTGATGGGTTGCCTTTTTCTGTTACACATGATGATTTTGATGAATATAATATGCATGTGCTCGCTGCTCCTACTTGCAATTATTATGAGAGAGGAACTACATCTCCGCCTCTCTATGTTTCCAACACGATAAAATTGCAAGAAACTGCTTATACTATGCATTGGCCTTTACTTGATGTGCATGAATTGTTGTTGTATGACATGCCTATGCATAGGAAGAGAGTTAGACTTCGTTGTTGCATGATATATATCACTTTGTGCTCACTACTAAATACCAAATCATTGTTAATTAAAATTGGCTTTGATATACGTTGGGATCCGGGTGGATCCATCACTTGAGCACTATATGCCTAGCTTAATGGCTTTAAAGAAAGCGCTGTCAGGGAGACAAACCGGAAGTTTTATAGAGTCATTTATTTCTGTTGTGTGCTTTCATATAGTTTAAAAAAAAAGAGGGGAACCTAAAACTTTTTCAAAAAGTAAAGTGAAAGTGAGATAGACGAGCATTGTGAAAGTGGGGGACGTCCTTGAACTTTGTTCATGCCCATGGAAACTTTGTGAATCTTAATTACAGAAACTTTTCTACAAAAATATTTATCTCCTTTTACAATTCCATTGTATTATTTATAAAAATAATGTGCCAAGGTTTGCCTTTAGGATGTTTACAATGCTTGTTGGTTTGTGCGGTGCAGGACAGAAACTTTCGCTGTAGTGCGCAATTTTACATTTTTTGCTGGAACGTCAAATGGTCCTGAAACTTTTGGCATTGTCTTTCTATACAATTTTTTTAGTTTTCCTAATTTTGGCAGAATTTTTGAAGTATCAGAAGTATGGTGAATGTTCAGATTATTATAGACTATTCTGTTTTAGGCAGATTCTGTTTTTGATGCATAGTTTGCTTGTTTTGATGAAACTATCAATTTCTATCAGTGGATTAAGCCATGGAAAAGTTATATTACAGTAGCTAAAATGCAAAAACAAAATATGAATTGGTTTGCAACAGTACTTAGAGTAGTGATTTGCTTTATTATATTAACGGTTCTTACCGAGTTTTCTGTTGAAGTTTTGTGTGGATGAAGTTTTCGAAGATCGAGGAGGTATCGATGTGAGGAGAAGAAGGAGAGGCAAGAGCTCAAGCTTGGGGATGCCCAAGGCACCCCAAGTAAATATTCAAGGAGACTCAAGCGTCTAAGCTTGGGGATGCCCCGGAAGGCATCCCCTCTTTTTTCAACAAGTATTGGTATGTTTTCGGATTCGTTTCATTCATGTGATATGTGCAGATCTTGGAACGTCTTTTGCATTTAGTTTTCACGTTTTCTTTTATGCACCATGCTGGTATGAGATACTCCTTGGTTGATTTATAGAATTCTTTTTGCACTTCACTTATATCTTTTGAGTATGGCTTTATAAAATGTTTCATGTGCTTCACTTATATCATTTGAAGTTTGGATTGTCTGTTTCTCTTCACATAGAAAACCGCCATTTGTAGAATGCTCTTTTGCTTCACTTATAATTGTTAGAGCATGGGCATAACTTTTGTAGAAAGAACTAAAACTCTCTTGCTTCACTTATATCTATTTAGAGAGTTGTCAGGAATTGGTCATTCACATGGTTAGTCATAAAATCCTACATAAACTTTTAGATCGCTGAATATGATATGTTTGATTCCTTGCACTAGTTTTGCGATATAGAGATGCTAATATGTGGGAGGAACTAGTGAATGATTATGGTTTAGTAAAAATATTGGTGCTAAGGTTTGTGATTCCCTAAGCATGCACGTATGGTCTCCTAACTATGTAACCAAATTGGCGCGCATTGTATTTTGATTGTTTATCTTTGCGTGAAGGTCGGGCGCGCGCGATGGTTAACTCCTACCAACCTCCCCCCTAGGAGCATGCGTCGTAGTATCTTTGCTTCGAGGGCTAATAGATTTTTCGCAATAAGTATGTGAGTTCTTTATGACTAATGTTGACTCCATGGATTATACACACTCTCACCCTTCCACCATTGCTAGCCTCTTTTGTACCGCGCAACTTTCGCCGGTACCATACACTAATCATATACCTTCCTCAAAACAGCCACCATACCTACCTATTATGCCATTTCCATAGCCATTCCGAGATATATTGCCATGTAACTCCACCGTTCCGTTTATTATGACACGCACCATCATTGTCATAATTGCCTTGCATGATCGTAAGATAGCTAGCATGATGTTTCCATGGCTTGTCTATTTTTTAATGTCATTGCTACGCTAGATCATTGCACATCCCGGTACACCGCCGGAGGCATTCATGTAGAGTCATATTTTTGGTCTAGTATCGAGTTGTAATATCGAGTTATAAGTAAATAGAAGT
Source organism: Secale cereale (assembly GCA_902687465.1). Lineage (NCBI taxonomy): Eukaryota > Viridiplantae > Streptophyta > Magnoliopsida > Poales > Poaceae > Secale > Secale cereale. The sequence continues at coordinate 313,854,737 of LR738709.1, read as the reverse complement.
GTGATGATCATCATTATTAGAGCATTGTCCCTTGAAAAAAAAGAAAAAAAAGAAAGGCCAAAAAAGCCAAAAAAAAGGAGAAAGGCCAAATAAAAAAAGGGAAGGCCAAAAAAAAGAAAAAAAGAAAAAAAAAGAAAAAAGAAAAAAAGGGGGCAATGCTACTATCCTTTTCCACACTTGTGCTTCATCGTAGCACCATGTTCTTCATGGTAGAGAGTCTCCTATGTTGTCACTTTCATATACTAGTGGGAATTTTTCATTATAGAACTTGGCTTGCATATTCCAACGATGGGCTTCCTCAAATGCCCTAGGTCTTCATGAGCAAGCAAGTTGATGCACACCCACTAGTTTTCTTTTGAGCTTTCATACACTTATAGCTCTAGTGCATCCGTTACATGGCAATCCCTACTCACTCACATTGATATCTATTGATGGGCATCTCCATAGCCCATTGATACGCCTAGTCGATGTGAGACTTTCTCCCTACTTTTGTCTACTACCACCTTCTATTCCACCCATAGTGCTATATCCATGGCTCACGCTCATGTATTGCGTGAAGAATTGAAAAGGTTCGAAAAAGTAAAGTATGAAAACAATTGCTTGGCTGACACCGGGATGGGCATGAAGGGTACCTTGTGTTAAGAAAAGGGAAGCATAAAAGACTATATGATTTTGTAGGGATAACGTTCTTTAGCATTGATTTTTTGAAAGACTTGATTGTTTGTTGGGATGCCCGAGTATTAAATTCTTCTATGTCAAATGATAGACTATTGCTTTGAATCACTTGTGTCTTAATATTCATGCCATGATTAGATTACATGATCAAGATTATGCTAGGTAGCATTCCACATCAAAAATTATCTCTTTTATCATTTATCTACTCGAGGACGAGCAAGAATTAAGCTTGGGGATGCTGATACTGTTGGAAATATGCCCTAGAGGCAATAATAAAAGTATTATTATTATATTTCCTTGTTCATGATAATCTTCTGTTATTCATGCTTGAATTGTATTGTACGGAAACATCGATACATGTGTGAATACATAGACCACAATGAGTCCCTGGTAAGCCTCTAGTTGCCAGCTCGTTGATCAACAGATGGTCACGGTTTCCTGACCATGGGCATGCGATCTCAGTGATAACGGGATCACATCATTAGGAGAATGATGTGATGGTCAAGACCCAATCCTGAGCATAGCACGAGATCGTATAGTTCGTAATGCATAAGCTTTTCGGTGTCAAGTATTTATTCCTTAGACCATGAGGTTGTACAACTCTCGGATGCCGTAGGAATACTTTGGGTGTGCCAAACGTCACAACGTAACTGGGTGGCTATAAAGGTATGCATCGGGTATCACCGAAAGTGTCTATTGGGTTGGTACGAACCGAGACTGGGATATTGTCACTTCGTATGACGGAGAGGTACCTCTGGGCCCACTCGGTAAGACATCATCATAAATGAGCTCAAGGTGACTAAGGAGTTAGTCACGGGATGATGGATTACGGAACGAGTAAAGAGACTTGCCATAACAAGATTGAACAAGGTATCGGGAATACCGACGATCGAATCTCGGGCAAGTACCGTACCGATGGACAAAGGGAATAACATACGGGATTGAGTGAATCCTTGACACGGTGGTTCATCCGACGAAGATCATCGAGGAACACATGGGAACCAACATGGGTATCCAGATCCCGATGTTGGTTATTGACCGGAGAGTGGTCTCGGTCATGTCTACGTGTCTCCCGAACCCGTAGGGTCTACACACTTAAGGTACGGTAACGCTAGGGTCGTAGAGATACATGCACGTGGAAACCCGAAAGTTGTTCGGAGTCCCGGATGAGATCCCGGACGTCACGAGGAGTTTCGAAATGGTCCGGAGGTAAAGAATGATATATAGGAAGTCCAGTTTCGGCCATCGGGTGATCTCCGGGGGTCACCGGGAGTGTCCCGGGACCACCGGAGGGGTCCGGGGGGTCCACCAGGTGGGGCCACCCATCCCGGTGGGGCCCCTAGGCTGCGTGGGGGAAGTGGCCAGCCCCTGGTGGGCTGGCGCACCACATGGGCCCCCCTCCCCATGCGCCTAGGGTTGAAACCCTAGGGGGAGGGGGCGCCCCCCTTGCCTTTGGGGGCAAGACTCCCTCCCAGGCCGCCCCCCTTGTAGATCCCATCTGCAGGGGCTAGCGCACCCCCTGGCCCCCTATATATATGTGTGTGGGGGGGGGGGGACAGGACAGCTGCACAAGAATCTCTGGCGCCTCTCCCCCTCCAGTCACACCTCATACTCCCTTCGCAGGGCGCCGGCGAAGCCCTGCAGGATTCTCCACTGCATCCACCACCACGCCGTCGTGCTGCTAGATCTCCGACGACCTCTCCTCCCCACTTGCTGGATCAAGAAGGAGGTGACGTTGCTATACCGGACGTGTGTTGAACACGGAGGTGCCATCCGTTCGGCGCTAGATCATCGGTGACGAAGAACGAGAAGAGTACGACCACTTCATCCACGCTTCTTCAAAAGCTTCCGCTCGCGATCTACAAAACGGTATGTAGATGCACTCTAACTTGCTCGTTGCTAGATGTCTCCTTAGATGGATCTTGGTGTAAGCGTAGATTTTTTTTTGAATTCTGCTACGTTCCCCAACAGTGGCATCTGAGCTAGGTTTTATGCGTAGCATCTTGCACGAGTAGAACACAAAGCAGTTGTGGGCGTTTGAGTTTGCTCAATTTTCTTGCCGTTACTAGTCTAGTCTTGATTGGGCGGTATTGTGGGATGAAGCAGCCCGGACCGACTTTACACGTACGCTTATGTGAGACTGGTTCCACCGACAGACATGCACTAGTTGCATAAGGTGGCTGGCGGGTGTCTGTCTCTCCTACTTTAGTCGGATCGGATTCGATGGACAGGGTCCTTATGAAGGGTAAATAGAAATCGACAAATCACGTTGTGGTTTTGGCGTAGGTAAGAAACGTTCTTGCTAGAAAACCTATAGAAGCCACGTAAAAACTTGCAACAACAATTAGAGGACGTCTAACTTGTTTTTGCAGCATGTGTTATGTGACGTGGTATGGCCAAAACAAGATGTGATGAATGATATATGTGATGTATGAGATTGATCATGTTCTTGTAATAGGGAATCACGACTTGCATGTCGATGAACTTGACAACCGACAGGAGCCATAGGAGTTGTCTTAATTATTGTATGACCTGCGTGTCACTGAATAAACGCTATGTAATTACTTTACTTTATTGCTAAACATTAGCCATAGTAGTAGAAGTAATAGTTGGCGTGACGACTTCTTCAAGACACGATGATGGAGATCATGATGATGAAGATCATGGTGTCGAGCCGGTGACAAGATGATCATGGTGCCCCAAAGATGGAGATCCAAGGAGCAAGATGATATTGGCCATATCATGTCACTTTAATTGATTGCATGTGATGTTTATCATGTTTATGCATCTTGTTTACTTAGAACGACGGTAGTAAATAAGATGATCTCTCACTAAAAATTTCAAGAATTGTGTTCCCCCTAACTGTGCACCGTTACTAAAGTTCGTTGTTTCGAAGCACCACGTGATGATCGGGTGTGATAGGTTCTAACGTTCGCATACAACGGGTGTAAGCCAGATTTACACACGCAATACACTTAGGGTTCACTTGACGAGCCTAGCATGTACAGACATGGCCTCGGAACACGGAAGACCGAAAGGTCGAACACGAGTCATATAGAAGATACGATCAACATGAAGATGTTCACCGTTGATGACTAGTCCGTCTCACGTGATGATCGGACACGGGCTAGTCGATTCGGATCGTGTATCACTCAGATGACTAGAGAGATGTCACTCTGAGTGGGAGTTCATTAAAATTTGATTAAGATGAACTTAATTATCTTGAACTTAGTCTATATTCTTTACAATATCTCTTGTAGATCAAATGGCCCACGCTCAAGTTTCCCTCAACTTCAACGCGTTCCTAGAGAAAACCAAGCTGAAATACGATGGTAGCAACTATACGGATTGGGTCCGTAACCTGAGGATTATCCTCATAGCTGCCAAGAGATCATATGTCCTTGAAGCACCGCTAGGTGATGCACCCGGTCCCGATGCGACCCAAGACGTTTTGAACATCTGGCAGTCGCGTAGTGATGATTACTCCCTGGTTCAGTGCGGCATGCTTTACAGCTTAGAGTCGGGGCTCCAAAAACGTTTTGAGAACCACGGAGCATATGAGATGTTCGAAGAGCTGAAAATGGTTTTCCAAGCTCATGCCCGAGTCGAGAGATATGACGTCTCCGACACATTCTACAGCTATAAGATGGAGGAAAACAGTTCTGTCAGTGAGCACATCCTCAAGATTTCTGGATTGCACAACCGCTTGTCTCAGCTGGGAATGAATCTCCCAGATGAAGCGGTCGTTGACAGAATCCTCCAGTCGCTCCCACCAAGCTTCAAGAGCTTCGTGTTAAACTTCAATATGCAGGGGATGGAGAAGTCCATTCCTGAGGTGTATTCAATGCTGAAATCAGCGGAGGTGGACATCAAGAAAGAACATCAAGTGTTGATGGTCAATAAAACCACTAAGTTCAAGAAAGACAAGGGTAAGAAGAACTTCAAGAAGGACGGCAAGGGAGTTGCCGCGCCCGGTAAGCCTGTTGCCGGGAAGAAGCCAAAGTATGGACCTAAGCCTGAGACAGAGTGCTTTTATTGCAAGGGAACGGGTCACTGGAAGCGGAACTGCCCCAAATACTTAGCAGACAAGAAGGCCGGCAACGTCAAAGGTATATGTGATATACATGTTATTGATGTGTACCTTACCAGCGCTCGTAGTAGCTCCTGGGTATTTGATACCGGTGCGGTTGCTCACATTTGTAACTCAAAACAGGAGCTGCGGAATAAGCAGAGACTGGCGAAGGATGAGGTGACGATGCGCGTCGGGAATGGTTCCAAGGTCGATGTGATCACCGTCGGCACGCTGCCTCTACATCTACCCTCGGGATTAGTTTTAAACCTTAATAATTGTTATTTAGTACCAGCTTTGAGCATGAACATTGTATCTGGATCTCGTCTCATGCGAGATGGCTACTCTTTCAAATCGGAGAATAATGGTTGTTCTATTTATTTGAGAGATATGTTTTATGGTCATGCCCCGCTTGTCAATGGTTTATTTTTGATGAATCTCGAACGTGATGATACACATATTCATAGTGTAGATGCCAAAAGATGTAAAGTTGATAATGATAGTCCCACATACTTGTGGCATTGCTGCCTTGGTCATATTGGTGTCAAACGTATGAAGAAGCTCCATTCAGATGGACTTCTAGAGTCTCTTGATTATGAACCATTTGACATGTGCGAACCATGCCTATTGGGCAAGATGACCAAGACTCCGTTCTCCGGAACAATGGAGCGAGCAACCAACTTATTGGAAATCATACATACCGATGTGTGCGGTCCAATGAGTGTTGAGGCTCGCGGAGGCTATCGTTATGTTCTCACCCTCACAGATGACTTGAGTAGATACAGGTATATCTATTTGATGAAACACAAGTCTGAGACCTTTGAAAAGTTCAAGGAATTTCAGAATGAGGTTGAGAATCAACGTGACAGAAAAATAAAGTTCTTACGATCAGATCGTGGGGGTGAATATTTAAGTCATGAATTTGGCACACACCTTAGGAACTGTGGAATTGTTTCACAATTGACACCGCCCGGAACACCTCAACGTAACGGTGTGTCCGAACGTCGAAATCGTACTCTGTTGGACATGGTGTGATCTATGATGCCCCTCACCGATTTACCGCTATCTTTTTGGGGTTATGCTTTAAAGACTGCCGCATTCACTTTAAATAGGGCTCCGTCGAAATCCGTTGAGACGACTCCGTATGAACTTTGGTTTGGCAAGAAACCGAAGCTGTCGTTTCTAAAAGTTTGGGGTTGCGATGCTTATGTCAAGAAACTTCAACCTGAAAAGCTCGAACCCAAATCGGAAAAATGCGTCTTCATAGGATACCCAAAGGAAACGATTGGGTACACCTTCTACCACAGATCCGAAGGTAAAGTCTTTGTTGCCAAGAATGGATGCTTTCTGGAGAAAGAGTTTCTCTCGAAAGAAGTGAGTGGGAGGAAAGTAGAACTTGATGAGGTGACAGTCACCCCTCCTGAAAGTAGCGCAGCGCAGGAAATTGTTCCTGAGGTGCCTGCACCGACAAGGGAGGAAGTTGATGATAATGATCATGAAGAAACAGATCAAGTTACTACTGAACTTCGAAGGTCCACGAGGGCACGTTCCGCACCAGAGTGGTACGGCAACCCTGTCCTGGAAATCATGTTGTTAGACAACGGTGAACCTTCGAACTATGAAGAAGCGATGGCGGGCCCGGATTCCAATAAATGGCTTGGAGCCATGAAATCCGAGATAGAATCCATGTATGAAAACAAATGGATATTTAAGAAGAAGACAGATGCGGATGGTAATGTGACCATCTATAAGGCTCGGCTTGTCGCTAAGGGTTATAGACAAGTTCAAGGGATTGACTACGACGAGACTTTCTCTCCCGTAGCGATGCTGAAGTCAGTCAGAATCATGTTAGCTATTGCTGCATTCTATGATTATGAGATATGGCAAATGGACGTCAAAACAACATTCCTTAATGGCTTCCTCAAGGAAGAGTTGTATATGATGCAGCCAGAAGGTTTTGTCGATCCAGAGAACACTAACAAGGTATGCAAGCTCCATCGCTCGATTTACGGGCTGGTGCAAGCATCTCGGAGTTGGAATATTCGCTTTAATGATGTGATCAAAGCGTTTGGCTTTATACAGACTTATGGAGAAGCCTGTATCTACAAGAAAGTGAGTGGGAGCTCTGTGGCATTTCTCATATTATATGTGGATGACATATTGCTGATGGGAAATTATATAGAATTCTTGGAAAATGTAAAGGCCTACTTGAATAAGAGTTTTTCAATGAAGGACCTTGGAGAAGCTGCTTACATATTAGGCATCAAAATCTATAGAGATAGATCAAGACGCCTCATTGGTCTTTCACAAAGCACATACCTTGATAAGATATTGAAAAAGTTTAATATGGATCAGTCCAAGAAGGGGTTCTTGCCTGTTTTGCAAGGTATGAGATTGAGCAAGGCTCAGTCGCCGACCACGGCAGAAGATAGAGAAAAGATGAGTGTCATTCCCTATGCCTCGGCCATAGGTTCTATCATGTATGCCATGCTGTGTACCAGACCTGATGTGAACCTTACCATAAGTTTGGTAGGGAGGTACCAAAGTGATCCCGGTATGGAACACTGGACAGCGGTCAAGAACATCCTGAAGTACCTGAAAAGGACTAAGGATATGTTTCTCGTTTATGGAGGTGACGAAGAGCTAGTCGTAAAGGGTTACGTCGATGCTAGCTTCGACACAGATCTGGATAACTCTAAGTCTCAAACCGGATACGTGTATATTTTGAACGGAGGGGCAGTCAGCTGGTGCAGTTGCAAGCAAAGCGTCGTGGCGGCATCTACATGTGAAGCGGAGTACATAGCTGCTTCCAAAGCAGCGCATGAAGGAGTCTGGATGAAGGAGTTCATCACCGACCTAGGAGTCATTCCAAGCGCGTCAAGCCCGATGACTCTCTTCTGTGACAACACTGGTGCTATTGCCATTACCAAGGAGCCCAGGTTTCACAAGAAGACCAAGCACATCAAGCGCCGTTTCAACTCCATCCGGAATTATGTTCAGGATGGAGACATATATATATTTGTAAAGTGCATACGGATCTCAATGTTGCAGACCCGTTGACTAAACCTCTTCCACGGGCAAAACATGATCAACACCAGAACTCTATGGGTGTTCGATTCATCACAATGTAACTAGATTATTGACTCTAGTGCAAGTGGGAGACTGTTGGAAATATGCCCTAGAGGCAATAATAAAATTATTATTATTATATTTCCTTGTTCATGATAATCGTCTGTTATTCATGCTTGAATTGTATTGTACGGAAACATCGATACATGTGTGAATACATAGACCACAATGAGTCCCTGGTAAGCCTCTAGTTGCCAGCTCGTTGATCAACAGATGGTCACGGTTTCCTGACCATGGGCATGCGATGTTAGTGATAACAGGATCACATCATTAGGAGAATGATGTGATGGTCAAGACCCAATCCCGAGCATAGCACGAGATCGTATAGTTCGTAATGCATAAGCTTTTCGGTGTCAAGTATTTATTCCTTAGACCATGAGGTTGTACAACTCCCGGATGCCGTAGGAATACTTTGGGTGTGCCAAACGTCACAACGTAACTGGGTGGCTATAAAGGTACGCATCGGGTATCACCGAAAGTGTCTGTTGGGTTGGTACGAACCGAGACTGGGATATTGTCACTCCGTATGACGGAGAGGTACCGCTGGGCCCACTCGGTAAGACATCATCATAAATGAGCTCAAGGTGACTAAGGAGTTAGTCACGGGATGATGGATTACGGAACGAGTAAAGAGACTTGCCATAACGAGATTGAACAAGGTATCGGGAATACCGACGATCGAATCTCATGCAAGTACCGTACCGATGGACAAAGGGAATAACATACGGGATTGAGTGAATCCTTGACACGGTGGTTCATCCGATGAAGATCATCGAGGAACACGTGGGAACCAACATGGGTATCCAGATCCCGCTGTTGGTTATTGACCGGAGAGTGGTCTCGGTCATGTCTACGTGTCTCCCGAACCCGTAGGGTCTACACACTTAAGGTACGGTAACGCTAGGGTCGTAGAGATACATGCACGTGGAAACCCGAAAGTTGTTCGGAGTCCCGGATGAGATCCTGGACGTCACGAGGAGTTCCGGAATGGTCCGGAGGTAAAGAATGATATATAGGAAGTCCAGTTTCGGTCATCGGGTGATCTCCGGGGGTCACCGGGAGTGTCCCGGGACCACCGGAGGGGTCCCGGGGGTCCACCGGGTGGGGCCACCCATCCCGGTGGGGCCCCTAGGCTGCGTGGGGGAAGTGGCCAGCCCCTGGTGGGCTGGCGCACCACATGGTCCCCCCTACCCATGCGCCTAGGGTTGAAACCCTAGGGGGAGGGGGCGCCCCCCTTGCCTTGGGGGGCAAGACTCCCCCCAGGCCGCCGCCCCCCCTTGGAGATCCCATCTGCAGGGGCTGGCGCACCCCCTGGCCCCCTATATATATGTGGGGG
>LR738709.1:313746859-313845386 GCA_902687465.1 Secale cereale | reverse complement strand
GGGAGAGGGCAGCCACACAAAAGTCTCTGGCGCCTCTCCCCCTCCCGTCACACCTCATACTCCCTCCGTAGGGCGCCGGCGAAGCCCTGCAGGATTCTCCACTGCATCCACCACCATGCCGTCGTGCTGCTGGATCTCCGACGACCTCTCCTCCCCCCTTGCTGGATCAAGAAGGAGGTGACGTTGCTGTACCTGATGTGTGTTGAACACGGAGGTGCCGTCCGTTCGGCGCTAGATCATCGGTGACGAAGAACGAGAAGAGTACGACTACTTCATCCACGCTTCTTCAAAAGCTTCCGCTCGCGATCTACAAAACGGTATGTAGATGCACTCTAACTTGCTCGTTACTAGATGTCTCCTTAGATGGATCTTGGTGTAAGCGTAGAATTTTTTTGAATTCTGCTACGTTCCCCAACAGATACGTCTCCGTCGTATCTATAATTTTTGATTGTTCCATGCCAATATTCTACAACTTTCATTTACTTTTGGCAACTTTTTATACTATTTTTTTGGGACTAACATATTGATCCAGTGCCCAGTGCTAGTTCTTGTTTGTTGCATGTTTTTTGTTTTGCAGAATATCCATATCAAACGGAGTCCAAACGGAATAAAAAAGGACGGAGATTTTTTTTGGAATATATGTGAATTTTGGGAAGCGGAACCAATGTGAAACGATGCCCGAGTGGACAACGAGGCAGGGGGCGTGCCCTGGGAAGGGGGGCGCGCTCTGGGCCCTCGTGGCCACACCGTAAGGTGGTTGATACCCTTCTTTCACCGCAAGAAAGCTAATATCCGGATAAAAATTGTGTCAGAGACATAATCTGGGAACGCAGAAACGGTGAAGGGCCAGAATCTGGGAACGCAAAACAGAGAGAGACAGAGAGACAGATCCAATCTCGGAGGGGATCTCGCCCTCCCACGCCATGGAGACCATGGACCAGAGGGGAAACCCTTCTCCCATCAAGGGAGAAGGTCAAGGAAGAAGAAGAAGGAGGGGGGCTCTCCCCCCCTCACTTCCGGTGGCACCAGAGTGCCACCTGGGCCATCATCGTGTGACGGCGATCTACACCAACACCTCCGTCATCTTCACCAACATCTCCATCACCTTCCCCCATCTATCTACAGCGGTCCACTCTCCTGCAACCCGCTGTGCACTCTACTTAAACATGGTGCTTTATGCTTCATATTATTATCCAATGATGTGTTGCCATCCTATGATGTCTGAGTATATTTTCGTTGTCCTATCGGTGATTGATGAATTGCTATGATTGATTTAATTTGCTTGTGGTTATGTTGCTGTCCTTTGGTGCCCATCATATGAGCGCGTGCGTGGATCACACCATAGGGTTAGTTGTATGTTGATAGGACTACGTATTGGAGGGCAAGAGTGACAGAAGCTTCAACCTAGCGTAGAAATTGATGCATGCGGGATTGAAGGGGGACCAATATATCTTAATGCTATGGTTGGGTTTTACCTTAATGAACGTTAGTAGTTGCGGATGCTTGCTAATAGTTCCAATCATAAGTGCATAGAATTCCAAGTAAGGGATGACATGCTAGCAGTGGCCCGTCACACATAAAACTTGCTATCGGTCTAGTAACGTAGGCAATTGGTTAGGGGCAATTTCACAACTCCTACCACCACTTTTCCACACTTGCTATCACTAACTTTATTGCTTCTTTACCTAACAGCCCATAGTTTTATTTACGTGCTCTTTATATTCTTGCAAACCTATCCCACAAAAACTACAAAGTACTTCTAATTTCATACTTGTTCTAGCCAAAGTAAACGTCAAGCGTGCGTAGAGTTGTATCGGTGATCGATAGAACTTGAGGGAATATTTGTTCTACCTTTAGCTCCTCGTTCGGTCCGACACTCTTACTTATCGAAAGAGGCTACAACTGACCCCCTACACTTGTGGGTTATCATATGGCTGAATGCCATCTAATAAGAATAAACTAATACGAATCTTGTGGAAGCATCGAAGATAAGTTGAGTCCATCCAACTCCACGGCAAACATTGAGTGCATGACAATGACCTAATCGCACCTTATTCTTCATCGGTAAACTCTGCAACATGAGACGCTGCAGCCGTGTAGGTCAGCACATTGAATATGCTGGCAAGAACACATTATAGCAAGTAATGAAGAACAAATGTCTACAACTATAGGCATATTTGGCTGGTGGAGGCTGTAAGTTTATTTTTTGCATAAAGCTAGTTTTTCCCTACAACAAAGGAATAAATTTTTTTACTACTCAGCTGTATTAAGCAATATTGAAAATGGGTCCTCCATCTCAATCCCAAATTACCAAAGTCATTAGTAACCCAACAAGTTAATTAAATACAGTGTTGAGATCAGTCCATAATTCAAATACTAGGATACTCAAGATGTCCATAACCGGGGACACGGCTACTCATGAATAGTTTGTACACTCTGCTGAGGTTTGTGCACTTTCCCCACAAGACTCGACCGCCTCCGTTTAATTTCTTGCACTGCATGATGTTTGAGAATCGGATGACCGAGATACAGTCTTTCAGAAGCATTTACTCTTTACCCTGGATGGACCGGTACACCTACTTTCCCCTACATATGCTAGTCCACCACTGAAAGAGCTCACACAACATACTCAACTATGCTAGAGCCCATAATGTCATGTGGCTGCACACTGAAGCTTCTAGGCATGAATGATATATGGTCCCTTTGAGCCTGGGTGGCATTCCATAGGATGATCACACGGGTCCTCCGGGATCTCCTAGGACAACACTGGATTCTCCAGGTGCCCTGCAACCAATCCACCCAGTTGTGTATTAAAGTTACCACCTTAAACATTCCCTTAGTTGTTATTACACTCACAGCTTTCGTGAAATCTCACATACCAAACACGTCTACAAGCATGGCTAAGCAATAAGTAACAAAGCGTATATTTCCTTGGGTTGATCTCAAGTCATTGGGTTCCTACCTCATGAACTACTAAGCAATACCACATGTGATCAAGTCCTACTCATGCAATCTTTGAGGATAGAACTAATACAATATAAACCGGGTATTGGAAAGTATGATCAAAGTATGAACTTGCCTTGCTGACGATCGTTTAAACCTAGCGACTCGTAGTAGCACGCTTCACACTTCGGAAATTCTATCGCAATCAAACAATAGCATACATAAGCAATCATGCAACAGAATCAAAGAATAGATCTCGAAAGAACTTGAAAACAAGAAAACAGCTCTTGTAGCAGAAAACAATTTCTAACAGTACCAAAATTAAGTGTATTTGGCCTTATCAAAGTTTAGGTCAAGAGCTTCAATTTGCAAAAAGAATCAACTCAAACAGAGTTACAAAAGTCAAGTTACGATCAAAAGAAGTTCAAATACAAATCTATTTGAATTCAAATTTTAAAGCTTTGAAAAACAAATTTCAGCTGCACTACTGGAAAGATAAGATCAAAACTAAGTGTTTGGCGTTGGTTTCACCTAATTCCGACTAACGAGTAAAAAGTAATGATCGACTGAAAACCAGGGACTGATGTCTAAAAACTTTAACTACGGATAGGTCCATGATGAGAAATAACAGAAAAGAAAAATCTAAATAGCGAACATTTGTTTTTCTGATCTATATAGCGGACGTTTGTTGTTTAATAAAACCTAAAAAAATGAATCTAGGGTTTTCTATAAAAAACGATCTAGGGTTTAAAAAATGAAAATAAAACCGAAAAAACAGGCGACGGTTTTACCTAGAGGATCGGGTTCGGGCGGCGGGTCGGGTTGCGGGTGCGGATCCGGCGGCGGTGTGTTGGTGGTGGGTGCGAGGCGGCAGCGGGCGACGGCATCGGCTAGCGGCAGGGTGCGGGCGAGGCGCGCGGGCGTCGGGGTGGGGGTGAGGCGGTGGTGTGGCGATCGGGCCTCGGGGCGGCGCTTTATAAAGGCCCCCCGGGGTCCGGTTTTCTTGGCCGAGGGGGCGCCGGGGTGTCGTGGTGGCGGCGTCCTCCGGTGAGTTCTACCGGCGCACGGGAGGAGGAGGCGGTGCGGCTTGCCGGGCTGGCTGGGCTACGGCCCAGTCGGTCCGGCCACATTTTTTTAATTCGCACAACGAAGAAAAATTCAAAATTAAATATAGAAAAATCCTAAAAATTTCAGAAACAGTTTTCTCCATTCCCACCTAATATTTGGGACAAAGTGAACATTTTCTGAAATAAAAATTCCTAAAATAAAATAAACTTTTGAATGCAATTTTTAAAATAAATAAATTGCAAATAAAAATCCAATAAAATTATCTTTACTCAAAATTCAAATTTCAACATTTTTATTATGTTTTTGAAGAAGTCATATTATCTTCTCTCATTTATTTTAAATTATTGAAAATGAAATTTGGCAAAATTATTTGATCCAACCTCACTTGTAAAATAATAAAAATAGTGGGTTCTCTTTGGTAAACTTCCAACTCTCTCACTTGGGTCCTTGAGTTGCTTAAAGTCTTTGGATCAATTTTCAAATAAACTCAAATTCAAAAATGCTCAAATGATGAATGCATATGAATGATCTATGTTAACATCCAAATTGAAAATTGGGATGTTACAAACCTACCCCCCTTAAGATGAATCTCTCCCTCGAGATTTGGGTTGGCTAGAAAATATGTGTGGGTGGTCCTGGCGTAGATCATCCTCTCGTTCCTAGGTGGATTATCCTCTGTATGGTGGCTCCACTGAACTTTGCAAAACTTAATGACCTTGCTGCGGGTAACTCTATCGGCAAACTTGAGAATCTCGACAGGCTTCTCCTCATAGGTCAGATCACTCTCTAGCTGAATTGCTTCCAGGGACACTGTATCTCGTAGCGGAATCTCAGCCATCTCTGCGTGACATTTCTTCAACTGAGATACGTGAAACACATCGTGAACTCCGGACAAGGTTTCGTGCAACTCTAGATGATAAGCTACTTCTCCTCTACGCTCCAAAACTTTGCATGGTCCCACAAATTGTGGTGCTAGTTTACCCTTAACTCCAAAACGCTTAACTCCTCGAAGTGGGGCACACGCATATATGCTCTATCTCCAACTTCGCAGGTCACCTTTTTGTGTTTCATATCCGCATAACTCTTCTGTCGGGACTAGGCTATCTTCAGTCAGTCACGAAACAACTTGACCTTCTCTTCTGAATCTCTGATTAAGTCGGGTTCAAATAACTGACGGTCTCCAACTTCATCCCACATCAAAGGTGTTCTGCACCTCCTTCCGTACAAAGCCTCGAAAGGGGCCATTTGCAAACTAGTCTGATAACTGTTGTTGTAAGCAAACTCTGCGTAGGACAAGTTGTCATCCCAACTAGATCCATAATCTAGCACACAAGCTCTCAACATGTCCTCCAAAATCTGATTGACTCTCTCCGTCTGTCCATCTGTCTGTGGATGAAAGGCTGTACTGAATTCTAGCCTCGTACCCGAAGTCTCGTGCAACTGTTTCCAGAACTTTGAGGTAAACTGTGTTCCTCTATCTGATACGATGGTCCTAGGAACTCCATGCAGACATATAATCCTGGTCATGTATATCTTGGCCAACTTAGCACTCCTGTAAGTGGTCTTTACGGGGATGAAATGAGCTACCTTAGTCAAACGATCAACTATAACCCATATGGAATCATACCCTGAACGTGTCCTGGGCAGTCCTGTGATAAAATCCATTCCAAGTTTATCCCACTTCCATTCTGGTATGGGTAATAGCTGTAGTAACCCTGCTGGTTTCTGATGTTCTGCCTTTACTCTCTGAAAGATATCACATAGCGCTACATACTCGGCAATGTCCTTCTTCATTCCGGTCCACCAGAAATTCTGCTTCAAATCCAGGTACATCTAGGTGTTGCCTGGATGTATTGAAGAATGCAAATCATGAGCTTCCTGAAGAATCAACTTCCTGATCTCCGGGTCATTGGGCACATAAATACGTTCTTCAAACCACAATGTTCCGTGTTCATCCTCACGAAATCCTTCTGCCTTTCCTTTGGTCATTCTGCCCTTTATTTCTGCAATTCCTTCATCCGTCTTCCGGGTTCTCGAATCTTACCCAACAAAGTGGACTGTACTTCCAATGTAGCAACATAGCCTCTAGGGACTATCTCCAGCTGTAACTCTCAGAGGTCATCTGCCAACTCCTTGGGTAATCCTCCGGTTAGGAGAGTATTAACATCACTCTTGCGACTTAGTGCATCTGCCATGACATTGGCTTTTCTTGGATGATAATGCAATCTCATGTCGTAATCCTTTATGAGCTCTAGCCATCTCCTTTGCCTGAGGTTTAACTCCTTCTACGTGAAGATATACTTCAAACTCTTATGATCCGTGTATACATCACAACGGTTTCCAATAAGAAAGTGCCTCCAGGTCTTGAGTGTGTGCACTATGGCTGCTAACTCCAAATCATGCATGGCATAATTCTGCTCATGGGGTCGAAGCTGACGTGAGGCATATGAAACAACTCTTCCTTCTTGCATGAGTACACCTCCAAGTCCTTGACGTGAAGCATCACAATACACTTGAAAATCCTTACGAATATTCAGGAGTATCAGCACTGGGCTGTAACCAAATGCTTCTTCAACTCTTGAAAACTGGCCTCACATTCTTCGGTCCAAATGTACTTACTTTCCTTCTTCAACAACTCCGTCATGGGCTTTGCTATCTTGGAGAAATTCTCAATGAACCTCCGGTAGTATCCCGTGAGTCCAAGAAAACTGTGAATCTCTCCAACTGAGGTGGGTGCCTTCCATTCCGTAACAACCTCTACTTTGGAAGGGTCCACTTCTATACCATCTCCTGATATAACATGTCCGAGAAATCCTACTTCCTTCAACCAAAACTCACATTTGCTGAACTTGGCATATAAATGATGTTCCCGGAGCTTCTCGAGATCTAAACGCAAATGTTCCTTGTGCTCCTCTTCATTCTTGGAGTAAACCAATATGTCATCAATGAACACTACCACAAACTTATCCAAGAACTCCATGAATACCTTGTTCATCATACTCATGAAATAGGCAGGGGAATTAGTCAAACCAAATGACATAACTGTGTACTCGTAAAGCCCGTACCTTGTGGTAAAAGCTGTCTTAGGTATATCCTATTCTTGGATCTTCAACTGGTGATAACCAGATCGTAAATCGATCTTAGAGAATACCTTAGCTCCTTGCAACTGATCAAATGGGTCATTTCTCATGGGCAGAGGGTACTTGTTCTTGATCGTCACTTCATTCAGTGCACGATAACCCACAACGATTCTTAGGGAACCATCCTTCTTCTCGACTAAAAGTATTGGGGCTCCCCAAGGTGAAGAACTTGGTCGGATATAACCTTTCTCCATTAACTCCTTGATCTGTTTCTTGATCTCTTCTAAATCATTTGTGGGCATCCGGTACGGTCTCTTGGATATTGGTCCGGTGCCTGGTAACAACTCAATAAAGAACTCGATGTCTCTATCCGGTGGCATGCCTGGTAACTCCTCCCGAAACACATCGGGGTAATCCTTCACAACTGGTACTTCTTCCTCAACAACTCCCAAAAGTGCATTCATGTGCGTCTTCCGGGGCGTGTGCCTCGACACATACTTGATCCTTTTTCCTTCCGGGGTGGTGAGAAGAATTGATCTACTGGCATAGTCGATGTTGCCTCAAAACTTGGATAGCCAATCCATACCTATGATTACATCCAAACCCTGGGATTCCAAAATGATGAGGTCTGTGGGAAATACATCTCTCCCAATGGTCAGTGGCACTTGATAACATCCTCGGATAGCCATGTACTCTGCTCCAGGGGAACTTACTAACATAGGCGTCTTAAGGGCTACGGTGGGCAAATGATACTTTTCCACAAAACCCCTTGATATGTATGAATGAGATGCACCAGTGTCAAAAAGAACAAGGGCGGTAAATGAACTAACTAAAAACATACCAACCACTGCGTCGGGCTGCTCGTCAATTTCCTCCATATTGATGTAATTCACCTGTCCTCTGGTGAAAGGGTTGGGTTTCTTCCCTGAACTTTCGTTACTATTCCCATTCTTTCCTTCAAGACATTCTGTGGCATAATGTCCAGTCTTCCCGCACTTGAAACAAGTAATGTGACTCAGATCTCTCTTGGTGGGTGTGGATGGGGTGGAACGGTTCTGATTGTTGTTTCCTCCATTCCCATTGCCATTATTGGGGCCACTATTGTT
This sequence comes from Secale cereale, assembly GCA_902687465.1. NCBI lineage: Eukaryota > Viridiplantae > Streptophyta > Magnoliopsida > Poales > Poaceae > Secale > Secale cereale. Next base: position 313,837,189 of record LR738709.1, on the reverse strand, counting down.
GTGTGAACTTCCTCCATTGTGAGAATGGCCTCCAGTGGTGGGATGGTTATGTCCTCGTGAATACGGGGAATAACGGGGCTTCTGCTAGGCTCCAGAGTTAAACTTCCCCGATCCATACTTCCTCTTGGGGGTCTCAACTTGCTGATGCTTTCCTTCAATCATGATGGCCTTGTTTACCAACTCTTGGTAGTTGTTGTAGGTGGATACCATCAGCTGCATGCTCAACTCATCGTTGAGTCCCTCCAGAAACTTCTCTTACTTCGCGGTGTTAGTGGCTATATCATCTGGCACGTAGCGAGCTAACTGCCTAAAGTCATCCACGTACTGCCCCACAGTACAGTTTCCTTGGCGCAAGTTACAAAACTCATGCTTCTTCAGGTTCATGGCTCCAGCTGAGACATATGCAGTGCGAAAGGCTTGCTAAAACTGATCCCAAGTAACTGTAGCAAGTGGATAGGTGGCGGCATAGTTCTCCCACCAAGCGGCTGCTGGTCCCTCAAGCTGATGTGTGAAAAAGCACACTCTCTCTGCATCTGTGCATCCTGCAGTTGCTAGCTCTCCTCCCATCTTGCGGAGCCAGTCATCTGCAACAATCGGCTCGGTGCTACTAGAGAACACCGGCCGATTCAACCTTAGAATCTGGGTCAGGTTGTCATGGGGAGGCGGAGGTGGGTTGTTGTTTTTGTTGTTGTTGCCTTGGTTCTGAATAAGTAGTTGCATCAAAGTGTTCTGCTGCTGGATCAACTGAGTGGGCTCAGGTGGGAACTCAAATCTAGGCTCACATCTCGGAGGCATCTGAGGGGTTTAGAGGGATGAGATTAGAATATAATGAGGTCTAGGGGAAAACACTACCCATATGCACATGAGACAAAGAATTTCATATCATATCACTCAATTCAATCAAGTTCACACAAAAGATCCTAATACAAAGCTAGCGAATGATTTCTAACTACTTGGAAGAATACTAATGATTACAAGGTGATCATCTAATAACTATCATCGAAAGACTCCATGATATCCGCTCCAGCTTCGTCTTCATAATCACTTTCATCACTGTCGGTGTCGTTTATCAGAATGTAGTTCTCCATATGAATACCCATCTCTGGTTCTGGCTTCACCATGTTTGCTCCAACCTTTTTCTTTAGTGCTTCATTCTGCTCCAATAGTACAACGATTTTCTCTTCGTATCCATCACGTACTGTCTTGAGTTCCTCTTCTAATTCCACTTTCTGTGTCATCACCATCTTGGTCTTCAGCATGAGCGTGCAAATCTGGTTCTCATAGCGTCGAATGTGTTGGTCCATCTCCTGGATGAATGTTGCAATGGATCCATCCTTTCTGGTGCGAATCATCTCCATTGCTCATCTCAGCATCCACAAATTTGGTAGATGGTGTCTTCAAGATCCTTGTTGTAGACTTCACATATGCGTCCAAATGTGATGTGAGCTGCCATACTCTTTCCCAAGCTCCAAGTAGGTGCGTCAAAGGCAAGCTCAAGAGGTTCCGTGACTGGTGCAATAGTCCTCCCAGGAACACTAACTTTGATGTTCCAGCATTCCTCTTCCGGCAATGTTGCATAGAAATCTCCAGTGATACTTGGTATTCCAATGTGTAGGTATCTAATGACTTCCTTCAAGTGTCTTCTGAAAGGGGTGTCATCGTCTGGCTGAGTGAACTTGCTCCCGGGGTCTGACATCTATAGAATAGAAATAGAGAAAAAATAGAATGAGTAGAGAAGAGCATCATGTGGCTTATCCCAGTGGTCGCGTCCTACAGTCAACGTGTGCTCTGATACCATCTCTGTAGCGACCTCGATTCAAATGGACCGGAGTCTCTGTGCTCAGTGTCATCCCTAGATCAGTATGCTGACACACACAGTACTTCGAGTATTTATAGCAGAGTTTCAATCACACTTTATTACATCGAAAATCCTCATAAGGAGTCTTATTACAATAATATGGCTGAAGGCCATCTAATAAGAATAAACTAATACGAATCTTGCGGAAGCATCGAAGATAAGTTGAGTCCATCCAACTCCACGACAACATTGAGTGCATGAGAACGACCTAATCGCACCTTATTCTTCGTCAGTAAACTATGCAACATGAGACGTTGCAGCCGTGTAGGTCAGCACATTGAATATGTGATGTCTACTACACAACCTTCTTCTTGTAGACATTGTTGGGCCTCTAAGTGTAGAGGTTTGTAGGACAGCTGCAAATTTCCCTCAAGTGGATGACCTAAGGTTTATCAATCTGCAGGAGGAGTAGGATGAAGATGGTCTCTCTCAAGCAACCCTGCAACCAAATAACAAAGAGTCTCTTGTGTCCCCAACACACCCAATACAATGGTAAATTGTATAGGTGCACTAGTTCGGCGAAGAGACGGTGATACAAGTGCAATATGGATGGTAGATATAGGTTTTTGTAAACTGAAAATATAAAAACAGCAAGGTAGCAAGTGGTAAAAGTGAGCATAAACGGTGTTGCAATGATAGTAGACAAGGCCTAGGGTTCATACTTTCACTAGTGCAAGTTCTCTCAACAAGGATAACATAATTGGATCATATTACTAGCCCTCAACATGCAACAAAGAGTCACTCCAAAGTCACTAATAGCGGAGAACAAACGAAGAGATTATGGTAGGGTACGAAACCACCTCAAAGCTATTCTTTCTGATCGATCTATTCAAGAGTCCGTAGTAACGTTCAATCTATCATAGAGTTTGTACTAGAATAACACCTTAAGACACAAATCAATCAAAACCCCAATGTCACCTAGATACTCCATTGTCACCTCAAGTATCCGTGGACATGATTATACGATATGCATCACACAATCTCAGAAACATCTATTCAACCAACACATAGAACTTCAAAGAGTGCCCCAAAGTTTCTACCGGAAAGTCAAGACGAAAACGTGTGCCAACCCTTATGCATAGATTCCCAAGGCCACGGAACCCGCAAGTTGATCACCAAAACATACATCAAGTGGATCACATGATATCCCATTGTCACCACAGATAAACACGTGCAAGACATACATCAAGTGTTCTCAAATCCTTAAAGACTCAATCCGATAAGATAACTTCAAAGGGAAAACTCAATCCATTACAAGAGAGTAGAGGGGGAGAAGCATCATAAGATCCAACTAAAATAGCAAAGCTCGCGATACATCAATATCGTGCCATCTCAAGAACACGAGAGAGAGAGAGAGAGAGATCAAACACATAGCTACTGATACATACCCTCAGCCCCGAGGGTGGACTACTCCCTCCTCGTCATGGAGAGCGCCGGGATGATGAAGATAATCACCGGAGAGGGATTCCCCCTCCGGCAGGGTGCCGGAACGGGGTCTAGATTGGTTTTTGGTGGCACCAGAGGCTTTCGGCAGCGGAACTCCCGATCTAGGTTATTTTCTGGAGGTTTCAGTATATATAGGAGGTGTTGGAGTCGGGGCCAAGCAAAGGGGGGCCACGGGCTGTCCATGAGGGGGGGGGGGCACGCGCCCCCCACCCTCGTGGGCAGCCCGTGGGTCCTCTCGTCCCCCTTCGGCACTTCCTGGGCTTGTTTAGGTCCAAAAACAGCCTCCGTTGATTTTTAGGTCAACTGGGCTCCGTTTGATATTCCTTTTCTGTAAAACCCTAAAACAGGAGAAAAACAGGAACTGGCACTGGGCTCTGGGTTAATAGGTTAGTCCCAAAAATATTATAAAAGTGTATAATAAAGCCCATAAAAGATCCTAGAAGGATAATATAATAGCATGGAACAATCAAAAATTATAGATACGTTGGAGACGTATCGATATGCTGGCAAGAACACATTGTAGCAAGTAATGAAGAACAAATGTCTACAACTATATGCATATTTGCCTGGTGGAGGCTATAAGGTTAATTTTTGCATAAAGCTAGTTTTTCCCTACAAGAAAGGAATAATTTTTTTAATACTCAGCTGTATTAAGAAATATTGAAAATGGGTCCTCCATCTCAAACCCAAATTAGTAAAGTCATTAATAACCCAACAAGTTAATTAAATGGAGTGTTGAGATCAGTCCATAATTCAAATACCAGGATACTCAAGATGTCCATAACCGGGGACACGGCTACTCATGAATAGTTTGTACACTCTGCTGAGGTTTGTGCACTTTTCCCCACAAGACGTGATCGCCTCCGTTCAATTTCTCGCACTGCATGATGTTTGAAAACTGGATGACCGAGACACAGTCTTTATGAAGCATTTACTCTTTACCCCAGATGGACCGGTACACCTACTTTCCCCTACATCTGCTAGTCCACCACTGAAAGAGCTCACACAACATACTCAACTATGCCAGAGCCCATAATGTCATGTGGCTGCACACGGAAGTTTCTAGGCATGAATTGATATATGATCCCTTTGATCCTGGGTGGCATTCCATAGGATGATCACACGGGTCCTTCGGGTTCTCCTAGGACAACAATAGATTCTCCAGGTGCCCTGCAACCAATCCACCCAGTTGTGTATTAAAGTTGCCACCTTAAACATTCCCTTAGTTGTTATTACACTCTCAGCTTTCATGAAATCTCACATACCAAACTACATCTACAAGCATGGCTAAGCAATAAGTAACAAAGCGTATATTCCCTTGGGTTGATCTCAAGTCATTTGGTTCCTACCTCATGAACTACTAAGCAATACCACATGTGATCAAGTCCTACTCATGCAATCTTTGAGGATAGAACTAATGCAATAAAAACTGGGTATTGGAAAGTATGATCAAAGTATGAACTTGCCTTGCTGACGATCGTTGAAACCTAGTGACTCGTAGTAGCATGCTTCGCACTCCGGAAATTCTATCGCAATCAAACAATATCATATATAAGCAATCATGCAACAGAATCGAAGAACTGATCTCGAAAGAACTCAAAAACAAGCAAACGGCTCTTGTAATAGAAAATAATTTCTAACTATACCAAAATTAAGTGTATTTGGCCTTATCAGAAAGTTTAGGTCAAGAGCTTCGATTTGCAAATAGAATCAACTCAAACGGAGTTACGAAACTCAAGTTACGATCAAAAGAAGTTCAAATACAAATCTGTTTGAATTCAAATTTTAAGACTTTCAAAAAAAAATTGAGTTGCACTACTGGAAAGATAAGATCAAAACGAAGAGTTTGGCTTTTCTTTCACCTAATTCCGATTAACGATTAAAAAGTAATTATCGATCGAAAACCAGGAACTGATCTATAAAAACTTTAACCGCGGATAGGTCCCTGACGAAAAATAATAGAAAAGAAAAATCCAAATAGCGAACGTTCGTTTTTCTGATCTAAACAGTGGACTTTCGTTGTTTAATAAAACCTAAAAAAACAAATCTAGGGTTTAAAAAATGAAAACAAAACCGAAAAAAACTGGCGGCGGTTTTACCTAGAGGATCGGGTTCGGGCGGCGGGTCGGGTTGCGGGTGCGGATCCGGTGGGAGGCGACATCCGGCGGCGGGATGCGGGCGAGGCGCGCGGGTGGCGGGGTGCGGGCGAGGCGGCAGTGTGACCATCGGGCCTCGGGGCGGCGCTTTATAAAGGGCCCTGGGGTCCGGTTTTCTTGGCCGAGGGGGTGTCGTGGTGGCGGCGGACTCCGGTGAGTCCGACCGGCGCACGGGAGGAGGAGGCGATGCGGCTCGCGGGTCTGGCTGGGCTTCGGCCGAGTCGGTCCGGCCCAAAACATTTTTTTAAATTTGCAGAACGAAGAAAAAATCAAAATTAATATAAAAAATCCTAAAAATTTCAGAAACAATTTTCTCCGTTCCCACCTAATATTTGGGACAAAGTGAACATTTTTTGAAATAAAAATGCCTAAAAGAAAATAAACTTTTTAATGCAATTATTAAAATAAATAAATTGCAAATAAAAATCCAATAAAATTATTTTTACTCAAAATTCAAATTTCAACATTTTTATTCTGTTTTGAAGAAGTCATATTATCTTCTCTCATTTATATTGAAATATTGAAAATGAAATTTGGCAAAAACAATTGATCCAACCTCACTGGTAAAATAATAAAAATAGTGGGTTCTCTTTGGAAAACTTCCAACTCTCACACTTGGGTCCTTGAGTTGATTAAAGTCTTTGGATCAATTTTCAAATAAACTCAAATTCAAAAATGCTCAAATGATGAATGCATATGAATGATCTATGTTAACATCCAAATTCAAAATTGGGATGTTACAAGAAAGTTATATGTCCCTAGGCAATTGATAACTAGACCGGTAATCATTATTGCAATTTTATATGAGGGAGAGGCATGAGCTAACATACTTTCTCTACTTGGATCATATGCACTTATGATTGGAACCCTAGCAAGCATCTCCAACTGCCAGTGATCATTAAGGTAAAGCCCAACCATAGCATTAAGTATCAAGTCCTCTTTATTCCCATACGCAACAACCCACTTACTCGGGTTTGTGTTTCAGTCACTCATGCAACCCACTATAAGCAAACAATGAACATATTGCAACACCCTACAGCGGGGATCCCTCACGCTTGCACGACACAGAGAGCACCATAGGACAACACCAATAATAAAACATACAACTCAAACCAATCATGATCATCAATTAACCCATAGGACAAAACGGATCAACTCAAACATCATAGGATAGCCACACATCATTGGATAATAATATATAGCATTGAGCACCATGTTTAAGTAGAGATTACATCAGGGAGAAGAGGTGTTACACCACTGCATAGAGGGGGGAGAGTTGGTGTTGATGGTAGCAAGGTTGTTGGTGTAGATCGCCGTCACGATCACTGCCCCGGCGACACTCCGGCGCCACCGGGAGATAGGGGAGAGAGTCCCCCCTCCTTCTTCTTCTTCTTCCTTGACCCCCCTAGATTGGAGGAGGGTTTCCCCTCTGTTCTATGGCCTCCATGGCGGTGGAGGGGAGGGAGCCCTCTCCGAGAATGGATCTATCTCTCTGTTTCTTTTCTATTTCACGACCCCTGTTTCTGGACTTTCACTATTTCTTAAATTCCCAGAGATCCGTAACTCTGATTGGGCTTAAATTTTAACACGGTTTTTATCCAGATGTTAGCTTCCTTGCAGCCGAAGGACACCTCCAACCGACATACGGGGTGGATGATGGAGTCCTGGATTAAGGGGTCCTCGGGCTGCCGGTCTGTTGTGTTTGGGCCGGATTGATGGGCTACTAAGGAGCCAAGCCCGAGTATAGATCCATGACCGGATAAGGAATCTTTGGAGTCGTGGTGCGCCCTCCAAGCCAAGATTAGGCAGGATCTTCCCTTACTTGTAGCCAATCGCATGTAACCCTAACCCTACCGTTGTCTATATAAACCGAGGGTTTTAGTCATTATGGGTAGAGCTACATTCATCACCTCATCGACTTAGGGTTTAGCTCATCTGATCTCGAGGTAGATCTACTCTGTAACCATATTATACATCCAATACAATCAAGCATGACGTAGGGTATTACCTCTTCGAGAGGGCCCAAACCTGGGTAAAACACCATGTTCATCGTCCCTTGTTCCCCATTGATCCTAGATCCACAGCTCGAGACCCCCTACCCGAGATCCGTCGGTTTTGACACAGACATTGGTGCTTTCATTGAGAGCTCCTCTATTGGGTCACCCAAGGATCGATGGCTCGCTTGATCGTCGGAGAAGGCGTCAACTCCAGGAACCTCTTCGTCCCCTGCCAACTCTTCGCATTCGGCAACATCGTGCTGCACGCCAACCAAACTGGTCATCCAGACCAGATCGACAACTTCACCCTGGAGTGCCGGATTCGATTCAGCAATTGGGAGTACATTGCAGACGTACGAGGCGATCTGGTCTTTGCCGGATTCACAACCTCCTCCCGCATCTCCATGGGCCTCGCCGTACCCACTCTGGAGCCCCCCGAGGAGCCCCTCTCTGATTCGATCTACGGACCGGCCCCGGTCCTCCAGTTAGCCTCGAGCCCGAAGGGCTTCACTTCGAGCGAAGGCCAGAAATCGCCTTCAGCCACACTCATAATATCTGCCCAAGACCCATCTTCGGGCCTCGATGCGGAAGCATGATTCGGAGGCCGAGAGTCACTCTCGACCGAACCCTTTCCTCAGGCCTTGAGCCCTTGCAACGGGTCGACGATCGGCAGCCGGGAATTACTCCTGGCCCGGATCAACTCGGCCTCGAGCCTAAGTATGGAAACTGCGCTCAAGGACCAGGGCCCATCCTCAGTTTCCAAGGACGATCCGGTCCTGAGCCCCGAGCTTAACTCGGCCCTTAAAAACCAAAACCCGGTTAGGGCACAGATTATCCCTCGCCCCGCTACGATGGAGTTCGGCCCGGAACTCTCGTCGCCCTCAAGCTCTGCGACCCTCGCCCTAGTAAACGAGGCGTTGGACTGAATCCAGAAGATGGCTATTCATGAGGACCTGCCTCTAGCTCACGTTCAGCAACCCGTTGAGGCATATCACTGGCAATTTTACGTCCCGCCCACCACCCACTTAGTAGCCACCGTCGAAGATTTAACTGAAATGCTGGATTACACCTCGAAAAATGTCGAATGCATGGACGAGGATAGCGGAGCCACGGTCAACACTGATGTCGACCCCCCCGTCACCGGCCGCTGGTCAGCCACTGATAACCCACAAGTATAGGGTATCGCAACAGTTTTCGAGGGTAAAGTATTCAACCCAAATTTATTGATTTGAAACAAGGGGAGCCAAAGAATACTCTCAAGTATTAGCAGTTGAGTTGTCAATTCAACCACACCTGGAAACTTAGTATCTGCAACAAGGTAATTTAGTAGCAAGGTAATATGGAAGTAACGGTAACGGTAGCAAAAGTAGCGATAGTAGTTTTGTACTGATTGTAACAGTAGCAGCGGAAAAGTAAATAAGCAACAAGCAATATGTGAAAAGCTCGTAGGCATTGTATCGGTGATGGCGAATTATGTCGGATGCGATTCCTCATGTAATAGTTATAACATAGGGTGACACAGAACTAGCTCCAATTCATCAATGTCATGTAGGCATGTACTCCGAATATAGTCATACATGCTTATGGAAAAGAACTTGCATGACATCTTTTGTCCTACCCCCCCGTGGCAGCGGGGTCCTAGTGGAAACTAAGGGATATTAAGGCCTCTTTTTAATAGAGTACTAGACCAAAGCATTAACACATAGTGAATACATGAACTCCTCAGACTACGGTCATCATCGGGAGTGGTCACGATTATTGTCACTTCGCGGTTGCCGGATCATAACACATAGTAGGTGACTATTGACTTGCAAGATAGGATCAAGAACACACATATATTCATGAAAACATAATAGGTTTAGATCTTAAATCATGGCAATCGGGCCCTAGTTACAAGCATTAAGCATAGCAAAGTCATAGCAACATCAATCTCAGAACATAGTGGATACTAGGTATCAAACCCTAACAAAACTAACTCGATTACATGGTAAATCTCATCCAACCCATCACCGTACAACAAGCCTACGATGGGATTACTCACGCATGGTGGTGAGCATCATGGAATTGGTGACGGAGGAAGGTTGATGATGACGATGGCGACGATCTCCCCTCTCCGGAGCCCCGAACGGACTCCAGATCAGCCCTCCCGAGAGAGATTAGGGCTTGGTGGCAGCTCCATATTGTAAAACACGATAATTCCTTCTCTCTGATTTTTTTCTCCCCGAAAGTGAATATATGGAGTTAGGGAAGACGTTGGTGGAGCAACTGGGGGCCCACGAGACAGGGGGCGCGCCAGGGAGGGGGGGGGGGCGCCCCCACCCTCGTGGATAGGGTGTGGGCCCCCTGGTCTCGTTCTTTCCGCAGATATTTTTCATATATTCCAAAATAATTCTCCGTTGAATTTCAGGTCATTCCGAGAACTTCTATTTCTGCACAAAAATAACACCATGGCAGTTTTGCTGAAAACAACGTCAGTCCGGGTTAGTTCCATTCAAATCATGAAAGTTAGAGTCCAAAAAAAGGGCGAAAGTGTTTGGAGAAATAGATACGTTGGAGACGTATCAATTCCCCCAAGATTAAACCTTTGCTTGTCGTCAAGCAATTTAGTTGATAAACTGAAAGTGATAAAGAAAAACTTTGACAAACTCTGTTTGCTCTTGTTGTTGTAAATATGTAAAGCCAGCATTCAAGTTTTCAGCAAAGATCATGAACTAACCACATTCACAATAACTTTCAGGTCTCATGTCTACTCATAGCAATGGCATAATCATCTAGCGAGTAATAATAATAAATCTCGGATGACAACACTTTATCAAAACAATCATAATATGATATAATAAGATGGTATCTCGCTAGCCCTTTATGAGATCGCAAAACATAAATGCAGTGCACCTTTATAGATCAAGGACTGACTAGACATTGTAATTCATGGTAAAAGAGATCCAGTCACAATCATACTCAATGCAAATTAATAGCAATACATGCAAATGACAGCGGTGCTCTCCAACTGGTGCTTTTTAATAAGAGGATGATGAGTCAACATAAAAGTAAATAGACAAGCCCTTCGCAGAGGGAAACAAGGATTTGTAGAGGTGCCAGAGCTCGATTTTGAAATAGAGATGAATAATATTTTGGGCGTATACTTTCATTGTCAACATAGCAACCAAGAATCTCGATATCTTCCATGCTACACACATTATAGGCGGTTCTCAAACAGAATGGTAAAGTTTATACTCCCCCAACCACCAGCAAGCACACTCCACGGCCATCCGAATCCACAGGTTACCGTCCAAACAAGCAACAACCCTGGGGGAGTTTTGTTTAATTATTATGATTTGAGCATGGGACTGGGCATCCCGGTTACCAGCCATTTTCTCATGAATGATGAGCAGAGTCCACTCATCGTGAGAATAACCCACGTAGCATGGAAGATATAGACAACCCTAGTTGATACATGAGCTGTTCGAGCATACAAAACAAAATTTCATTTGAAGGTTTAGAGTTTGGCACATACAAATTTACTTGGAATGGCAGGTACATACTGTATATAGGAAGGTATGGTGGACTCATATGGAATAACTTTGGGGTTTATGGAAGTGGATGCACAAGCAGTATTCCCGCTTAGTACAGGTGAAGGCTAGAAAGAGACTGGGAAGCGACCAGCTAGAGAGCGACAACAGTCATGAACATGCATTAAAATTAATCAACAATGAGTGCAAGCATGAGTAGGATATAAATCACCATGAACATAAATATCATGGAGGCTATGTTGACTTTGTTTCAACTACATGCGTGAACATGTGCCAAGTCAGACCACTTGATTCATTCAAAGGAGGATACCACCCTATCATACCACATCACAACCATTTTAATATCATGTTAGCATGCAAGGTAAACCATTGTAAACTCTTGGCTAATTAAGCATGGCATGAGTAGCTATGATCTCTAATTGTCATTGCAAGCATGTTTCATTCATAACAAATTGAATCAGGAACGATGAACTATCATATTTACAAAAACAAGAGAGGCCGAGTTCATACTAGCTTTTCTCATCTCAATCAATTCATTATATATCGTCATTATTGATTTTCACTCGCACGACCGAACGATGTGGATAATAATAATAGTGTACGTGCATTGGACTAAGCTGGAATCTGTAAGCATTTAATACAAGAGAGAAGACAAAGTAATATGGCTCAAGGTTAAATCAACAATAAATCATATAAGAGCCACTAAACATTTCCATCATGGTCTTCTCCTCTTGACCCCAAAGAAAAGAAAAGAAACTATTTACATGGGAAAGCTCCCAACAAGCAAAAGAAGAATGAGAAATCTTTTTGGGTTTTCTTTAATTACTACTACTACTACAGGCATGGAAAGTAAACTAGCTACAAAGACTGCAACTAATTTTTTTTTTTCTTAAGGCTTTTCTAACACACAAGAAAAAGACTAAGAAAAGAAATGAAACTAGCATGGATAGTACAATGAAAGAGTGTGAGCACCGACTACTGGAATAAGTGTGTGAACATGAATGTAATGTCAATGAGAAATACGTACTCCCCCAAGCTTAGGCTTTTAGCCTAAGTTGGTCTATGGCCACGGGTCAAAGCTACTTTCACCTGTGTACGGAGAAGCGTCCTCTGGGTGCCACTAGTTGGCAATCTCATCCGGATCCCACCGATAAACCGACTGCCGATAAGGGTCAAGTGGTGGTTCCGGCTCTGGCTCTGAAGCTTGTTCCTGGCTCCAGTATTTATATACGGCATTTGGCAAAACGAGGTACGTGCCTGAAAATAGATCAAACAGAGATGGTGCAGGCAAGGTAATGATCTCACAATATTTTTCATCAAACCTCAATTTATACTTAAGCAACTTCTTCTTGTCTTTAACAATAAAATCATGTACTATCATACTCTTACAATCTAGAAACACCGGGGTCAACTGTAACGCCCCGGACACACCCGCCGGTGGTCGTTACTCCTGGCGGGATCTAGACTGGCCCCACATATCAATACTAGTCTTTTCTACGCACTTTGTCCTCACTCGTGCGCACCCCGGAGCAACTTCTCGGTCGGTCACCCATCCTGAAACTACTCCAAGCTAAGCACGCTTAACTTTGGAGTTCTATCCGAATGGGCTCCCGGAAAAGAAGGAATTCCTTATTGATATGAGTAGTCTATCATCCCTAATAAGCCATGCTATCACATACACCCCCCTGAGAGGAACCGACGTCCTCGTCGGGCCACAGGAACGTTCCCTCTTGGCACAAACGTCTGTGCTTCCAGGACAGCACATGTGCCATGCCGTGTGCCACGACGGATCACAAACATCATGCACAACATGACTGCAAACTGTCCGCAATCATCCGTGTAACCGCGAGGGTCGGCTCTGATACCAACTTGTCATGCCCGAGATGCGATTCTATCCCGATCACGTGACACTTACGTGATTAGGGCACAACCGCATTTCAGGCGCTTAGCAAGATGGATATCATTACATCGTACCATTACATACATACATGAGGGATACAACAATACATACAAGTCACATGAATACAACAACATCAATACAAGGCATCCGACTACAGATGCAAACATGAAAAGCTCAAAGACATCCATCTGCTATCCCAGGCTGCCGACCCGGAACCTAACCCAAGACTGAAGAAGAAGAAGAAGAAAGAACTCCAACACAACGAACATCGCTCTCACGTCACGACATCGGAAACCTGCACCTGCAACTATTGTTGTAGTATCTGTGAGCCACGAGGACTCAACAATCCCATAACCATGGGTAACAAGACTAGCAAAGCTTAATGAGTAGGAAGAGGTAAAGTGGTGAGGTTGCAGCAACGGCTAAGCAATATGTATGGTGGCTAACTTACGAGTACAAGAATAAGATGAGAATCTACGCAAACGGTCGCAAACTAGTAGTGATCGCTAAAGATCCTGAACTACCTACGAGTCAAACATAACCCCACCGTGTTCTCTTCTCAAAGTGAAAAGAGACAGTCACGGTTACTCACACACTTGTGTGTTTTACTTCGGATCCTCTGTCAAGTTTTCTACAACCGGACATTAACAAATTCCAATCTGCCACATAACCGCGGGCACGGCTTTCGAAAGATCATAACCCTGTAGGGGTGTCCCAACTTAGCCCATCACAAGCTCTCACGATCAGCTGAAGTAATAATAATTATTACCCCTTATCTTAGGGAAATCCAATCAGGCTCGGTATCCCGGTGCACAAGACATTTCGACAATGGTAAAACAAGTCCAGCAAGACCTCCTGGCGTGCCGACACCCTGATAGTAGCCGCGCGTATCTCGTCTCAGGCCACGTTCGGATGGGCGAAGCTACGAGTAAAACCAGCCCTCGGGTTTCCCCCAGGTGGCCCCGCAGGTTCCCCGTTTGGGACCAACACCATCAGCACTGCCCCCCTGCTATGTAGAAGAATCCACGGGTAGCGCTAACTCCCTATGCAATTTAATTAATTGATTAAGTTGTTATCATGAGCAAATTAAAACCAATGTTGGGCCTTGCTGGAGAAGTTCTATTCGAACACGAACTGTCAAGGGGTCCCCATATACCCAACCGTGTAAGGAACACAAAATCAAGGAACATAATGCCGGTTTATCGGCGCCTAAGGTGGCATGAGTGGAACAAAACACCGAGCAAAAGGCCAAGCCTTCCACCCATGCCCAATATATAGGTGTGTTAAAATATATATAACATATTGTGATATTCCAACAACAAGTTCCAACATGGAACGAATCTACATCTTCACCTGCAACTAGCAACGCTATAAGAGGGGCTGAGCAAGCGGGTAACATAGCCAAACAATGGTTTTGCTGGGAAGGTGTCAAAGGTTAGAGGTTTCATGGCAACAATGAGAGGCTGACAATAATGATGGGTAGCGCGACATATAACGATAGCATCGAGACACTAAGCATGGCAATGATAGTAAAGGTATCCAAGGTGATGGTCATCTTGCCTGGGATTCCGCAAGTAAGAAGAACAAGTCCATGAAGAAGACGAAGAAGAAGCCTTGAAGATGAACCACGCGAAGTCAAACGAATCCTCACGATCGCAACGGAATAAGCACTAACGAGAAGAACCAAGCAATACGGTAAACACACAACACAAGAACATGACAATATGATCAACCAAGTATGATGCAAGACAAGTCTATATATTATGCAATACATGTCAAGGGATGAAGCACACAAGAACAACATCACCCAACAAGTTTAAATGAGGCCGGAAACTACATATAACAAAACCGGCAAGTCCTCGTATGCATATTTTGAAATTAGTCCAGATCTGAACAAACCTTAAGTTAAAGTTGTTAAACAGCAGGTTAACATGCACCATGATGATCTACACGAAATTCTAGTCAAGTTTCATATAAAGTTTGTTTAATTCGGAGCTACGGCCTAGAAGATATGAGCAAAATAAGTCAACGGCGCAAGCTGCACCCAAACATCAAGCAAACACACTCCAAACATGAAAAAAAACATGATATTATGATTCTACATGCAAAATCACACAAGTTTCATATAGGACACACCCAAAACGGAGCAACGGGCTAAAAGATACACATGAAACAAGATATAACAACAAGCTGAAGTTAACAACCACATAGCAACTTTGGAGCAAGATATATATAAGCTACAACAGCCAAACATGGTAACAAGAAGCATGTATGTGAAGTAGACATGATACTTAACAAGCATGAACTTAGAACACACCCAAAATCTTGTTGGAACACATTTAAACAAGCATGGCAAGTTGCAATAAAATTATCCAGACTTAGCCAAAATCTGGGAAGGCAAAAACATCATCACAATACTGCCTTCGGAGGCACAAAACAACAAGCATATAAACTATACTAAGTACATAAAGAGCATGGACATGTAGTTGTCGGTGTACTAAAGTAGGGGTACCTTAGTATCCCGACTTGTGCACGGGCAGTAGCAGCGTCCCGTGGCAGGGCTTGCCACGCACCCGCCAAGGCCCACTCTGGATCCTTTGGAGCCATTCAAGAACAAAGTATTCAAGTTAAAGAAACAAGACCCCGGCAAGAGGAGCTTGCCGGGAAGGCCGCTCCAGGCTCGAGACCACCCCTCTGGCACAAGACCCTGGCAAGAGGAGCTTGCCAGGAAGGCCAAGCATGGCATTTCAGGAGACTTGCCGTGGCGCATCGCGCACCCCGGCAAGGCCCAGAGAGCGACAAACTCCCGGGCGCGACAAGTTAACAACCGCAGCAAGGTGCAAGCCGCGGCAAGCTCCCACTATGTGCCCGCGCTCCAGCTCATCCGGCCACGCGTCGCCCCGGGGCCCTTCTAGGTGCACGTGGCGGAAGGCTGTGCAGCCGGGGGTACACCGTGGCGAGCCGCGATGACAAGGCCACCATCGTGGCGAACGGAGACGCCCTGACGGACGCTTTTTGCACTGTTTGGGGCGACGGCGACGGGCATTCAATGCCCTTGTCCCCTGCCATCAGGCTTAGGTATAGACCACTGTACATGCACTATTCCAACTACCACCATTTTTACATTTTCACCCTCCTCTGCGTTGCAACCTGTCGGTGACCCCTTCGACCTATAAAAGGAGGCCCATGCGCAACGTAGAGGATGTTCCGATCCTCGATCACTCTCACGCTCGGTGTTGCTAGTGACAAGCACTGTAGCCTTCCTTGCTCCCGAGCTAAGAACACAATACAAACCAAGGCAGGAGTAGGGTTTTACGCATCCGTGCGGCCCGAACCTGGGTAAACTGCTCGCGTGCTCGCCTTGATCCGCTCTTCGTGCACCCTCCGCTCCCTTGCCGTACCGAAAAGGGGCTCCGGTCCCATAGGTGTTCGTGGGCGATCAGTTTCCCCGACATCTTTGGCGCGCCAGGTAGGGGGCGTCGAGGTTGTGCGAACCTGATCTGGCGTTCACGCGGGCGGAATCTTCAGCAACCTCATCAACTTCATCGACATGCCGCCGAAGAAGAAAGCTTCGGAGGTAGCAGGCCCGTCCGCGTCGATCCCACCACCACCGGAGCCAACGGTCGGTGGGGTAGACGCTGGTGGAAGGACGGACGCCGTCGAGGAAACTCACAGAGCCGCCAAGTCCAAGGACAAGACAGACGACCGGGCGCATTCCAAGACCTCGGCGTCCGTGCACGCACCGCGCCCCTCTCAGGAGGTGCCGGGCCGGCAGCGACGTGGTACACAAGGTACCATCCGCTTGCTGGGCCATGGTCAAGTTGGTGGATCGCGGGACGCTCAAGGCCAACGTGCTGGCACGAGCAAGGCGCGGTCGCCGGGACGAGACCCTGCTCCTTCTAACGCAGTTAGAAGTCCGAGCATATCTCGCTCCTCGCACCGCTCGCCACCGCTCCCCTCCACTCCAGTAGAAGCTCTAGCTCGAGCTCAGCTGCTCCTCGATTTCCCTCCAGCGGCAGACAAGGCCGAAGACTGGAGGGCCACCATCCAGAGCCTCATCGCCTTCGCCAACAACGACACGCCGCAGCAGCCGACGACGTCGCGGCCGTGGCAAGTCAGCCAGGCGCGGGCTGATGGAGACAAGACCGCCGGGGGTGCAACTACCGTGAAATCCCCACCCCGAAGGCCGAAATCGCCGACTCGCCGGATCAACATCGACGACGACTGCACGGCGTCGTCGGATCCACGAGCTCGCAGCGATCAACGACAAGTCCTCGACGACAGACGACAAGAAGACCTCGAACTCGCATCGAGCGTCGAAGAGATGCGCGACGACAATCCGACCAGCGCGCTGGGCCTGCTGTCGACATGCACGCGCCCGGAGAACCAGGCGGCTTGCCGTATGCGGCGGGTTGCCCTGCGTTCACCCATGAGCTGCGGCAAGTCCAATGGCCCAGCATGAAGAACTTCAAGCCCGACGTACCCGAGAAGTACGACGGCAAGACTCATCCGTCAGAGTTCCTCAGTATCTACAACATCGTGGTGCAGGCTGCCGGGGGACGCGACGAGAAGATATTAGCGAACTACTTCCCGCTCGTGCTCAAGCCGAACGTCAGATCTTGGCTCATGCACTTGCCGGAGAACTCCATCTCTTCTTGGGCCGACCTGTGCCATCAGTTTGTCGGCGCCTTTACGGGCGGCCACAAGCCCCATGGCCAGGAGAGCGACCTGCATATACTTGCCCAGAAGGAAGGAGAGTCCCTGCGAAAGTACATCCAGAGATTCAGCCGCGTCCAGCACAACATCCCGGACGTCCACCCTGCCGCAGTTATTGGCGCGTTCCACCAGAACATGCGTAACCGCCGCATGAGGGAGGAAATGGCGATGTGCAAGTTACAAGACGTCAGTGAGCTCTATGCCCTGGCCGATATGTGCGCACGCGCTGAAGAGGGGAGGAGACTCCCCGGAGAGGATACTGGAGCAGGGGAACAGACAGTGAGGATGCCGCCCCGGCAAGGAAAAACCGGCGGCGGAACAACAAGAAGAAGAAGAACAAGGAAGTACTGGTCGTTGAGCAGTCCGGCAAGGAGGCTGGCGCCAAGAAAGCTCAGGCTGGTGGCTCGGGCAAGGAAGCTACCACCGTAGCGGCCGCCGACAAGAAGGACGGCTCCGACAAGCAGTACTGCAAGATCCACCGTACCAAGGGCCACGATCTCCAGAACTGCAAAAGGGTCGAGTACCTCGTCGAACAGCAGAAGGCTGGGTACGAGCGACGCGACAAGGAGAAGGCCCAGGGAGGTGGAGGAGAGTCCGGCAAGAAGCGGCCATTCAATGGCCGGGGAGGACGCCGCGGCAAGGCCAAGCATCGGCAAGGAGATAGACCTGCCCGCGGCCGCGACAAGGACGAAGACGAAGACGACGACGAAGACATGGATGACGGAGACAACAGTGAGCAGGAGTTCCAGAAGGCCACAGAAGTTCTGTGCGTCGATGGAGGGGCCTCTCTGCATACTTCCCACCGCCAACTCAAACAATGGGTGCGGGGAGTTAATGCAGCAGAGCCACCAGTCGAGTCGCGCAAACTCCTGATGTGGTCCAGCACGCCCATCATCTTCGACATTGAGGATCACCCTGACCGCACAACTGCGGTCGGGTGTTTGCCGATGTTGGTTTCACCAACCATCCGCAACCTCAAGGTCACCAAGATGCTGGTTGACGGCTGGGCCGGCCTGAACCTGATCTCCTTTGCTGTGGTCCGGAAACTGCAGATCCCCGACAGCGAGCTCGAGGAGACCGGCACGTTCCAACGGATCAACCCGGGAAGGAGCAAGCCGAAGGGGAAAATCACACTGCCAGTAACCTTTGGCGGAGAGCTGAACTTCAGGACTGAGAGGATCACCTTCGACGTTGCCGATATCCCGTTGCCATACAATGGGATACTTGGCCGTCCGGCGCTCGCCAAGTTCATGGCAGCCTCTCATTACGCCTACAACATGCTCAAGATGCCAGGCCCGATAAGCGTCATCTCTGTCCCCGGCGACAAGAAGGACGCGCTTATCTGTGCCGACAAGATCTACCGGGACGCAGCAGCCGCAACAGACAGCAAGACACTTGCCGCTGAAGCTCCCGGGGGGAAGAACAAGACCAAGTCCGGCAAGAGCTCTAGGGCCCACTCCGGCAAACGCACCTCTTCGGAGTGCTGCGCTACCGTCGAGGACGCACCATCGAGCTCCACCGGCAAGTGCAAGAAGGGAATGGCAGCTCCACCTGCAACCAAGAAGGTGTCCGCCAAGGAGGACGGCACTGGTGGTACTTTCACCATCAGTGCCACGCTCGATCCTAAATAGGAAAGCGCGCTCGTTGCTTTCCTGCGGGCGAATGTCGACGTGTTTGCATGGCAACCGTCTGACATCCCCGGTGTTCCCAGGAAAGTGATTAAGCACAAGCTTGCCGTTTGTCCTCACGCGCGGCCCGTCAAGCAGAAGGTCAGAAAGCAAGCGGTGGAGCGCCAAGAGTTTATCGCGGAGGAAATCAAGAAGCTGGAAGCAGCAGGCCTTGTCAGAGGTGTACTTCATCCCACGTGGTTGGCCAACCCTGTTGTAGTGCGCATGGCAAATGGGAAGTGGAGGCTTTGTATAGACTTCACCGATGTGAATAAAGCTTGTCCCAAAGATCCATTTCCCTTGCCGCGCATTGACCAGATCGTTGACTCCACGGCTGGGTGTGAGTTGCTTTCATTTCTTGATGCATACTCAGGATACCAACAGATATTTATGGCTGAAGAAGATGAAGAGAAGACCGCATTCATTACTCCATGTGGCACTTATTGCTTCATACGCATGCCCTTTGGATTGAAGAATACAGGTTCAACGTTTGCGAGGGTAGTCCACACTGCTTTTGAGCCACAGATACACAGGAATGTAGAAGCTTACATGGATGATATAGTGGTCAAGAGCAAGGACAAGGATACCCTGATTCAAGATCTAGGTGAAACCTTTGCGAATCTGCGCAAGATACAACTCAAGCTTAACCCCGAGAAGTGCGTCTTCGGAGTCCCCTCCGGCAAACTTCTCGGGTTCTTTGTGTCTCAGAGGGGGATTGAAGCCAATCCCGACAAGATCAAAGCCATCGAGCAGATCGAAGCTCCGAAGCGCGTCAAGGATGTACGAAGGCTTGCCGGCTACGTGGCTGCTCTCAGCAGGTTCATTTCTAAGTCTGCAGAACGCGCCCTGCCGTTTTACAAAATCTTGAAAAAGGCAGGTCCAATGAAATGGACTCCGGAAGCGGAGGCAGCGCTGCAAGACTTGAAAGGGTACCTATCCTCCACTCCAATACTTGTCGCACCTAGGCCACAAGAGAAGTTGCTGCTGTACTTAGCAGCAACCAATCAAGTGGTTAGTGCTGTGTTGGTAGCGGAGAGGGAGGCAGATGAGGAGCCCACAGCCCAGACAAGCACATCCAGCGACAAGCAGGGGGCTTCCCCGACAAGCTCTGGCCTCGACAAGGATGAGTCTGCGCAGATGCAAGAAGAGGTGCGGAAGAAGATGGTGCAGCGCCCAGTTTATTTCGTTAGCTCCCTCTTGCAGGGGGCTAGGTCAAGATACTCTGGGGTGCAGAAGCTACTTTTCGGTCTCCTCATGGCCTCGAGAAAGCTGCGCCATTACTTCCAAGCACATGAGATAACAGTGGTCACTCCGCTGAAGAGGATATTGCAAAATCCAGAAGCAACAGGCAGGATTGTCAAGTGGGCACTGGAGCTGTCAAGCTTTGGCCTCAAGTTCGAAAGTACTTCAACCATTTAGAGCAGAGCCTTGGCAGAATTCATAGCAGAGTGGACACCAACGCCAGACGAAGAGATTCCAGAGACAAGCATCCCCGTCAAGGAAGCGAGCAAAGAATGGATAATGTACTTCGATGGTGCCTTCTCGCTGCAAGGCGCCGGCGCTGGCGTGCTGCTTGTCGTGCCCACCGGAGAGCACCTGAAGTACGTTGTCCAGATGCATTTTCCCAAGGAGCAAGCAACGAACAATACTGCAGAGTACGAAGGTTTGCTTGCCGGCCTCAGAATCACAGCGGAACTTGGGATCAAGAAGCTCATTGTGCGGGGTGATTCGCAGTTGGTTGTCCGACAAGTAAACAAGAGCTACCAGAGTCCGTTGATGGAAGCATACGTCGACGAAGTGAGGAAACTTGAAGAACACTTTGAAGGCATGCAGATGGAGCACGTTCCAAGAGCTCAAAATGACGTCGCAGACGGCCTGTCAAAGTGTGCTGCACTCAAGCTGAAGGAAATATGCCCTAGAGGCAATAATAAAGTTGTTATTTATATCTCCTTATATCATGATAAATGTTTATTATTCATGCTAGAATTGTATTAACCGGAAACTTAGTACATGTGTGAATACATAGACAAAACAGAGTGTCCCTAGTATGCCTCTACTAGACTAGCTCATTGATCAAAGATGGTTATGTTTCCTGGCCATAGACATGAGTTGTCATTTGATCAATGGGATCACATCATTAGGAGAATGATGTGATGGACAAGACCCATCCGTTAGCATAGCATTATGATCGTTTAGTTTAACTGCTATTGCTTTCTTCATGACTTATACATGTTCCTATGACTATGAGATTATGCAACTCCCGAATACCATAGGAACACCTTGTGTGCTATCAAACGTCACAACGTAACTGGGTGATCATAAAGATGCTCTACAGGTGTCTCCGAAAGTATTCGTGGTGTTGGCATAGATCAAGATTAGGATTTGTCACTTCGAGTGTCGGAGAGGTATCTCTGGGCCCTCTCGGTAACACACATCACAATAAGCCTTGCAAGCAAAAGACTAATGAGTTAGTCACGAGATGATGTGTTACGGAACGAGTAAAGAGACTTGCCGGTAACGAGATTGAACTAGGTATAAAGATACCGACGATCGAATCTCGGGCAAGTAACATACCGTTTGACAAAAGGAACAACGTATGTTGTTATGCGGTTCTGACCGATAAAAGATCTTCGTAGAATATGTAGGAGCCAATATGAACATCCAGGTTCCGCTATTGGTTATTGACCGGAGATGAGTCTCGGTCATGTCTACATAGTTCTCGAACCCGTAGGGTCCGCACGCTTAACGTTTGATGACGATCGGTATTATGAGTTTATGTGTATTGATGTACCGAAGGTAGTTCGGAGTACCGGATGAGATCACGGACATGACGAGGAGTCTCGGAATGTTCGAGACATAAAGATTGATATATTGGACGGCTATATTCGGACACCGGAAGTATACCGGAAAAGTTTCGGATTTATCGGGAATGCCGGAAGGGGTTACCGGAACCCCCTACGAGAGGGGATGGTCCATAGTGGGCCTAAAGGGAAAGAGAGAGACAGCCCATAGGGCTGGCCGGTGCCCCCACCTAGGGTTCCTAGTTGGACTAGGATTGGGGGGGGGGGCGCCACCTCTCCTATTCCTTTCCCCCTTCTTCCTTTCGGTGAATCCTACTAGGAATAGGATTGCAATCCTATTCCTAGTAGGACTCCTTCCCTAGCCGCACCAGGAAGGGCCGGCCGGCCTCCCTCCCCTGCTCCTTTATATACCGGGGCAGGGAGGCACCCAAAGACACACAAGTTGAATTGTTTTAGCCGTGTGCGGTGCCCCCCTCCACAGAATCACACCTCGGTCATACCGTCGCGGAGTTTAGGCGAAGCCCTGCGCCGGTGAACACATCATATCCGTCACCACGCCGTCGTGCTAACGAAACTCTCCCGTGAAGCTCAACTAGATCAAGAGCTCGTGGGACGTCATCAAGCTGAACGTGTGCTGAACGCGGAGGTGCCGTACGTTCGGTGCTTGATCGGTTGGATCGCGAAGAAGTTCGACAACATCAACCGCGTCACTTGACGCTTCCGCTCCCGGTCTACGAGGGTACGTAGACACACTCTCCCCTCTCGTTGCTATGCATCTGGTAGATAGATCTTGCGTGATCGTAGGAAAATTTTAAAATACTACGTTCCCCAACAGTGGCATCATGAGCCAGGTCTATGCGTAGATGATATGCACGAGTAGAACACAATGAGATTGTGGACGATACTAGTCATACTGCTTACCAGCATGTCATACTTTGCTTCGACGGTATTGTGAGATGAAGCGGCCAGGACCGACATTACGCGTACGCTTACGCGAGACTGGTTTCACCGTTACGAGCACTCGTTGCTTAAAGGTGACTGGCGGGTGTCTGTCTCTCTCACTTTAGCTGAATCAAGTGTGGCTACGCCCGGTCCTTGTGAAGGTTAAAACAGCACATACTTGACGAAACATCGTTGTGGTTTTGTATGCGTAGGTAAGAACGGTTCTTGCTAAGCCCGTAGCAGCCACGTAAAACTTGCAACAAACAAAGTAGAGGACGTCTAACTTGTTTTTGCAGGGCATGTTGTGATGTGATATGGTCAAGACATGATGAGTTATACGGTTTTGTATGAGATGATCATGTTTTGTAAAGTTATCGGCAACTGGCAGGAGCCATATGGTTGTCGCTTTATTGTATGAAATGCAATCGCCATGTAATTGCTTTACTTTATCACTAAGCGGTAGTGATAGTCGTGGAAGCAATAGTTGGCGAGACGACAACGATGCTACGATGAAGATCAAGGTGTCAAGCCGGTGACGAAGGTGATCATGACGGTGCTTTGAAGATGGAGATCAAAAGCACAAGATGATGATGGCCATATCATGTCACATATTTTGATTGCATGTGATGTTTATCTTATTATGCTTCTTATTTTGCTTAGAACGACGGTAGCATTATAAGATGATCCCTTACTAAATTTCAAGGTATAAGTGTTCTCCCTGAGTATGCACCGTTGCGAAAGTTCGTCGTGCCGAGACACCACGTGATGATCGGGTGTGATAAGCTCTACGTTCAAATACAACGGGTGTAAGCCAGTTTTGCACACGCAAAATACTCGGGTTAAACTTGACGAGCCTAGCATATACAGATATGGCCTTGGAACACTGGAGACCGAAAGGTCGAGCGTGAATCATATAGTAGATATGATCAACATAAGATGTTCACCATTGAAAACTACTCCATCTCACGTGATGATCGGACATGGTTTAGTTGATTTGGATCACGTGATCATTTAGATGACCGGAGGGATGTCTATCTAAGTGGGAGTTCTTAAGTAATATGATTAAATTGAACTTTAATTTATCATGAAGTTAGTCCTGGTAGTATTAGCATATCTATGTTGTAGATCAATAGCTCGCGATGTTGCTCCCCGTTTATTTTTCATATGTTCCTAGAGAAAACCAAGATTGAAAGATGTTAGTAGCAATGATGCGGAATTGTTCCGTAATCTGAGGATTATCCTCATTGCTGCACAGAAGAATTATGTCCTTGATGCACCGCTAGGTGACAGACCTATTGTAGGAGCAGATGTAGACGTTATGAACGTTTTGGGAAAAGCTCGATATGATGACTACTTGATAGTTTAAGTGCACCATGCTTTACGGCTTAGAACCGGGACTTCAAAAACGTTTTGAACGCCATGGAACATATAAGATGTTCCAAGAGTTGAAATTAGTATTTCATACTCATGCCCGTGTCAAGAGGTATAAGACCTCTGACAGTACTTTGCCTACAAGATGGAGGAGAATAGCTCAACCAGTGAGCATGTGCTCAGATTGTCTGGGTACTACAATTACTTTAATCAAGTGGGAGTTAATCTTCCAGATAAGATAGTAATTGACAAAGTTCTCTAGTCACTATCACCAAGTTAGTAGAACTTCGTGATGAACTATAATATGCAAGGGATGACGAAAGGAATTCCCAGCTCTTCGCGATACTGAAGTAGGCGAAGGTAGAAATCATGAAAAAGCATCAAGTGTTGATGGTTAACAAGACCACTTGTTTCAAGTAAAGGGCAAAGGGATAGAAGGGGAACTTCAAGAAGAATGACAAGCAAGTTGTCACTCCCGTGAAGAAACCCAAAGCTAAACTCAAGCCTGAAACAAGTGCTTATACTGCAAAGGAAATGGTCACTAAAAGTGGAACTGCCCTAGATACTTGGCGGATAAGGAGGATGGCAAAGTGAACAAAGGTATATTTGATATACAGATTATTAATGTGTATTTTACTAGTGTTCATAGCAACCCCTCGGTATTTGATATTTGTTCAGTTGCTAAAAAGTAGTAACTCGAAGTGGGAGTTGCATAATGAACATAAACTAGTTAAAGGATGAAGTGACGATGTGTATTGGAAGCAGTTCCAAGATTGATATGATCATCATCGCACACTCCCTATACTTTCGGGATTAGTGTTGAACCTAAATAACTGTTATTTGGTGTTTGTGTTGAGCATGAATGTGATTTGATCATGTTTATTGCAATACGGTTATTCATGTAAGTTAGAGAATAATTGTTGTTCTGTTTACATGAATAAAACCTTCTATGGTCATACACCCAATGAAAATAGTTTGTTGGATCTCGATCGTGTGATACACATATTCATAATATTGAAGCCAAAATATGCAAGGTTAATAATGATAGTGCAACTTATTTGTGGCACTGCCGTTTAGGTCATATTGGTGTAAAACGCATGAAGAAACTCCATAATGATGGACTTTTGGAATCACTTGATTATGAATCACTTGGTGCTTGCGAACCATGCCTCATGGGCAAGATGACTAAAACTCCGTTCTCCGGAACTATGGAGCGAGCAACATATTTGTTGGAAAATCATACATACTGATGTATGCGGACCAATGAGTGTTGAAGCACGCGGCGGGTATCGTTATTTTCTGACCTTCACTAATGATTTAAGCAGATATGGGTATATCTACTTAATGAAACATAAGTCTGAAACATTTGAAAAGTTCAAAGAATTTCAGAGTGAAGTAGAGAATCATCGTAACAAGAAAATAAAGTTTCTACGATCTGTTCGTGGAAGAAAATATTTGAGTTACGAGTTTGGTCTTCATTTGAAACAATGTGGAATAGTTTCACAACTCACGCCACCTGGAACACCACAGCGTAATGGTGTGTCCAAACGTCATAATCGTACTTTATCACTATCGTTTTGGGCCATGCATTAGAGACAGCTGCATTCACGTTAAATAAGGGCCTCATCTGAATCCGTTGAGACAACGCCTTAAGAACTGTGGTTTGGCAAGAAACCAAAGTTGTTGTTTCTTAAAGTTTGGGACTACGATGCTTATGTGAAAACACTTCAACCAGATAAGCTCGAACCCAAGTCGGAAAAATGTGTCTTCATAGAATACCCAAAAGAGACTGTTGGGTACACCTTCCATCACAGATCCGAAGGCAAAATATTCGTTGCTAAAAACGGATCCTTTCTAGAAAAAGAGTTTCTCTCGAAAGAAGTGAGTGGGAGGAAAGTAGAACTTGATGAGGTAATTGTACCTTCTCCCGGATTGGAAAGTAATACATCACAGGAAATTGTTCCAGTGATTCCTACACCAATTAGTGAGGAAGTTAATGATAATGATCATGAAAACTTCGGATCAAGTTTCCACTGAACGTCGTAGATCAACCAGAGTACGTTCCGCACCAGAGTGGTACGCAACCCAGTTCTGGAAATCATGTTACTAGACCATGATGAACCTATGAACTATGAGGAAGCGATGATGAGCCCAGATTCCGCAAAATGGCTTGAAGCCATGAAATCTGAGATGGGATCCATGTATAAGAACAAAGTATGGACTTTGGTTGACTTGCCCGATGATCGGCAGGCCATCGAAAATAAATGGATCTTCAAGAGGAAGACCGACACAGACGGTAATATTACTGTTTACAAAGCTCGACCTGTTGCGAAAGGTTTTCGACAAGTTCAAGGAGTTGACTACGATGAGACTTTCTCACCTGTAGCGATGCTTAAGTCTGCCCGTATCATGTTAGCAATTGCCGCATTTTATGATTATGAAATCTGGCAAATGGATGTCAAAACTGCATTCCTAAATGGATATCTCAAAGAAGAGTTGTATATGATGCAACCAGAAGGTTTTGATCCAAAAGGTGCTAACAAAGTATGCAAGCTCCAGCGATTCATCTATGGACTGGTGCAAGCATCTCGGAGTTGGAATATACGCTTTGATGAGGTAATCAAAGCATATGGTTTTATACAGACTTTTGGAGAAGCCTGTATTTACAAGAAGTGAGTGGGAGCACTACAACCTTTCTGATAAGTATATGTGAATAACATATTGTCGATCGGAAAAGATGTAGAATTTTCTGGAAAGCGTAAAGGAGTGTTTGAAAGGAGTTTTTCAAAGAAAGACTTCGATGAAGCTGCTTACATATTGAGCATCAAGATCTATATAGATAGATCAAGACGCTTGATAAGACTTTCGATGAGTACATACCTTGATAAGTTTTTGGAATAGTTCAAAAATTGGATCAGTCAAAGAAGAAGTTCTTGCCTGACTTGTAAGGTGTGAAGTTGAGTAAGACCCAAAGCCAGACCACGGCAGAAAAATATAGAGAGAATGAAAGTCATTCCCTGTGCCTCAGCCATAGGTTCTATAAAGTATGCCATGCTGTGTACAAAACACATTGTGTACCTTGCCAAGAGTTTGACAGGGACGTACAATAGTGATCCAGGAATAGATCATTGTACAGCGGTCAAAATTATCCTTAGTAATTGGATGACTAAGGAAATATTTCTCGATTATGGAAGTGATAAAGAGTTCGTCGTAAAGGGTTACGCCGATGCAAGCTTTGACACTAAATCCAGATAAATCTAAGTATCAATCTGGATGCATATTGAAAGTGGGAGCAATTAGCTAGAATAGCTCCATACAGAGCATTGTAGACATAGAAATTTGCGAAATACATAGGGATCTGTATATGACAGACCCGTTGACTAAACTTCTCTCACAAGCAAACATGATCACACCTTATTACTCTTGGGTATTAATCACATAGCGATGTGAACTAGATTATTGACTCTAGTAAACCCTTTGGGTGTTGGTCACATAACGATGTGAACTATCGGTATTAAATCACATGGGGATGTGAGCTAGATTATTGACTCTAGTGCAAGTGGGAGACTGAAGGAAATATGCCCTAGAGGCAATAATAAAGTTATTATTTATTTCCTTATATCATGATAAATGTTTATTATTAATGCTAGAATTGTATTAACCGGAAACTTAATACATGTGTGAATACATAGACAAAACAGTATGTCCCTAGTATGCCTCTACTAGACTAGCTCATTGATCAAAGATGGTTATGTTTCCTAGCCATAGACATGAGTTGTCATTTGATCAACGGGATCACATCATTAGGAGAATGATGTGATGGACAAGACCCATCCGTTAGCATAGCACTATGATCGTTTAGTTTAACTGCTATTGCTTTCTTCATGACTTATACATGTTCCTATGACTATGAGATTATGCAACTCCCGAATACCGTAGGAACACCTTGTGTGCTATCAAACGTCACAACGTAACTGGGTGATTATAAAGATGCTCTACAGGTGTCTCCGAAAGTATTCGTGGTGTTGGCATAGATCAAGATTAGGATTTGTCACTCCGAGTGTCGGAGAGGTATCTCTGGGCCCTCTCGGTAACACACATCATAATAAGCCTTGCAAGCAAAAGACTAATGAGTTAGTCACAAGATGATGTGTTACGGAACGAGTAAAGAGACTTGCCGGTAACGAGATTGAACTAGGTATAAAGATACCGACGATCGAATCTCGGGCAAGTAACATACCGTTTGACAAAAGGAACAACGTATGTTGTTATGCGGTTCTGACCGATAAAAGATCTTCGTAGAATATGTAGGAGCCAATATGAACATCCAGGTTCCGCTATTGGTTATTGACCGGAGATGAGTCTCGGTCATGTCTACATAGTTCTCGAACCCGTAGGGTCCGCACGCTTAACGTTTGATGACGATCGGTATTATGAGTTTATGTGTATTGATGTACCGAAGGTAGTTCGGAGTCCCGGATGAGATCACGGACATGACGAGGAGTCTCGGAATGTCCGAGACATAAAGATTGATATATTGGACGGCTATATTCGGACACCGGAAGTATACCGGAAAAGTTTCGGATTTATCGGGAATGCCGGAAGGGGTTACCGGAACCCCCTACGAGAGGGGATGGTCCATAGTGGGCCTAAAGGGAAAGAGAGAGACAGCCCATAGGGCTGGCCGGCGCCCCCACCTAGGGTTCCTAGTTGGACTAGGATTGGGGGGGGGGGCGCCACCTCTCCTATTCCTTTCCCCCTTCTTCCTTTCGGTGAATCCTACTAGGAATAGGATTGCAATCCTATTCCTAGTAGGACTCCTTCCCTAGCCGCACCAGGAAGGGCCGGCCGGCCTCCCTCCCCTGCTCCTTTATATACGGGGGCAGGGGGGCACCCAAAGACACACAAGTTGAATTGTTTTAGCCGTGTGCGGTGCCCCCCCTCCACAGAATCACACCTCGGTCATACCGTCGCGGAGTTTAGGCGAAGCCCTGCGCCGGTGAACACATCATATCCGTCACCACGCCGTCGTGCTGACGAAACTCTCCCGTGAAGCTCAACTGGATCAAGAGCTCGTGGGACGTCATCAAGCTGAACGTGTGCTGAACGCGGAGGTGCCGTACGTTCGGTGCTTGATCGGTTGGATCGCGAAGAAGTTCGACAACATCAACCGCGTCACTTGACGCTTCCGCTCCCGGTCTACGAGGGTACGTAGACACACTCTCCCCTCTCGTTGCTATGCATCTGGTAGATAGATCTTGCGTGATCGTAGGAAAATTTTAAAATACTACGTTCCCCAACACAAGCTACCTGTGGAACCAGGGATCTTTGTGCTCAAGTTAACTCAACCATCCGTTACACCATCAATTGGACAAAGTAAGAAGAGAAAGTTGGTCTCCGGTGACTACTTGCCAGCAGAACTTCCTGAAGCCGCCGCCAAGGTCTCCAAGATCAACGACAAAATTGCTGAGGAACAGTCTGCTCCTGCAGACCCAAGGGTTTGTACAGTTGAAGCAGGCGTTCCCGACAAGCTTTGCCCCGGGAAGCTTGCCGGGGAACGTCAAGCTCCGGCCGAGCCACAAGTTCTTGCCGTAGAAGCTGACGTTCCTGCAGCAGCACTGATGCCTTTAGTCCTTGTTGTTGAGCCTCAGGCTCCAGCATGGGCGCAGCAGATTGTCCGTTTCCTTCAAACAGGAGAACTTCCCGAAGAGCCAGAAGAAGCAGAAAGAATAACCCGGCAGTCAAGTATGTATCAGTTCGTCGGCAATGAACTGTACAGAAGAAGGCTCAACGATGTCAGATTGAAGTGCATTCCCCGGGAAGATGGGCAGAAGCTGTTGGCAGAGATACATGGAGGCATATGTGGCCACCACATTGGCACAAGAGCACTTGCCGGCAAAGCGTTCCGGCAAGGTTTCTTTTGGCCAGAAGCCCTCCAAGATGCAACTGCACAAGTAACCAAGTGTGAAACGTGCCAGTTCCATGCCAAGCAAATACATCAGCCAGCTCAAGCTCTCCAGACGATCCCTTTGTCCTGGCCGTTTTCGGTCTGGGGACTCGACATCCTCGGCCCCTTTCCCCGCGCAGCCGGGGGCTTTGAGTACTTGTACGTCGCCATCGACAAGTTCACAAAGTGGACGGAAGTGGAACCAGTGAGAAAGGTGACCGCACAGTCAGCAGTCAAGTTCTTCAGGTCAATTGTTTGCCATTTCGGGATCCCCAATAGGATCATCACCGACAACGGCACACAATTCACAAGTCGCACCTTCATGCAATACGTCCAAGACCTTGGCGCCAAGGTCTGCTTCGCTTCTGTTGCTCACCCGAGGAGCAACGGTCAAGCGGAGAGGGCAAACGCTGAAGTGCTGCGCGGGCTCAAGACAAGAACTTTCAACAGACTACACAAATGCGGAAGAAACTGGATTGAAGAATTGCCGGCGGCTCTTTGGTCAATCAGAACGACACCAAATCGAGCCACTGGACAGACACCCTTTGCTCTTGTGTATGGAGCAGAGGCAGTTCTCCCCACGGAACTCGTATACGGGTCGCCTCGAGTGCTCGCTTATGATGAGCTCGAGCAAGAGCAGCTGCGGCAAGACGACGCACTGCTCCTTGAGAAGGACCGTCTTCAGGCTGCTGTACGAGCTGCTCGATACCAGCAAGCTTTGCGCCGCTACCATAGACGCAAAGTTAAAGCCAGAAGTCTCGAGGAAGGCGACCTTGTTCTTCGGCGCGTTCAGTCCGCCAAGAATTCCAACAAGTTAAAGCCGAAGTGGGAAGGCCCTTATCGGGTGAGACAAGTCACAAGGCCCGGCGCTGTCCGCCTTGAGACCGAAGAGGGCTTACCGGTGAGCAACTCCTGGAACATCGAGCACCTTCGCAAGTTTCACCCATAAGGCGCGGTTGCCGTGATCCGCTCCGGCAACCACCTTTTGTACAAGTCTTGCCGATGTTGCATGTAAACCTTTGTACAAAGCCGGGCGCAGACCCCGTGCATCAGTAAAACTTTTTTGCCTTGCACAACTTGTCGTTTCATGCATTCTCCTTTTTTCTTGCATGTATTATATGACACCTCGTGCAGCATACACCCCCGGTAAGCAATAACGAGCCGCAAGGCTCCATATCTATGTTTCCTCCCTCTTTCTTTTTTCTCTCAAGCAGAAGGAAGCTTTTCCTCGCGCACAAGTTTGCCGAGGGGAAGGAGACAGTGGTATGGACCAAGTGCCGTTCAAGAAAGCCTCGCCTTGCCGGGAAGCAAACAACACAAAAGCTAAGTTGCCAAAGTTTGAGCATTCAAATTTTTAAATTTTAAAGTTATCTTCCTTGAACGACCACACTTTGTATGGAAAACCTGTGCGCGGAGGAACCTACTCGTAGCTAGCCGCGCCCTTACTTTGTTTCGAGCACGCTCAACGGCTTAAGCGTGCTGCGATAAGTATCGCGCCCTTACTTCGTTTTCGAGTTCGCTCAACAATCTAAGTGTGCTGCGACTAGCTGCGACAAGGTTTCTTGCCTGCAGAGGCATTGCCAGCAGGCTGCTGAAGTTCCGCACTCAGCGCTCGCGGCAAGGGTCCCTTTGCCGGCAAGTCCCCTAAAAGCGTAGGGTAAAAGCATACAAAGCAAAGAAGTCAAGTGAAGGAAATAACACTGCGTTAACTACCCAAAATAGAGTTATATTACAAAAGCAACTTGTCGCAGCCCTAATAGACTTTTGTCCATGACATGGTTGGCAGCGACAAGGGAAGCGGAAAGAAAACAGCCTAGTCTACGCGGTCACCATCAACTCTCCTGATCTTGCCCACCTTGGCCACGATGGGTGCGACAAGGGCCTTCAGCGCCTCCTGGTCGGCGTCGGGCGGCAAGGTCCTGAGGACGTTCTCAAGGTTGAGTCCTGGGTTGCGCTAGACTATCTTCGTCAGCACCCTCTCCACGACTCCTGTGCAAAGCCTGCGCGCCTCATTCGCCAGCTGCGTGGGGATCCTCTCCCGGAGCTGCTCGGGGGTCGGCACCACTCCCCTGAAGAACAAGCTCAGCTTGGCGCTGTGAGGGAGGTTCTCGTTCGGGGAGTACCTGAGGTGCTCTGTCCCCAGCCCCACCAACTCCCTGTCGATGTCAGCGGCGGCGGCGACAAGCCCCTCGGTCCACTGCTCCACCATCTGCCTGAAGTTGTTTTGAGTGAGGGCGGCGCTGTCCAACATCGCCCTCTCAGCCCTGAGGTCCTCCTTCAGCTTCGTCTCCCGATTTTTGGCGCTGTCAAGTGATGCGGTGAGGGTGGACAGCTTCAGCTCCAAGTCTGCAATGGAATCCTTGACGATGGCGAGCTCCTTGCCTTTGTCGGAGAGACGGACCTGCAGCTCGGAGTGGCTGTGAGCGTCCTTCTCCCTCTCCGACGTAAGCGCAGCAACCTTCTCCTCGCTTTTCTTCAGGTGGATCTCCAATTGTGCCACCCTCGCCTCCAAGTCTCTCTTGGCGGTCTCTGCGGCTGCAACAGTGTCCCTCCCTTCCTGCAGAGCTCCGCCAAGGGACTGCTCGCGCGCGGCAAGGTCGTCCTCGTGGCTGTCGAGGTCGACCTTCCGCTGCGTTAGCTCTCCTTCCCGCCGGGACAGCTCCTCGGCGGCGAGCCGTTGCTGCTCCTCTGCTTCGGCCTTCTCGAGTATGAACGCCTGATGCACCTCGGCGAGCTCCTCCCGCTCCTCCGCCAAGGATCGGAGGGCCGCCTGGTTGGCGGCCCGGAGCTCTTCGGCGCGCTTCTCCAAGTCGACGCCCGCCTTGGCGGCCAGAGCCTCTCGGGACTCCAGCTTGGCCTGCCTGGCGCGGTACAAGGACAGGAGCCTCCGCAGGAGTCGCTCCTCCTCGGGCTCGCTACTGCTACCGGGCGCGTCGACGAACTTCAACCCGGCGGAGGCAAGGACTTCCCCATCGAAGGCTTCTCCCTCCGTGGGCGCCCTTGACGTAGATGCCCACGGGAGCTGAATGAAGACCCTGTTTCCAGCCTCCAAGTAGGCGCCAGTTCCGGCCGCGGCAGCAGCAGGGTCGGCGGTCGGCGCATCGTCGAACGCTCCTGCGGCCTCAGGGCCGTCAGTGCGACCGCCGGTCCCCTCCTCAGCTGCCGCGTCGGCGGCCCTGGCTGCCTCTTCGACGGCAGGCTCGTCAGTACCGATCGCCTCTTCGGTGGCCGCGGCATCACCAGCGTTGCCGCGCGCGGCCTCCTCGGTGGCGGCCTCCGTCTCCATAGGCTCTGGAGCGGACGAGTCTGAAGACAAGAAAAGAAGAAGAAAGAAGAAAATAATTGTCAAGCAAATATCCAAAAAAGAGAAGTCCAAGAGAAGAAGAGTACAAGGGTTACCTGCGCGGGCCTCTTCTTCAACGAGGTTCCTCGCCGGGGGGTCCTCCCTAGACGGCGTGGTGGTAGCCCCCGCCGGCGGAGGGCCGCTGGCGCCTTCCCTTGGCGGGGTGCTCGCCCTTGGCGGGGTACTCGCCCTTGGCGGAGTACCCGCCCTTGGCGGACTAGTCTCCCTCGCCGGGGAGCTCCTCCTTGGCGGAGAGGTCGGGGCATGCGGCTCGTCGGGAGCAGTCTCTTGGCGCTCCTGAGGCTGCGGCTCTACTTCTGTACAAGTCAACAAACAAGCAAAAAGATTAACAAGGACGAGAAGCCCGCGCGTGCCCGACAAGCGAAAAAGTGAACAGAAGACTTACGCTGGGGGCTGCGCTGGGGGCTGCTCTGCGGAGCAGTTGCCTGGCCCGGCAAGCTTGTCGCTGGCGTATCCCCTGCCGCTGCGACGGGCTCATCCTCAAGATCGACCACCGGGATCTTGGCCCTCTTCGCCGCCCTCTGGGCCAGGGTCCTGGAAGAAAAACAAGATCAGAATTAGGCAAAGAAGATTCAAGACAAGAGCAAATCGAAGGAAACAAGAGCTGATAGTGCTTACTCTTCCTCCTCCTCGTCGGAGCTGAGCACGGAGAAGTCAAAGTCTGCCTCGCGCGTCCTCGGCCGCTTGGCGGGCTCAGGGGCGGTGGTCTGAGAAGATCCCGCCCCAGTTGTCGCCGAGACCCGAGGGGCGGCAGGAGCATTAGCCCCAGCCCGGGAAGATCCTCCTCCAGCCGCTGCTGAAGCACGGGGCATTCCCTTGGCGGCCTTGCTCGTCGTGGTGGCGCGCGTCGGGCGGCGCTGCGGCTGCTTGCCCGTCGGCCGCTCCGCCGCGTCCGCGGCTTTGCGGAGGCGCCTTCTCGCTGGAGCCGGAGGACTTGCCGGTGGCGGTGAACTCCCCGAGGATGAAGAGGAACCAAGGTTCAGAGACCCGCCCGAGTCTTCAGCTGAATCGCTTGATTCGGCCTCTTGCTCGGCGGGCTCGCTCGACTCTGTACGTTGCCCAGTGGCCTCGCTCGTCCCAGCAGGTTGCCCGGCAGGCTTTATCAGCCTGAGGATCTCTTCCTCCTCGGCCAGATCAACGCCTCCGCTGCATCTGCCTCCTCCAAGGTATACCCGAACTCGCCCGCGGCCGCGGCTTCGGCTGCCTCCTCCAACCTGGTGGCAATATAAGCCATCTCCTCATCGGTGGTGTCGCGGGTGAGGCCCTTCTTCTCGTCGGGGTTGATTGGCAGCTCCACCAAGTTATCGAAGAACGTTTGCACGGCTTCGTCAGAAGGCCCCCGCCAAGTGGGGTCAATCCCATGGGAGTCACACCATGGCATCGCCGCACGGATAGCGCTGAGCGACGAATTGTTGCATAGCAGAACTACCCCCCGCGGCAATGCAAACCACTCTGGACGCTTGGGGTCGTGCTTGAATAGCTCACGGAGCATCCCTTTGAGCTCCAGGACAGTGAAATTGTAGTTGAGGCCTGGGCGCAGCCTCATAAAGTCTGCCGCGTTCCCAAATTCCCAAGCAGACCTTTTCCTCTCCTGCAAGGCCGTGATGCGGCGACGAAGGAAATCTGCTCCAACAGCCCCTACAGTGGCTATCTTCGGCTTGTCGTCCTCAGGGGCCAGGTCACTCCAGTCATTACCGCGCACTATTGCAACTTGGCGCGGGGCAGTGAACTGCTGGGGTTCGTCCTCCATGATCCAGCACCAGTTGGCCCTCCACTCCTCCCACTTGCCGCGGAGTTCCCCCGTCAAGTATGCCTCTTTCTTATGAAGCCTAAATATCCAAGAGATCCCGCCGGACAGAGGAGACCCAGACTCTACTCGAGGCGTAAAATAATGGCGGAAGAGGGCTACGTTAGGGTACACTCCGACAAAGTTCTCGCACAGATGTGCGAAAACGGCCATGGTCAAGACGGCGTTTGGGGTGAAATCAAGGAGATGAAACCCGTAGGTATTCATGATATCACAGAAGAATTCGGAATATGGTGGGCAGAGTCTGCAATGGAAGAACAGAGCGAAATAGGCGTACCCTCCCGGAAACATGTCGCAGGCCTCGGCGGGGAGTACCCTGGTGCGCGGGTGCACTTTTGTCTCCCTCGACCAGAAGAGGTAGAAGGAGTCCTTCAGCTCCCTTGCGCCGAGCTTCAGCGGGAAGACCACCATCTTCTTCCGCATTGCCGCTAGCTTCAGTGCCCTGGCGGTCTTCGCAGCCTTCGCCTTGTCGCTCTTCGGGGCCATGGCGGGGACGGCGGGGGAAGTCAACGGCGCTGGAGAGACTGGCGGCGGCGGAGGAAGGGCGGAGCGCTGCTCTCTTTCGACCTTCGGGGAGGAGGAGAGCGGCGGGGGTTTCTGGAGGTTGAAGAAGCAATGAGCAAATGGGGGGAACTGCCCCTGTTTCCCCTGCTTTTAAGGGGGAAAGGGGGGCGTTCCGCATTTCCCCCATTAAAGAAACAGGCCACGATCTCTCCCACGACGCCGCAATCGACGCATGCCGTTAGGGAGGGGCGCGGTGGATACGGAGTGGGATACGGCGCGCCGTGGGCCGCGTGTGCCCGTGCACTGTTTTGGCCCTGGCCCAACAGCGCTCGGCACCGTGTGTGGCCCAGGCCCGGGGGCTCCTGTCGGTGTACTAAAGTAGGGGTACCTTAGTATCCCGACTTGTGCACGGGCAGTAGCAGCTTCCCGTGGCAGGGCTTGCCACGCGCCCGCCAAGGCCCACTCTGGATCCTTTGGAGCCATTCAAGAACAAAGTATTCAAGTTAAAGAAACAAGACCCCGGCAAGAGGAGCTTGCCGGGAAGGCCGCTCCAGGCTCGAGACCACCCCTCTGGCACAAGACCCTGGCAAGAGGAGCTTGCCAGGAAGGCCAAGCATGGCATTTCAGGAGACTTGCCGTGGCGCATCGCGCACCCCGGCAAGGCCCGGAGAGCGACAAACTCCCGGGCGCGACAAGTTAACAATCGCGGCAAGGTGCAAGCCGCGGCAAGCTCCCACTACGTGCCCGCGCTCCAGCTCATCCGGCCACGCGTCGCCCTGGGGCCCTTCCAGGTGCACGTGGCGAAAGGTTGTGCAGCCTGGGGTACACCATGGCGAGCCGCGATGACAAGGCCACCATCGTGGCAAACGGAGACGCCCTGACGGACGCTTTTTGCACTGTTTGGGGCGACGGCGACGGGCATTCAATGCCCTTGTCCCCTGCCGTCAGGGTTAGGTATAGACCACTGTACATGCACTATTCCAACTACCACCATTTTTACATTTTCACCCTCCTCTGCGTTGCCACCTGTCGGTGACCCCTTCGACTTATAAAAGGAGGCCCATGCGCAACGTAGAGGAGGTTCCGATCCTCGATCACTCTCACGCTCGGTGTTGCTAGCGACAAGCACTGTAGCCTTCCTTGCCCCCGAGCTAAGAACACAATACAAACCAAGGCAGGAGTAGGGTTTTACGCATCCGTGTGGCCCGAACCTGGGTAAACTGCTCGCGTGCTCGCCTCGATCCGCTCTTCGTGCACCCTCCGCTCCCTTGCCGTACCGAAAAGGGGCTCCGGTCCCATAGGTGTTCGTGGGCGATTAGTTTCCCCGACAGTAGTAGACATATCCTACATCAAACAACTCCATTGGAGCAACTCCATAGGAGGCATGGATCAATAGCAACAAGCTCCACCAAATTGAACATGCTGATAAAATCCTGACAGGTATAATTTATAGCAACTTGAGAGCAAGAAATAAATAAGCTACAACAGGTCATATGAGCAAGTAAGGGCATGAATGGATAGACAATAACATGGACAACAAGACATGATCATTGGCCACTCCAAAACAAGCATGGATTTGACTAGGGCATCAAGCAAACATAGCATCAGGTTATAACAGATTCTAGACTTAGCAGTTTTTCACTAAGTATAAAACAGCAATAACAACATGGCATGTTTACAAGCATGTTTAAGTCACCTCAAGGCATATCATGGAAAGTTAATTGCACCACAGCAAAGACCATATTAGTGTGCTTCTAAAACATATAAACATGTGGCATGAGGACAAACACATCAATAGCAAAGAGCAATTGAAATCAGCATCTCATAACAAGTTTCAGAACTTAATAGCCAAATGCACTTTTGCAACAGAGGTTAACATGGCAATATGGACTCAAACAAGCATGCTACAGCAACCATCATGTAGTGCACTTCACAATGAACATTTTTACATATCATATGCACCATTTGGATAAACATGCATCAAGTTATCATATCTCAAACATGGCATACAATTAACAAGTAACAACAGTTTATAACAAGTAGCACTCTTGCAACAAAGATTAGGGCATCTAGATGAAGTCAAACATGCATGGCACAATGGAACAAAGTGTAGATCATATCACCACGATCATTTTGACATATTATACACTCAATTTGGACATACACACAAATATTTACAAGCATGCAAAGATGCAACAGAAAGCTGACAGAAAATGACTTAGTGGAAAAATAGACCTCGGGGAAACGGACATGTCCGGCGACTGGTGCCCGCGTGGCAGTGGCACGAGAGGAAGAAGCGAACATGTCCGGGCTCCTCCCGGACACGTCCGTCGGTGCAGCGGTGCGGGGCCCGCTATCAGTGGCACGCGGGAGCCGGGTCAACGCGGCGGCGGCTGGGCGAGGCAGAGGACCGGACGGAGGCATGCGCGGCTCCGGCGAGCACGAGGGCCGGCGGGATCGAGCGGAGGGAGGCGGATCCGGCGAAGGGCGCGGCCGGCGGCGAGCTCGAAGGGCGGCGGCATCTGGGATCGGCGGCGGCGGGGAACTGCGGGTCCGGCGAGGCGAAGGTGGCCGGCGGGGGATCCCGAAGTCGGCTGGGCGGCGCTCGAAGAGCGGGTGGCCGACGGCGAGCTCCGGGCGGCGGGGAGACATGTGGCGGCTGGCGACGTTGATGGATCCGGCGGCGGGATCGGGAGGTCGGGGACGAGGCTCGGGTGAGCCTGCGGGGTGCGGGGCGCGCGGGGGCGGGGCCCAGCTCGGCCCTGCGGCGAGCACAGATGGGCCTGCAGGGCCCAGCGCGGGGCGGGAGCTGGCAGGGCCACGGGAAGCCGTGGCTCGAGCTGCGGGAGCCGGCTTGAGGGTCTCCGACCGTCTGATTTGGCCGCGGACGGCCCAGATCTCGGCTCGGGAGCCGACTGCTCGCTCGGGAAGCCGGCTTACGGGTAGGCTTGGGTGGCGGCGGCGCCAAGTGGCGAGGTGGGAGTTGGCTGGCGCGGAAATCGAGGGGAGGAAGAAGAAGGCCATATTTGGCAGGGGTAGGCTGCTTAAATAGGAAAGGGGGGTTAGGGATAGGGTTTGGAGGGGGGTTTTTGGGCCGTTTCGAGCCGTACGATCTCGATCCTGCGGCTCCGAGCAGAGGGGGAGTAGGCTGGGCCTAAGTGGGCTGTGTAGATTAGTTGGGCTGAGATGAGAGGAGAGGGAGAGAGGCCCACGGGGGTTTTCGGAGACCGAAAACGTCCGACGATTTAACCGGCGACTAGTGTCGTTATATATATCCGTTGGGCTATCAAACGAGCTCCGAATGCGATGAAATTTGGCAGGCGGCCTGTCTACACTATAATAAGACCACATGCCAAGTTTCATCCCCTTCCGAGAACGTTTTTCGGCCACTCATAAAATAAATATTCGGAGGCGCCATGGGCGCGTGTGAGTGTGTCTGGGCTCAGAACGGACAACGGAGAGGACGAGGGGAACTCGGACGGATGCAAGTTTTGAAAACATGAGAATGCAACACACACGATGACCAGGCAAAGATGCACACGCAAGCAGATGACATGGCAACGGCAACAAATAACTGGCTGACACCTGGCGCACCGGTCTCGGGGTGTCACAACACTCCCCTACTAACAAGAGATCTCGTCCTGAGATCTTAGGAACGAGACGAAAGATAAAAGGAAGAACAAAGTTCTTCGAGGTCAAAGAGTGAAGCCAAAGAATATTGAGAGGTTGAGCCCCTTCGAAAGAAAGAACACGACGGAGGAAAACGAAGCAGCAAGAACTTCGTTAGACAAGAAGAACAATGGGTATGACGAGAACGAAGAGCTTAAGTGACAAAAGAGACGATGAAACCACTCCGGTTAAAAGAGATAGAAAGGAATCTCCACGAAGGAATTCGGGCAGCACTCCGGATGAAAACGAAATAAATAGCACACCGGTTGAAGATGAATGGAATAGGACATGAACCTGAGGAGTTGAATAAAAACATGACGAAATGAACAAGACAATGCCTCCGGAATAATTGGAATGATGGAATTAAAGAATGGAAAAGAAGAAGACAACTCGAGCACAAGTGACATGAACGAGAATTTATACGAGAAAGACTTGAACGGAGTTGTTGAGAAAATCAACAACAAAAGAATAAGCTTGCGGAGGACTTATATAACCATCTCAAAACTTGAGGTGAATTATGCCGCAACCAAAGATTGAATCGATGAGAATGAAGAAAGAATGCAAAACTCCACTTCAAAAGAATATGGAGAATTATTTGCATCTTGGACACAAAAGAATAATGCTTGAGCTTGATCCAAAAGAATTAGATGAATATATAAAGAATGAATTTAATCGTGATGAACCACCATGAAGAACTCCGGTAACAAAAGGGTGATGATATAGAAGTGAAGGATTCGAGAATAAGAATAAAGCCTTGCGATGACTAGTCGGGGTTCCGACGATATGGCTGAGAAAACTTGAACTCCGGAAAGAAAGATTAAAGCACTTGGAACTAGAATTTATTCATCAAGAATAAACTCTGAAGGTAGGATTAAATCAACTTGATGAAAAGAATAAGAATTATGTTATGCTTATCCTTCATCAATTAAATTGATGAAAGCAATGGATTCACATATCACTTATTCGCGTTGAAAAGATTAAAGAGGGATATGTCGCGAATTTGCGAAAATCTTCATGAAACGCCGGTAGGATTGATAGAACGACCAAATAGAAATGATAGCACCGGAAAAGAACTCTTGATCAAACCGCCGTAAGAATTGAAGCCGAGTGAATAAAAGAAATGAACCACCGAGAAGAATTAAAATTGAATGAAGAACGAGAATGACCACCGTAAGGAATGAAATTGAACGATGCAAGAGGACAAGCCACCGTGAAGAATTGAGATTGAGTGAACACAAGAGAATGAATCTCCGGGAAGAATAAAGCACTTGAGGGAATTATAATGATGAGATCGCGGACGGGTTAAAGAATACTTGAACGAAGCACCGGAAAGAATGTGAGACGAACGAAGAGGCATCACTAAAGAATATTTGGAGGACGAAGTTGAAAACTGAGAACGAATAAATCTTCTGAAATGATGGCCTTCGGAGGAACACAATAGAAAGAACTCATGAAATGCTCCGGATGGGTAAGAAAAGATTTAACATGATCGGAATAATTAAGAGGATAGCATGAAGCTAGAAGCACAAATCTTCGAGAGAACGGACAAGATTCAGGGGAAAACGCTTCTTCAGTCTTCAAATGACGACGAGGAACACAACCAAATTTATTGAGACAGCCCGAAAGAATTAAAAGAGGAAAGGTTAAACCAAACATGAAAGAATTTGAAAGCGGTCTTAGAGAAGGCATATGACTGATGGAATCCATACTTACGTCACACTTGAAAAGAATATAGGAACACTCCGGGAAAACAAAAGAGTCAGGTAAGATCCTGGGAAAGGACCTGTGAGTTATGGGCCCACCAAAGAGAAAACACCACTGAAAAGAATCGAAAGAGATGATGCACCGGAACGATTGAAACTTGAATGAGGTGACAACCTCAAATTAATTGGAAGATAGACGAATCTCTTGAGAATGTCTTTGGAACACAGGAACAATTAAATGGACAGAGGCGAACGAGCAAGGGGAATATCCGAGCCGAGGGAAAAGAATATGAACAACACCGAATACTTGAATTGAATCCACAGGAGAAGAAAAGAGATGAAGAATATCGAATCGAGAGGAGAATTCATCGGAGAAGAAAAGAGAAGAATGATGACGAGCTAGACGAGAATTCGCCGGTTGAAATAATTGAGGAAAGAATGCAAAGGATTCACACGAGTAGGATAGATACTCGATTAAGGACTCCGGCTCCGAGAAGAAAAAGGGTGGGCGGGTGGGAAAATAAAGACCACTTCGGAAGGGGAAACAACATCAGTTGAAAAGAACTGAGGTTGCACTTGCAAAGAAGAAGAGGGTTGAATCCACTTGATGAGAGATGCAACAGATGAAAGAACTGACATCGCAACGAACGAAAACTAACCACGCGATCCTAAAAAAAATTGAAGGGGAAGAGGAGTAATTCAAAACACCTACGTCGAGATTCCTCACCAGAGCAACGAAGGGACTGAGGAGTAAAAAGAATTCCTACTCTCCGATATAACTAGACTCCAAAAAGGTTTTCTACTAGACTCGACAACGGCCAAGCTACGATCAATCAAGGGGGTTCCTATGGTTGGTCGAGGCTCTGATACCAACTTGTAACGCCCCGGACACACCCGCCGGTGGTCGTTACTCCTGGCGGGATCTAGACTGGCCCCACATATCAATACTAGTCTTTTCTGCGCACTTTGTCCTCACTCGTGAACACCCGGGAGCAACTTCCCGGCCGGTCACCCATCCTGAAACTACTCCAAGCTAAGCACGCTTAACTTTGGAGTTCTATCCGAATGGGATCCCGGAAAAGAAGGAATTCCTTATTGATATGAGTAGTCTATCATCCCTAATAAGCTAGGCTATCACATCAACAACTTTTCTTCCTTATCATGATGCCTAATAGGTATTCTAAAGTGTTCAGCAAGGCGTGAAGCAAAGATGCCTCCAAAGATAGGACCCTTTGTACGACTCAGACTTAATCGTTTAGCAACAACAACACCCAAGCTAAAAGTTGTGTCTTGAAACAAAGCATGACGAAAAATGACAATATCAGGGGCACGAAGATTCCCACTGTTCCCGCGACCAATTAAGCATCTACTAGCAAATATAGCAAAGTAGCGTAGAACAGGAAAATGTATACTAGTAATTCTTGCCCCTGAAACTTTCCTCGTTTCCCCTACAACTATCATATCAATAAACCCCTCAACATCTTTACGATGTAGCTCCTCAAGACTACCAGCAAAGGGTATCTTACATACTTGACATAATTCATAGAACGACATCTCCTTAGCCTCATCATATAAACGAAACTCCACTAAAGGTGGTGATTTCTTAGCATGAAAATGAAAGTTTTGCGTGAAAATATTAGTGAGCAAGAGATACTATTCACGCTGGTCGTGGAGGAAGTCGGTGAGGCCTGCATTCTCCGCCAAATAATAAAAGTATTTATAAATCCCAACGGCTTCCAAAAACTCATTGCAAGGCCATTCACACAGCCGAACTTCCGCAGTCCGAGGAAGATTGTATTTGGGCTTCTTGTTCTCTTCCTTCTGCTTATCCTTTGAACTTTGACTGGAAGAGCCTCTCAAAAATCTCCTCATCATTTTCTTCCTCTGAAATTTTCTGAAATTTTTAGAGACTCAAAATAAAATTGAACCAAACTCAACAAGTTTGATAGTAACTACTCCTACAAGTGCCTAGAGACTATATCATGCATTAGAACTACTTGGAACCACATAAATTTGACATGCAAGCTCAAGAATAGGGTCACCTAAGAAGCAAAAATTTGCAATAAATAAAGTACTAGAACAAAAACTAATTGGACCAATGGAGGAGTCACATACCAAAGAACAATCTCCCCAAACAGTTTTATGAATGGAGCTTTGAGCAAGGAGATCGAAAATGGCAGCAAGATGAGCTAGAAGTCGTGCTTGAGCTGGATAGTGATTTTTTTGGCAGGAGGAAGGAGTGTGTGGGTGCTGGAGTAAGTGGAGGGAGCCACGTGGGGCCCACGAGGCAGGGGGCGTGCCCAGGGGGGTGGGCGCGCCTTGCACCCTCGTGGCCAGGTGCTAGCTCCCCCTGCTGTGTTCTCAGTGCCAAATATTCTCAAATATTCAGGAAAAAAATCATATTTCATTTTCGGGGCATTGTGAGAACTTTTATTTTCGAGGTATTTTTTTATTGCACGGATAACTCTCGAAACAGACAGAAAATACTATTTTTGCTTTATTTAATCTAATTAACAGAAAGTAAAAGGAGGGTACAGAAAGTTGTGATATCTAGATTCACCCATCTCATGCTCATCAAAAGGAATCCATTAATAAGGTTGATCAAGTCTTGTTAATAAACTCTTTCCG
The DNA here is from genome assembly GCA_902687465.1 of Secale cereale. Lineage (NCBI taxonomy): Eukaryota > Viridiplantae > Streptophyta > Magnoliopsida > Poales > Poaceae > Secale > Secale cereale. The sequence goes on along the minus strand of LR738709.1, from coordinate 313,793,183 downwards.
AATAACATGAAACCAGAGAATTTTCGAATAACACTAGGTTACCTCAATGGGGATATGCATGTCGCCAACAATAAGAATATCATATTTCTTCTTGACAGTAGGAAGAGGAAATTCAAAACCTCCAATAGTAATAGTTGAAAATTTCCAATAGAATTGATACTGTGGACCTGAGGTTGTTTCCTCGAAAAGTGTACCGTATGCTCATTACCATTGACATGAAAAGTGACATTGCCTTTGTTGCAATCAATAACAACCCATGCAGTATTCAAAAAGGGTCTACCAAGGATAATGGACATACTATCGTCCTCGGGAATATCAAGGATAACAAAGTCCGTTAGAATAATAACATTTGCAACCACAACAGGCACATCCTCACAAATACCGACAGGTATAGCAGTTGATTTATCGACCATTTGCAAAGATATTTCAGTATGTGCCAACTTATTCAAATCAAGTCTACGGTATAAAGAGAGAGGCATAACAGTAACACCAGCTCCAAGATCACCGAAAACAGTTTTAACATAGTTTCTTTTAATAGAGCAAGGTATAGTTGGTACTCCTGGATCTCCTAGTTTTTTTGGTATTCCACATTTAAAAGTGTAATTGGCAAGCATGGTGGAAATTTCAACTTCAGGTATCTTTCTTTTATTGATAATAATATCTTTCATATACTTAGCATAAGGATTTGTTTTAAGCATATCAGTCAAACGCATACGCAAAAAGATAGGTCTAATCATTTCAGCAAAGCGCTCAAAATCCTCATCATCCTTTTTCTTGGATGGTTTTGGAGGAAAAGGCATGGGTTTCTGAACCCATGGTTCTCTTTCTCTACCATGCTTCCTAGCAACAAAGTCTCTCTTATCATAACGTTGATTCTTTGATTGTGGGTTATCAAGATCAACAACATGTTCAATCTCTACATCATTGTCATTGCTAGGTTGAGAATCATCAAGAACATCATCATTTACATTATCACTAGGTTCATGTTCATTACTAGACTGTGTCTCAGCATCAGAGACAGAGATATCATTGGGATTCTCAGGTGTGTCAGCTACAGGTTCACTAGAAGCATGCACGGTCCTATCATTTTTCTTTTTCTTCTTTTTAGAAGAACTAGGTGCATCTAAGTTAGCTCTCTGAGAATCTTGCTCAATTCTCTTAAGGTGGCCTTCAGGATATAGAGGTTCCTGAGTCATTTTACCACCTCTAGTCATAACTCTAACATCATTATCATTTTTTCTACTATTTAATTCATTGAGAAAATCATTTTGTACTTTAAGTACTTTCTCTACTTGAGTGGTAACCATAGAAGCATGTTTACTAATGAGTTTCAATTCACCTTTAACTCTAGACATATAATCACTCAACCGTTCAATCATATAACCATTACATTGCAATTGTCTACCAACATAAGCATTGAAGTTTTCTTGCTTAACAATGAAGTTGGCAAACTCATCTAAGCATTGGCTAGCAGACTTATAACTAGGAATATCACGTTCATCAAATCTGTAAAGAGAATTTACCTTTACTACCTGTGTCGGGTTATCAAGACCATGTATTTCTTTGATAGGTGGTAAATTCTTAACATCTTCAGCTTTACTACCTTTCTCTTTCATAGATTTCTTTGCCTCTTGCATATCTTCAGGACTGAGAAACAGAACACCCCTTTTATTTGGAGTCGGCTTAGGGGCTGGTTCAGGAAGTGTCCAATTATTTTCATTGGTCAACATATTATTTAATAGTAATTCATCTTGATCAACTATTCTTTCCCTGAAAACACAACCAACACAACTATCCAGGCGGTCTCTGGAAGCATCGGTTAGTCCATTATAAAAGACATCAAGTATTTCATTCCTGTGAAGAGGATGATCAGGAAAAAGCATTAAGTAATTGGAGAAGCCTCCCCCAAGCTTGTGGGAGACTCTCTTCTTCAATTTGGACAAAATTATATATTTCCCATAAGGCAGCTTGTTTCTTATGAGCGGGGAAATATTTAGCATAAAATTAATAAATCATATCCTGGGGACTACGCACACAACTAGGATCAAGAGAATTAAACCATGTCTTAACATCACCCTTTAACGAGAACGGAAATACCTTAAGGATATAGTAATAATGAATTTTTTCCTCGTTGGTAAACATGGTGGCTATATCATTCAACTTAGTAAGATGTGCCACAATAGTTTCAGATTCATAGCCATGGAAAGGATCAGATTCAACCAAAGTAATTAACTCAGGATCAACAGAGAAATCATAATCCTTATCAGTAACAAAGATAGGTGAAGTAGCAAAAGCAGGGTCATATTTCATTCTAGCATTCAAAGACTTTTCTTCCAGCTTAGCTAATAATTTCTTAAGATCATATCTATCCTTGCAAGCAAGAAAGTCTCTAACAGTTTCTTCATCCATAACATAACCCTCAGGAATAACAGGCAATTCATATCTAGGGGGAGAATCTTCATCATCACTTTCATCAATATTATCAGTTTCAATATTTGCATTCTCCCTAACCTTAGAAATTTGTTCATCAAGAAATTCATCTAGTGCCACAGTATTATCAAGCATAGAAGTAGTTTCATCATACATAGCAGAAGTGGCATCATCAAGAACATGCGACATATCAGATTCAATAACAGGAGTAGGTGTCGCAAGTTTACTCATAACAGAGGGTGAATCAAGTGCAAAGCTAGATGGCAGTTCCTTACCTCCCCTCGTAGTTGAGGGATAAATCTTGGTTTTTGAGTCTTTCAAGTTCGTCATAGTGATCAACAGATATAAATCCCAAGTGACTTAAAGAATATTGCTATGCTCCCCGGCAACGGCGCCAGAAAGTAGTCTTGATAACCCACAAGTGTAGGGGATCGCAATAGTTTTCGAGGGTAAAGTATTCAACCCAAATTTATTGATTTGACACAAGGGGAGCCAAAGAATACTCTCAAGTATTAGCAGCTGAGTTGTTAATTCAACCACACCTGGAAACTTAGTATCTGCAGCAAGGTAATTTAGTAGCAAGGTAATATGGAAGTAACGGTAACGGTAGAAAAAGTTGCGATAGTAGTTTTGTAGTGATTGTAACAGTAGCAGTGGAAAAGTAAATAAGCAAAAAGCAATATGTGAAAAGCTCGTAGGCATTGTATCGGTGATGGAGAATTATGTCGGATGCGATTCCTCATGTAATAGTTATAACATAGGGTGACATAGAACTAGCTCCAATTCATCAATGTAATGTAGGCATGTATTCCAAATATAGTCATACGTGCTTATGGAAAAGAACTTGCATGACATCTTTTGTCCTACCCTCCCGTGGCAGTGGGGTCCCTAACGGATATTAAGGCCTCCTTTTAATAGAGTACCCGACCAAAGCATTAACACATAGTGATTACATGAACTCCTCAAACTACGGTCATCACCGGGAGTGGTCCTGATTATTGTCCCTTCGGGGTTGCCGCATCATAACACATAGTACGTGACTATTGACTTGCAAGATAGGATCAAGAACACACATATATTCATGAAAACATAATAGGTTCGGATCTGAAATCATGGCACTCGGGCCCTAGTGACAAGCATTAAGCATAGCAAAGTCATAGCAACATCAATCTCAAAACATAGTGGATACTAGGGATCAAACCCCAATAAAACTAACTCGATTACATGGTAATTCTCATCCAACCCATCACCGTCCAGCAAGCCTATGATGGGATTACTCATGCACGGCAGTGAGCATCATGGAATTGGTGATGGAGGAAGGTTGATGATGATGATGGTGACGATCTCCCCTCTCCGGAGCCCCGAACAGATTCCAGATCAGCCCTCCCGAGAGAGATTAGGGCTTGGCGGCGGCTCCGTATCGTAAAACACGATAATTCCTTCTCTCTGATTTTTCTCTCCCCGAAAGTGAATATATGGAGTCGGGGAAGACGTCGGTGGAGTAACAGGGGGCCCACGAGGCAGGGGGCGCGCCAGGGGCGCCCCCACCCTCGTGGACAGGGTGTGGGCCCCCTGGTCTGGTTCTTTCTGCAGATATTTTTTATATATTCCAAAATAATTCTCCGTTGAATTTCAGGTCATTCCGAGAACTTTTATTTTTGCACAAAAATAACACCATGGCAGTTCTGCTGAAAACAGCGTCAGTCTGGGTTAGTTCCATTCAAATCATGCAAGTTAGAGTCCAAAACAAGGGCAAAAGTGTTTGTAAAAGTAGATACATTGGAGACGTATCAGCCACGTCCACCTACGACATCTACATGGTGGACTGATGTCTGCTAGAACTACATCGGTATTTCCCCAAAGAGGAAGGGATGATGCAGTATAGCAACGGTAGGTATTTCCCTCATTGATGAGACCAAGGTTATCGAACCAGTAGGAGAACCAAGCAACACAACGTAAACGTCACCTGCACACAAAAAACAAATACTCGCAACCTGACATGTAAAAGGGGTTGTCAATCCCTTTCGGGTAACGAACGTGATAGAGTTGTAAATATTGATAGATCGAATGCCAAATAAGATAAATTGCAGCAAGGTATTTTTGGGTTTTTGGTTTAATAGATCTGAAAACAAAAGCAAAGGAAAATAGATCGCAAGAGACCGGGGGGGGGGGCGTAGATTTCACTAGTGGCTTCTCTCGAGAAAAATAGCAAATGGTGGGTGAACAAATTACTGTTGGGCAATTGATAGAACTTCAAATAATCACGATGATATCTAGACAATGGTCATTATATAGGCGTCACGTCCAAGATTAGTAGACCGACTCTTGCCTGCATCTACTACTATTACTCCACACATCGACCGCTATCCAACATGCATCTAATGTATTAAGTTCATGGAAAAACTAAGTAATGCAATAAGAATGATGACATGATGTAGACAAGATCTATTTATGTAGAAATAGACCCCATCATTTTATCCTTAGTAGCAACGATACATACGTGTTAGTTCCCCTTCTGTCACTGGGATCAAGCACCATAAGATCAAACCCACTACAAAGCACCTCTTCCCATTCCAAGATAAATAGATCAAGTTGGACAAACAAAACCCAAACATTGGAGAAGAAATACGAGGCTATAAGCAATCGTGCATATAAGAGATCAAAGAAGAATCAAATAACTTTCATGGATAAAAAGATAGATCTGATCATAAACTCAAAGTTCATCTGATCCCAACAAACACACCATGAAAGTGTTAAATCATATGGATGTCCAAGAGACCATTGTATTGATAATCAAATGAGAGAGAGAGAGAGGAAGCCATCTAGCTACTAACTACGGATCCGTAGGTCTACAAAGAACTACTCACGCATCATCTGAGAGGCACCAATGGAAGTGGTCAACCCCTCCATGATGGTGTCTAGATTAGATCTGGTTGTTCCGGACTCTGCGTCAACTAGAATTGATTTTTGTCCCCTAGGGTTTCTAGAATATTGGGGTATTTATAGAGCAAAGAGGCGGTGCGAGGGGCACCCGAGGTGGGCACAACCCACCAGGGCGCGCGTGGGCCTCCTGGCGCGCCCTGGTGGGTTGTGCTCCCCTCAGAGCACCCCCAGGTGCTTCTCCGGCCCACTGGATGTCTTCTGGTCCAAAAAGATCCACAACAAGTTTCGTTGTGTTTGGACTCCGCTTGGTATTGATTTCCTGCGATGTAAAAAACATGCAAAAAACAGCAAGTGGCACTTGGCACTATGTCAATAGGTTAGTACCCAAAAATGATATAAAATGACTATAAAATGATTGTAAAACATCCAAGAATGATAATATAACAACATGGAACAATAAAAAATTATAGATACATTGGATACGTATCAGCATCCCCAAGCTTAATTCTTGCTCGTCCTCGAGTAGGTAAATGATAAAAATAGAATGTTTGATGTGGATGCTGCCTAACATGTCATATCATATTATTTTCTTTATAGCATGGACATTTGGACTTTTATATGGTTCAAAGCAATAGTCTAGTTTTGACATGATATTTAAATACTCAAGCATATTTACAAGCAATCATGTCTTTCAAAATATCAATGCTAAAATAAGTTATCCATAGCCCATTATGCTTAACCATTGATCCATTCATGAAACACACTCGCATATTAGCTACACCCAATGCTCCAGTACGATCATAGTGCTTCCTAGTTGGTGCTTTATAAAAGAAGATGGAGACACAAATTCAAAATAAAAATTGCATAAAGTAAAATAAAGGCCCTTCGCAGAGGGAAGTAGGGATTTGTAGAGGTGCGAGAGCTCAAAGCTTAAATTGAGAGACAAAATTATTTTGGGTGGCATACTTTTCCCACCAACGAAAATGATTTAGAGTTCCCAACACTTTCCATTCTAGATATATCATATGTGGTTCCCAAACATAAAATAAAGTGTATTACTTTTTCCACCAAACTTTCACTTTCCATGGCTAGCCGAATCCACATTTACCTTCCATACCAACACTTACCAAGGAATTTACTATATGACAACATAAAGTAAATTCATTTTTAATTTCAAGACTGGTCATCCCTAATAACTTTGCCTTACTCTCGTGCAACGACAAGTGAATAAACACTCATCGTGAGAATAACACATCTAGCATGGAAAATATTAGCCAACCCTCATCGCCTCGCGAGCGGTACGAGCACACAAAATGGAAATTTATTTTGAAAATTAGAGATGGCACATACAAATTTGCTTAGAATGGCAAAGGAATACCGCATATAGGTAGGTATGGTGGACACATGTGGCAAAACTGGGTTAAAGGATTTTGGATGCACAAGTAGTGATCATACTTAGTGCAAAATGAAGGCTAGCAAAAGATTGAAAAGCGACCAACCAAGAAACGAATAATCTCATAAGCGAGCATTAAGCATAATTAACAACGAATAATGCACCACAAGTAGGATGTAATTTCATTGCATGATTATTGACTTTCGTGCTTGCATAGGGAATCACAGACCTTAACACCAATATTCTTACTAAAGCATAATTACTCATTAACATGACTCACATATCACATCGTCATATCTCAAAACTATTACAAGGAATCAAGTTTATTTTGTCCAATGATTTTCTGAAAGTTTTTATCATATACTTCTTGGATATCTATCACTTTGGTACTAATTTTCATGTGTTGCTTTTGATAAGCTCAAACAAATATAAGTGAGGATCATGAGCTTAAATTGTTTTCTTTCTCTCAAAATAATTTAAGTGAAGCGAGAGAGAATTTCTTAAAAAAATCACCAACTCTCAAATAAATTTAAGTGAAGAAAGAGAGTATTTCTTCAAAAATAATAAAGCACACAAGGCTCAAAAAGATATAAGTGAAGCACTAGAGCAAATCCATAGCTCATAAAAATTTAAGTGAAGCATAGAGAGCTATTCTAACAAGTCATGGCATACTTTTGGCTCTCTCAAATAGGTGTGTAAAGCAAGAGTTCAAGACTTAAAATGCAAAACAAAACAAGTAAAGACTCATATCATACAAGACGCTGCAAGCAAAACACATAGTATGTGATGAATAAAAATATAGCTTCGAGTAAAATACTGATGGTCGTTAGAAGAAACAAGGGATGCTACTCGGGGGCATCCCCAAGCTTAGTCGCTTGCTTCTCTTTGGATAATAGCTTGGGATGCAATGGGCATCCCCAAGCTTAGGCTCTTCTTACTCCTCATTCCTTCATCCATCGTAAGATAACCCAAAACTTGAAAACTTCAATCACACAAAACTCAACAAAACCTTCATGAAATCCGTTAGTATAAGAAAACAAATAACTACTATAATGTAACATCCCAAATTTTCAATTTGGAATGTTATACATTAGATCATCATGCATATCATATTTTCTTGCTTTTGGTGATCCATGAAAATCCTAAGCAACTCAAGGACCCTCGGAGAGAGTTGGGGATTTCAATATTTTCATATTTGAGGTTTCTCACATTTTGAAAATAGTATCATTTGATTTTATTTATTTTATCTTCAAGTATTTCTATCATAAAAATATGAGAGAGGGAGTAAAATGACTCTCCCAAAAATAAAGAAATACGGAGGATTTAATAAAAAAATCAAATAAGTTTTATTTGGTGTTTTATTTGAATTAGGAAAAATTGCATGTTTTCAAAAATGCATTTTAGTGCCAAGAAAATGTTCATCTTGTTCTAAATATTCTATTTAGACGGTGAAAATTTGTTTTGGCAATTTTAGATTTTTTTATTTCTTTTTCTAGAGTTTTTCTTTCTTCGTAGCGCCGGCGTAATTCAAAAAAAAGAGGACCCGACCCGACTGGGCCGAAGCCCAGCCGAGCCAGGCCCGCGCCGCCCCGCCGCCTTCCCCGCGCCGCGCGCCCATGCCCGAGGCGGACTCCACCGCCGCCGCCGGTTGCTTGCACCTTCCCCCAAGCAATAGCCCCCCACTATATATACCGCCGCCCCTGCCCCTTGTCGCACCCCGCCACCGCCGCCGCCGCAAGCCCGCCGTCGCCGCAAGCTTCGCTGCCGCCGCAAGCCACCGCCGCCGCCGCCGCCGCTGCTGCCCACCACCACCACCACCGCAGCCCCGTCGCCCGCCGTCGCCAACGCCGCCGCCCGCCGGCCGTTCGACGAGGTAGCCGCCCGCCGGCCGATTTTCGGTAGAAAACCGTCGGTTTTTCTTTTAGAACCATAGTTCGTTTTTTTTCTAGATCGGTTTTCTGTTTTTTAGGTTTAGTTAATTAGCGAACGTTCACCCATTCGTTCGTTCGTTCTAACGAATGAATTCATCTTTTAGTCTCAGCTGACGAACGTCTGTTCGTTAAGCTGTTTTAATTTTCTTTTTCGTAGTTATTTTCTGATCGCGATCTCTGATCCGATCTTCGTTTTAGTTTATCTTTTCGCTCGTTTATCGGAATCAGGTGATTCAAGCGCCTGGAGTTTCATCTCGAAATTCTCTTTCCATTTAACCTAGTCACCCAAGCGTTTGCCTCTGCTAAATTTGGACTTAGGTCCAGATTGGTTCGGTAGTTGTTTCTCTTTCGCCGTTTGTCTTTCGTTGCTTTTCTTTTGCCGTTTCTTTTGCAAACCAGAGTTCTTAAGTTGAACTTTCTGGTTAGATCTCTTATTTGAGTTTTACCCGTGCATTAGTTAAGTACTTATTGTGTGCTTGTTTGTTTGCGATAGAGTACCCGGAGTGCGCCACTTGCTACTTTGAATCTCTAGGTTTTTCGGATCATTAGCAAGGCAAGTAACACTTCGATCATACTTTGCAATTACCCAGTTTTCATTGCATTAGTCAAACCCTCACACATTGCATGAGTAGGATCAATTAACTTGTGGGACTGGGAAGTAGATTGAGGTAGTAACTATTACCTGCATTACATTCAAACCTTTGGGAGTTACTTCTACATTGCTGTTAGGTCATGCTATGCTCGTAGACATGGATTGGGTGAGTGTATCCATGACAAATGTGAGTTTGTTAATTAATGGTTCAACTTAAGGTGGCAACTTTAACACACATCTGGGTGGATTGAGGCACCTGGGTTTTCCAGCGATTGCCTGTTTTTCTTTTGGACCGCCACCCAGGCTCAAAGGGATCATGAGATTATTCATACAAGAAACTTCCGTGTGCAGCCACATGCCAATATGGGCTCTGGCATAGTTGAGTAAGCTGTGGGAAACCTTTCCATGATGGGCTAGCAGATGTAGAGGGATTGTAGGTGTACCGGCCTATCTATCTGGTTAAGGGGACCTCTTTAGAAAGACTGTGTCTCGGTCATCCGTTTCTCAAACACCATGCAGTGCGAGAAACCAAACGGAAGCGATCGAGTCTTGTGGGGAAAAGTGCACAAACCTCTGCAGAGTGTACAAACTGATCATGATTAGCCGTGTCCCTGGTTATGGATGTCTTGAGTATCTAGTACTTGGATATCATGTGAATCTCATCATGTTACTTTAATTAATATTGTTGGGTTTAATAATGATTTTTAATTGGGGTTGAGAGGATGTCTATCTTCTCAACGATGTTTCAACTACCATGATAGTTAATTAAAATCTATTCCTTTGTAGTAGGGAAAAATTGGCTTTACGCAAAAACTGTAACCATAGAGCTTTCCACCAGCCATATTGCATATAGTATAGCTTTACTTTTGTTGCTCTCTTTGTGTTACTTTGCCAGCATATTCCATGTGCTAACCCGTTTTCGGGCTGCAACGTTCATGTTGCAGACTTTTCAGACGATGAGTAAGGTGCCTTATAGGTCGTGGTTCTATACTCAGTGATGCCGTTGGAGTTGATGGACTCACTTATCTTCCAAGCCTTCCGCTGTTATCGTGTTATATGGCCTTAAGCCATTTTTATTGTAATAAGTTCATCGTTGGAACTATCGATGTAATAAGTGTGTGATTGCTACTCTGTTATAAATCCTTCAAGTACTGTGCATGTCAGCATTACTGATCCAGGGATGACACTGATGCACAGAGCTCAGACTGTTTGAGGTCTGGTCACTACATATAAGTACTGTAGCAACCAATTTATATTTTATTCTTGCATTATATCTACTGTATTCCAACTTTTCTATGGCAAAAACTCATTAAGGAAAACCATAGAATCATCAAAACAAGCACACAACGCAAAGAAAACAGAATCTGTCAAAAACAGAACAGTCTGTAGCAATCTAGAAATTTCGAATACTTCTGTAACTCTATTTTTTTTTTTGAAAACTTAGGACCACGTGAAAAAGTTGTATATTAATCTTCTACAAAAAGAATGAACTCAAAAACACTCTTTGGTTAAAAATGAGAATTTTTCTCGTGAGCGTAAAAGTATCTATTTTTCAGCAAGATCAAATCTACTATCACCCAACATGATCCTAAAGGCTTCGCTTGGTACAAAAATTTATTCAAACCACAAAAACACATATAAATAGTGGTATTAACGGGTATTTTATTGAAAACAACAAGGAAATCAAAAAGCAAAAAGATACAAGTTAGGTTGCTTCCTGACGAGCGCTATCGTTTTACGCCCTTAGCTAGGCATAATACAAAGATCTTGAGTGTTGTCATCCTTGTTGGACGATCCGTGTGTTGCCCTCATTATAGATTCATAAGGAAATTTGATCTTTGTTCTAGGGAAGTGTTACATGCCCTTTCTCAAGAGAAATTGAATTTAATATTCCCTACTTTCATATCAATCACGAGACCAATTGTGCGTAAAAACAGTCTACAAGTATAATAGGACAAGACGGATTGCAATCGATGTCGAGAACAACAAAGTCTATGGGTACATAGTTCCTATTTGCAAGAATAAGAACATCATTGATCCTTACCAAAGGCCTTTTAATAGTAGAATCCGCCAGATGCAAATTAAGAGAGCAATCTTCAATATTGGTAAGACCAAGAGCATCACAAAGAGATTTCAAAATCGTGGAAACACTAGCACCCAAATCACACAAAGCAAAACACTCATAATTTTTAATTTTGATTTTGATAGTAGGTTCCCATTCGTCATGCAACTTTCTAGGAATTGATACTTTTAATTCCAACTTATCATTTAAAGCTTTCATCATAGCATCAACAATATGTTTAGTAAAAGCTTTATTTTGTTCATAGGCATGGGGTGAATTAATCATGGATTGCAACAAAGAAATGCAATCAATCAAAGAGAAACTATCATAATTAAAGTTATTGTAATCCAAAAGAGTGGGCACATCACTAGTTAAAGTCTTGACCTCTCCAAACCCAGTTTTATAAATTTTCTCAACAAGATTTTCACCCTCCGAACTATTGGGACGCCTTCTAACTAAAGTTGACTCTTCTCCAGTCCCTTTTTCATCAAGTTGAACTTTACTAAACAAGGAATCAATAGAAGAAACACCAATCATTTTAAGATCTTCATCATTTTTTTCTTCTAACGAGATTGGTTTAGCAGCCATTTGATTTACTAGAGTAGCTTGTGCATCGGATATTTTTCCTAGCAAACTTTCAGCAAAAGCATACTTCGATTGGAGATTGCGAACTTCACTACTAATATCATCAAGTTGTTTTGTTATAGCATCAACCACAATGGAGTCCTCCATAAGTTCTTCGGTAAAATACTTATTATGCTCAAATTGTGTAGTCATATATTCCTTAGTACTTTTCTCAATTTCAAGAAAAATATTGGGGTAAGGGAGATCATAATAATTTCTTTGAGGCATCATACTACGCAAACAAGAACGCACGCAAAAACATATCCGACAAGAAAAACGGCGAACGAAAGAGAGGGCGAATAAAAACGGCAAATTTTTGTGAAGTGGGGGAGATGAAAATGAGAGGCAAATGGCAAACAATGTAAATTGCAAGGAGATGAGATTTGTGATTAGGAACCTAGTATATGTTAAAGATCCTCCCCGGCAACGGCGTCAGAAATTCCTTTTGATGTCTGCTAGAACTACGTCAGTATTTCCCCAAAGAGGAAGGGATGATGGAGTATAGGAGCGGTAGGTATTTCCCTCAGTGATGAGCCAAGGTTATCGAACCAGTAGGAGAATCAAGCAACACAACGTAAACGACACCTGCAAACAAATAACAAATACTCGCAACCCGACGTGTAAAAGGGGTTGTCAATCCCTTTCGGGTAACAGACGTGATAGAGTTGTAAATATTGATAGATCAAATGCCAAATAAGATAAATTGCAGCAAGGTATTTTTGGGTTTTTGGTTTAATAGATCTGAAAACAAAAGCAAAGGAAAATAGATCGCAAAGGCAAATAACACGAGAAAGAGACCCGGGGGGCGTAGATTTCACTAGTGGCTTCTCTCGAGAAAAATAGCAAACGATGGGTGAACAAATTACTGTTGGGCAATTGATAGAACTTAAAATAATCATGATGATATCCAGGCAATGATCATTATATAGGCATCACGTCCATGATTAGTAGACCGACTCCTCCCTGCATCTACTACTATTACTCCACACTTCGATCGCTATCCAGCAAGCATCTAGTGTATTAAGTTCATGGAAAATGGAGTAATGCAATAAGAACGATGACATGATGTAGACAAGATCTATTTATGTTGAAATAGACCCCATCATTTTATCCTTAGTAGCAATGATACATATGTGTCGGTTCCCCTTCTGTTATTGGGATAAAGCACCGTAAGATTGAACCCACTACAAAGCACCTCTTCCCATTGCAAGATAAATAGATCAAGTTGGCCAAACAAAACCCAAATATCAGAGAAGAAATAAGAGGCTATAATCAATCATGCATATATGTGATCGAAGAAGACTCAAATAACTTTCATGGATAAAAACATAGATCTGATCATAAACTCAAAGTTCATCAGATCCCAACAAACACAATGCAAAAGAGTTACATCATATGGATCTCCAAGAGACCATTGTATTGATAATTAAATGAGAGAGAGGAAGCCATCTAGCTACTAACTACATACCCGTAGGTCTACAAAAAACTACTCACGCATCATCGGAGAGGCACCAATGGAAGTGGTGAACCCCTCTGTGATGGTGTCTAGATTGGGTCTGGTGGTTCTGGACTCTGCGGCGGTTGGAATTTGTTTTTGTCGAATCGCCTAGGGTTTGTTGAATATTGGGGTATTTATAGAGCAAAGAGGCGGTCCGGGGGGCACCCGAGGTGGGCACAACCCACCAGGGCGCGCCTGGGCCTCCTGGCGCTCCCTGGTGGGTTGTGCTCACCTTAGAGCACCCCCATGTGCTTCTCCGGCCCACTGGATGTCTTTTGGTCCAAAAAAATCCACAAAAAGTTTCGCTGCGTTTGGACTCCGTTTGGTATTGATTTCCTGCGATGTAAAAAACACGCAGAAAACAACAACTGGCACTTGGCACTATGTCAATAGGTTAGTACCAAAAAATGATATAAAATGACTATAAAATGATTGTAAAACATCCAGGAATGGTAATACAATATCATGGAACAATAAAAAATTATAGATACGTTGGAGACGTATCATGGACACCCCCGAAGACGACGATGACATGCCCAAGCAGGACGACAACAAACCCAGAGACGAGCCGTCCAAACGCCGCAGACATCGCCGTCGCTCTAAGGCATGCCGAAGCCATGCAAGTAACATGGACTCTGTGGAAAACGACACCCTGGATAACACGGACGACCTCGCCGGAGCCGCCGCCAACGATCATCAACAAGATGACCCCCGAGGAGCATCAGGATCCCCTCAACCCAGAAGGCCTCAACGACTCCGAAGACAACAACTACCTCCCGCTCTCCGAAGAGGAGGTGAGTCTAGGGGATGAGGACTTCATCGTCCACAAAGAACCGCTGGAGCAGGAGCGGTTCAAATGGCAGCTCATTGCCACCGCTCGTAGCCTGAAGAAGCAAAAACAAAGAATGAAGGCTGAACTAGACACCCTCGATGACCGCTGGACCAAAGTCCTAGCTGCCGAAGAAGGTACGGTCACGAACGGCATACTAAAAGCTACCCAACGCGAAGGTTACTGCTGCATTCAATGATGAGGACATAGGGCCAACACGTCCAACATATACCTATGCCGAACAGCAGGGCCGCCCCCTCGAGGGCGGGAAATAGGAGCTCATGAGGCAGAATAGCCCGCCGCCTCACCTCACCGTCACGGTAACGATACAACGTGGCCTACTTATGGGTATGACGTCCGCCATGACCTGGACGCTTGAGGAGGCCATACAAGATCCATCTACGGACCCAAGGAAAACCCACCCGCTAGCCGAGAGGGACACTACACCTGGCAGAACTGAAACGATAGATTCCGGGAGTAGCAATGGGCTCGGATGGCCGATGACCTCTGACGCGATGTAGCCCAAGTTCGGGGCGTCACACACCCTCTGTGTTTTACAGATAGGGTAATGCAACACCAATTCCCAGAGGGCTTCAAGCCCGTGAACATAGAGCCATATGATGGAACCACAGACTCGACTATATGGATAGAGGATTTCCTGCTCCACATTCATATGGTGTGAGGAGATGACCTCCGCGCCATAAAGTACTTGCCACTAAAGCTCAGAGGACCAGGTAGACACTGGTTAAATAGCCTTCCCGAATATTCTATAAGTTGTTGGTAAGAGCTCGAGGACGCTTTTCGAGCGAACTTCCAGGGCACCTATGTCCGGCCTACAGATGCCGATGACTTGAACCACATCACACAACAGCCTGGAGAATCTTCCCGACAATTCTGGAATCGGTTCCTAACCAAGAAGAACCAGATTGTCGATTGTCTGGACGCTGAAGCCTTAGCCGCCTTCAAACATAGCGTCAAGGACGAATGGCTTGTGCGACAGCTCGGCCAAGACAAACCAAGGACGATGGAAGCACTTACCTCCCTGATGACTAGCTTTTACGCAGGAGAAGACAGTTGGCTCGCTCGTAAAAGCATCAACCCTAAGACACCCAGTACCTCTGAAGTCCGAGACAGAAACAGGAAGCTGCGATGCAACAAAAATAAGCGCCACCACAACGACGGCGACGGGGAGGAGACGACAGTAAATGCCGGATTCCGCAATCCAAAGTTCGGATCCCGAAAGAAGACTTCTAAAGGCAACAATGATGGTCCGTCCAAGCTAAACACAATCCTGGACAGGCCCTGCCAGATCCACGGCACATGAGAGAAGCCCGCCAACCACTCTAGCCATAACTGTTGGGCGATAAAATAGGCCGGCAAACTCACAGCCGAAGACTCTGGCAAAAGCCCTCGAAGCGAGGATGACGAGGAGCCCCGCAGGGCGAATAGTGGAGGCCAAAAGCCCTCCCCTTTCGAAGTAAAGGCAATGAACATGATCTATGCCACCCATATACCAGAAGGAGAGGAAGCGAGCGCTGCGGGACGTATACGCTGTCGAACCCGTAGCGCCAAACTTCAACCCATGGTCAGCTTGCCCGATCACCTTCAACCACAGGGACCACCCAACCATTATCCATCATGGAGGATCGGCGACCCTAGTACTCGACCCATTATCGATGGATTCTATCTCACAAGAGTCCTCATGGACGAAAGCCGCAACCTCAATCTGATAATGGAGACACAATGAGGAAGATGGGGATCAATCCATCAAGGATCAAACCAAGTAACACAACCTTCAAGGGGCTTATTACGGGAGTAGAGGCCCGCTGCACGGGCACGGTGACTCTCAAAGTAGTATTTGGCTCACCAGTCAACTTCTGAAGCGAAGACTTGATCTTCGACATCGCCGCTTTCTGCAGCGGCTACCACAAGCTGAAGATGCCCGGTCCCACGGGCGTCATAACAATCAATGGCAACACAAAACGCTCACTCCGGACCGAGGAACACACTGCGGCGCTGGCAACCGAAGACCAAACCAGCGCCTACGGGCCCAGACATCAGCCCGCCATAAAGGACGGCAACAACAATAAACGGGTCCGAACCCGCTTCCCATCATGGGAACCCGTAACTGTTCGTCGCAAATAGGGCCACGCGCCCCACGACAGGCCCAACATAGTCGCACTCCATGTACCTCGTCAGCACAGCTTCGCACTCAAGATACCATGGGTAGCCATGAGGCGTATATCAATAAAGAGCACCATGTGTTCGGCTAAACCGAACTATGGAATTACCATGTCTTCGGACAACACGGGGTAGAACTCCGGACTCCTCCAGCATCAAGCTGTATCGGCATGGCCACCCGTCAAGGTTCCATTGTAGGCCCCACCCCCTCTCCTCGCAGAAGAAAGGGTACAGACGTGCAACAGGGCATAGTTGATGCTTTGACCCACGCATTAAGGCCATGTGTAAACCTTTACTCTGTATTTTTTCCCTTTTACTTACAATTAACGCCTTGGAAGTTTGAATTGTACGGTTAGACGTCCCGAGCTTATGGAAAATAATAAAAATAGCCTTTATGGTGTTCAGACATCCATATTGTGCGATCCTCCTCCTGCTTTTCCATTTCTTTTTCCGCTCTTTGAACAACCTCGCATGAAAATATTATGTACTAAATACAAACCAGTTAATTAACCAAGAGCTTGATTTCCTCATCAGATCCACATACCAAGTCCGGCACTACTTTCCACGGAGTGTTTGGCGTCTCGGATATTTCACTATATGCATCAGTTCCGAACTATGTCTTGGGTTAATAGTTGGGTAGCCCAGCTCCTATGCTTACCTTCTTACTTTCTGCACATTCGGCTAAAAAGGTAAATGGAGAACCCCTGCGATTGTACTTCTGGCTAGTCCAGTTAAGTACCTCATGAGGAGAAAGCCGAGAACTGACTGTCATAGTAAGCGAGAACTGGTCGGTGATCAAATGATGAGCACTAGACTCAAAAATCGTTGGCGATTTCTCCATGTCACATGTAGGGTTCGTCTTAGCACAAACCATGTGATCTCAAGGTAGGCCTCGGCTTCCAAGTATATCACACAAATACGGGGGGCTAGTCATTAGCTCCCACCGTCAATCTCCTATGGCTAAGTGAAAGCAATAAAGCCGAATAGTCTGATTGCCTAGTCTCTCTCACGCACTACCGCCTTCGGGTACCGAGATGTCGTCTAAGGGTTATAGTGCATAGATGAGACATCACGGGTGACATTCACTTGGGGGCTGAAGCCGACGACTGGTAACTTTCAGAATAAACACATGGCCGCACATAAGTCAAAATACAACCATCGTCTTTTAAAACATACATATAGGCCGCATTATAAAGCACAAGGTCCAAGTGACAACTTCATACACTCATTCAATGATCACATTCTTTGAGCACTGGCCCTCTATCACCCGAGCGCCATTCATAACCTGCACAAAGTACCACTCAGGGTGGCGATGCTCCTTTCCAGCCGGCAGAGGACCAGTGGCCATGTCCATTGGCTCAATCTTAGGCCAATGAAGCATGGTCTTCGCAAACGCCAGTCTAGCCCCCTCAAGGCACGCAGAGCGCTTCACGACATCAATCTAGGGCGATGCCTCCCGTGACTTCTGCACCAGGCCGAAGTAGCTGTCTGGAATCGGCTCGGTGGGCCATAGCTGGATACAGAGATCCTTCAAGGCCGGCTCGGAAATCCCGTGCAGCTCTATCAGCTTCTTCATTTGGTTGATAAGGAGGGGAGGATGCTCGGAGGCCGAAACTACGACCAGAAGACCTACTGCTTGGAGTCCTCCTAGTGAGCGGCATAGTGCTCCGCCGCGGCCACCACACTCCTCGAAAGTTCAGCGAAGACGCCTGCGGAGCGCCAGACCCGCGTAAGCAAGGCGAACATGTTGCCTGCAAACACACTCTGCCGTAAGTATGTCTTACCGTCTGCAATTTGCCCCACCTGGCGGAGCTCCTCCCGGACTCCTCGCACCTCGGTCCTAGGCTCCTGGCCTCCTAGAGTTCCTTCTCCACCCTAGACAGCTTGGAAGACCGCTCCCCTTGCTCCTTCTCAAGGGCCTCAAGCTTCTTGGCGGCATCCCTGAGTTCCACCTACACCTCGGCTACTCGAGCCTCGTGCTTCTAACCGGCATGCTTGGCCTTCTCAAGCTCGGCCACCGCCTTTTCCGCAGCCGCTTTCTTTGCGGCCGCCTTAGCCTCGTCCTTCTTCAGGGCCTCCTTCAAGCCCTCGACTTTGGTGGTGGCAGTTGCAATACCCTCACATTATAAGATTGGCATATCATCCAGAGCGTAAGTATCCGGCAATAAGCAATCATACATCTTAACAAGGGCTTACCTTGTGCTTCGTCAAGCCGCTTGTTGACAAGGTCAAGCTGTCCATCGGAGCGCTTGAGCTCCCGATTCATCTCCTCTAGCACCGCAGCATTAGCAGCCGCGGCCAAGGAAGATGCCTGTGACATCAAAAAATTCACACCACTTTAAATATCAGCCTACAGAATTGGACCCTCTGCAAGTTTCTTTCTAATTCTTGTAGAGTCTTGGGGGCTATGATATATACGACCTACTCAAATAAGGGCTAAAACCACTTTTTGGGAAAAGAGTATTACTTGACTTACCTCAAAGTCTGTTAGCAGGATTTGGACAACGTCGTTCAGTCCGGATTGGATGGACTGAACACCCTGTATGACCGCACCCATAAGAGTGCGGTGCTCGTCAACGATGACAAAGTTGCTTACCAACTCTGCCAGCACATTCGGCCACCCCGCCGCCGCCCGGTTGGAGGTGTTAGGCGCAGGCATCGGGCTCCCAACCCCTTCCCCATCAGAAGGAGGAACTGGAACTTTCGAGGGCCTCGGGGGCTCAGGAGCTGACGGCTGAGGGGGTCCGGATGGTCCGGACTCCCTTCCCGCATTAGCCAGGAGGGACGCATCCTCCTAGTCTTCGGTGACCAAGGCGTCAGCTGCGACCATGGTAGCGTCGACCTCCCCCCCCGTGTTCGTACAGGGAGGGGTCCTCCAGGACATGACCTCCCCGACCTCGTCAGGGATCGGGGGAGGTGCGAAGCGCGACGCGGATCCTCTGTTCGCCAGTTTGGCGGGCGGGGACGTCCCTTCTGAGGTCTGCTCGGTGGGGTGGCCATGTGGAAAGCTGCTTCACCAAACAATTAGTCTCCACTTATAAGGGATTGTTAAGAATACGGACACTAAAAACGCCGAATTACATACCTGTTAGCAGGTGGCTTGACCCTAGGTTCCCTCTCTAGAACCTCTTCGGACGCTTCGGGCCCCTCATCAGAGTCCGAGCTGTCAGGAAGGACCAGCTTAGGCCAGCACTACCTCTTCGGGGCCTGAGGGGGTTGTACCTCCTTGGCGTCATCAGACGCAACCCTCTTTTTAGAGTGCGAGGAGGTGCATTCCTTCTTGTCCTCGTCCCTGTCCTGAGCGGATGGGGCTGCAGCATCTCTGGACTGGGTGTCCAGACGAGCTCTGCGGTGGAGGCCCTCCCTGGTATCTGAAATATCTGTCTTCTTCTTGCCCTTCTTGTCGGGTGCCTTGTAAGGCACCATGACCAGAAGCTTCTCTAGCTGGGCCGATCGGGGCCCTTCGGGCAACGGTGCCGGACTGCTGATCTTCTGAAAGGATCAAGAAGAGGGGTATAGAGGGGGGGATTAGACCCTCAACAAGTAAAAGTGGCAGTACTTAAGTTCTTCAAGTTGAGGTCGAGATTTAGCACAAGCTTAAGCATTCATGATACATTTCAAGCAAGCATGGCAACAGTATGAGCACTGGAAAGAATAAAGCATGCCAATTTCAAGAAAGTAAAGGGATGGGATTGGAGTAAGCAAATGCAATATAGACACGTAGATTTTTTGCGTGGTTCTGATAGGTGGTGCTATTGTACATCCACGTTGATGGAGGCTTCAACCCACGAAGGTTAATAGCTGCGCAGGTCCATGGAGGGTGCTACTTCTCGAGCTTGCGTTGTATTCCCTCGAAGAGGAAAGGGAGATGCAGCACAGTAGCGTAAGTATTTCCCTCAGTTTTTGAGAACCAAGGTATCAATCCAGTAGGAGACCACGCACAAGTCCCTCGCACCTGCACAAACAAATAAGAACTTCGTAGCCAACGCGATAAGGGGTTGTCAATCCCTTTACGGTCACTTACGAAAGTGAGATCTGATAGAGATGATAGTTTATACTTTTGGTATTTTTGTTTATAAGAACAGAAAATAAAATCGGAAAAAGTAAAGTAGATGTAGATTGATATGTTGAGAATAGACCCGGGGGCCATGCCGTTCTCTAGTGGCTTCTCTCATGGTAGCGATATTCTACGGCGGGTAGACAAATTACTTCGAGCAATTGATAGAAAAGCGAATAATTATGAGATTATCTAGTCATGATCATTGTATATAGGAATCACGTTCGAGACAAGTAGACCGAAACGATTCTGCATCTACTACTATTACTCCACACATCGACCGCTATCCAGCATGCATCTAGTCTATTGAGTTCATAAGAACAGAGTCACGCCTTAAGAAAGATAACATGATGTAGAGGGATAAACTCAAGCAATATGATATAAACCCCATCTTTTTATCCTCGATGGCAACAATACAATACGTGCCTTGCTACCCCTACTGTCACTGGGAAAGGACACCGCAAGATCGAACCCAAAGCCAAGCACTTCTCCCATTGCAATAACTATAGATCTAGTAGGCCAAACCAAACCAATAATTCGAAGAGACTTGCAAGGATATTATGAGCACACATAAAGAGTTCAGAAAAGAACCAAATATTTCTCATAGATGATCTTGATCATAAACTCACAATTCATCGGATCTCGACAAACACACCACAAAAAGAGATTACATCGAATAGATCTCCTCGAAGACCGAGGAGAAATTTGTATTGAGATCCAGAGAGAGAGAAGAAGCCATCTAGATACTAGCTATGGACCCGAAGGTCTGTGGTAAACTACTCACAACTCAAGGTGAGGGCGATGATGATGATGTAGAAGCACTCCGTGATGGACCCCCCCTCCGGTAGAGCTCCGGAACAGGCTCCAAGATGGGATCTCATGGGAACAGAAGGTTACGGCGGTGGAATTAGGGTTCTCTCTCTGTTGCTGATGGTTTCGGGGTACGTAGACTTATATAGGAGGAAGGAGGACACCGGGGGACGCTCGAGGGGCCCACGAGGCAGGGGGCGTGCCCTGGGAAGGGGAGCGCCCCCACCCTCGTGGGCACCTCATGGCTCCCATTCCGTGGTTCTCAAGTCACCAGTGCGTGATTTTCTCCAAAAATATCTCTCCCGAAGGTTTCATTCCGTTTGGACTCCGTTTGATATTCCTCTTCTGCAAAACCCTGAAACAGGCAAAAAACAGCAATCTGGACTGGGCGTTTGGGTTAGTAGGTTAGTCCCAAAAATGATATAAAAGTGTATGACAAAGCCCATTAAACATCCAAGACATCATAAATAATAGCATGGAACAATAACAAATTATAGATACGTTGGAGACGTATCAAGCATCCCCAAGCTTAATTCCTGCTCGTCCTCGAGTAGGTAAATGATAAAAACAGAATTTTTGATGTGGAATGCTAACCAACATAGTTTTTTAATGTAATTCTCTTAATTGTGACATGAATGTTCATATCTGAAAGATTCAAGATAAAAGTCTATATTGACATAAGAAAGCATACTAACAAAGCAATCATGTCTTCTCAAAATACTATGGCTAAAGAAAGTTATCCCTACAAAATCATATAGTCTGGCTATGCTCTCATCACGCAAAATATTAGTATCATGCACAACCCCGATTTCAGCCAAGCACTTGTTTTCATACTCTATTCTTTCAAACCTTTCAACCTTCACGCAATACATGAGCGTGAGCCATGGACATAGCACTATGGGTGGAATAGAGAGGTGGTTGTGGAGAAGACAAAAGGAGGGAGATAGTCTCACACCAACTAGGCGTATCAACGGTCTATGGAGATGCCCATCAATAGATATCAATGTGAGTGAGTAGGGATTGCCATGCAACGGATGCATTAGAGCTAAATATGTATGAAAGCTCAACAAAAGAAACTAGTGGGTGTGCATCCAACTTGCTTGCTCACGAAGACCTAGGGCATTTGAGGAAGCCCATCGTTGGAATATACAAGCCAAGTTCTATAACGAAAATTCCCACTAGTATATGAAAGTGACTAAACATGTGACTCTCTACAATGAAGAACATGGTGCTACTTTGAAGCACAAGTCTGGAAAAAAGAAAGTAGCAATTGTCCATTTTTTTATTTTTTTGGGCCTTTCTTTTTTTCTTTGGCCTTTTCCTTTTTTTTCTTTTTTTGCGGAAGGGCTTTATTGATTTAGCCTTTCCTCCCATGGGACAATGCTCTAATAATGATGATCATCACACTTTTTATTACAACTCGATTTTACAACTCGATACTACAACAAAGTATGACTCTATATGAATGCCTTCGGTGGTGTACCGGGATGTGCAATGAAACAAGAGTGACATGTATGAAAAGTTATGCATGGTGGCTTTGCCACAAATACGATGTCAACTACATGATCATGCAATGGCAATATGACAATATGATGCGTGTCATATGAACGGAACGGTGGAAAGTTGCATGGCAATATATCTCAGCATGGCTATGGAAATGCCATGATAGGTAGGTATGGTGGCTGTTTTGAGGAATAATATGGTGGCTGTTTTGAGGAAGGATATATAGTGGGTGTATGGTACCGGCGAAAGTTGCGTGGTACAAGAGAGGCTAGCAATGGTGGAAGGGTGAGAGTGCGTATAATCCATGGACTCAACATTAGTCATAAGAACTCATATACTTATTGCAAAGACCTACAAGTCATCAAAACAAAGCAATCAACGCATGCTCCTAGGGGGGAGGTTGGTAGGAGTTAACCATAACGCGCCCCCAACCTCCACACAAAGGTTGACACTTTACAAATACCTCATGCTCTAACTTCGTCACATAGCGGTTCACCATACGTGCATGCTACGGGAATCACTAACCTTAACACAAGTATTTCTCAATTTCATAATAACTCCACTAGCATGACTCTAATATCACTATCCTCATATCTCAAAACAATTATCAAGCATCCAACATCTCATCATATTCAATTCACTTTGCGTGAAAGTTTTTACTACATTGACATTGGATTTCTATCATGTGAAGACTAGTTTTATAGCCTAAACACATTACGATGCTGTTTTAATATACTCTCAAATAGATATAAGTGAAGCATGAGAGTTCAAAATTTTCTTCAAAATATTATCACCACCGTGCTCTAAAAGATATAAGTGAAGCATTAGAGCAAAAACTATTCAACTCAAAAGATATAAGTGAAGCACATAGAGTGTTCTAACAATTCCTAGGACATATTTAACTATCTCAAATAGGTGTGTCCAGCAATGATAATTGTGGCAAACTAACAAGAGAAGACTCAAATTATACAAGACGCTCCAAGCAAAACACATATCATGTGGTGAATAAAAATATAGCTCCAAGTATAGTTACCGATGGATGAAGACGAAAGAGGGGATGCCTTCCCGGGCATCCCCAAGCTTAGGCTTTTGATTGTCCTTGAATTATACTTGGGGTGCCATGGGCATCCCCAAGATTAGGCCTTTGCTACTCTTTGTTCCATAGTCCATCAAAGCGATACTCAAAACTTGAAAACTTCACAACACAAAACTTAGACAAAAATTCTCGTGAGCTCCGTTAGTATAAGAAAGCAAACCACTACTCAAAGGTACTGCAATGACTTCATTCTTTGTTTATATTGGTGTTAAAACTACTGTATTCTAACTTCTCTATGGTTCATACTTGCCAATACTACTCATAGATGCATTGAAATAAGCAAACAATACACGAAAAACAGAATCTGTCAAAAACAGAACAGTCTGTAGTAATCTGCAGGTTTCGCATACTTCTGTAACTCCAAAAAATTCAAACTAAATTTTTAAACGTAAGGAATTTGTCTATTAATCATCTGCAAAAAGAATCAACTAAATAGCACGCTCCAGTAAAATCTGATGACCATTCTAGAGAGCGCTAACGATTCTGTTTTTCACAGCAAGATCACATAAACTTCACACAAGTCTTCCCAAAGGTTCTACTTGGCACAAACACTAAACAAAACACAAAACCATATCTAATCAGAATCTATATGCAATATTTATTCCCTAACAGCAGAAAAAATAAAAAATAGAAAATTGGGTTGCCTCCCAACAAGCGCTATCGTTTTACGCCCCTAGCTAGGCACGATTAATTCAATGATGCTCACATGAAAGATAAGAATTGAAGCACACAAAGAGCATCATAAATCATGTGAAAATCACATCTAAGGCTAGCATACTTCCTATGCACAGGCATTTTATAGGAAAACAAATTACCAAGACAAGTAAGATCTAGCATATGCAAGGAAGAAGAAAGAGCCAATAGCAATCTCAACATAACAAGAGGTAATTTAGTAACATGAAAATTCCTACAACCATATTTTCCTCTCTCCTAATAATTGCAAGTAGGATCGTAAGAAAATTCAACAATATATCTATCACATAACATATTCTCAATATGATCCACATGCATACGAAGTTGACATTCTTCCAAAATAGTGGGAGTAATATTAACTAAAGTCATGACCTTTCCAAACCCACTTTTATCAAAAAAATCATAAGATTGATCAATACCTAAAGTAGTGGGATCAAAAGTTGACATTCTTTCAAATCCACTTTCAATATTATTGCAAACATCATTATCAATCTCATATATATCACGGGGCTTAAATAAGTTTTCAAGATCGTAAGAAGCATCACCCCAATCATGATCACTGCAACAAGTAGTGGGCATAGCAAAATAAGCATAACCAAGCTTAGGGTTTTGCATATCATTAGCACAATTGACATCAATAGAATTTATAGTAACATAACTGCAATCATGCTTTTTATTTAAGGAGCTAACATGAATCACTTTTTCTTTTAACAATTCCTCACAAATTTCAGATTCATAAATTTCAAGCAAAACCCCATAAAGATAATCTAGTGCACGCAGCTCACTAGCAATAGGTTCAACATAATTGGATCTCTTAAAGATATTAGCAAGTGGATGAGGATTCATACTTTAGCAAGCGAAGATGCAAGCTAAATGAGAGCACATAGCAACACAAGCAAACAAGAGGCACGCAAACGGTAAACACACGGCGGAAGAAGGGCATATAAAACGGCAAGGGTGAAGTGGGGGAGAGGAAAATGAGAGGCAAAAATGTAATGCGAAGGATAAGGGTTTGTGATAGGTACTTGGTATATGACTTTTGCGTAAGCCTCCCCGGCAACGGCGCCAGAAATTCTTCTTGCTACTTCTCGAGCTTGCGTTGTATTCCCTCGAAGAGGAAAGGGAGATGCATCACAGTAGCATAAGTATTTCCCTCAGTTTTTGAGAACCAAGGTATCAATCCAGTAGGAGACCACGCGCGAGTCCCTCGCACCTGCACAAACAAATAAGAACTTCGCAGCCAACGCGATAAGGGGTTGTCAACCCCTTTACGGTCATTTACGAAAGTGAGATCTGATAGAGATGATAGTTTATATTTTTGGTATTTTTGTTTATAAGAACAGAAAGTAAAAGCGGTAAAAGTAAAGTAGATGTAGATTGATATGTTGAGAATAGACTCGGGGGCCATACTGTTCTCTAGTGGCTTCTCTCATGATAGCGATATTCTATGGCGGGTAAACAAATTACTGTCGAGCAATTGATAGAAAAGTGAATAATTATGAGACTATCCAGGCATGATCATTGTATATAGGCATCACGTCCGAGACAAGTAGACCGAAATGATTCTGCATCTACTACTATTACTCCACACATCGACCGCTATCCATCATGCATCTAGTGTATTGAGTTCATAAGAACAGAGTAATGGCTTAAGCAAGATGACATGATGTAGAGGGATAAACTCAAGCAATATGATATAAACCCCATCTTTTTATCCTCGATGGCAACAATACAATACGTGCCTTGCTGCCCCTACTGTCACTGGGAAAGGACACCGCAAGATTGAACCCACAGCCAAGCACTTCTCCCATTGCAAGAACTATAGATCTAGTAGGCCAAACCAAACCAATAATTCGAAGAGACTTGCAAGGATATTATGAGCACACATAAAGAGTTCAGAAAAGAACCACATATTTCTCATAGATAATCTTGATCATAAACTCACAATTCATCGGATCTCAACAAACACACCGCAAAAAGAGATTACATCGAATAGATCTCCTCGAAGACCGAGGATAACTTTGTATTGAGATCCAGAGAGAGAGAAGAAGCCATCTAGATACTAGCTATGTACCCGAAGGTCTGTGGTAAACTACTCACAACTCATGGTGAGGGCGATGATGATGATGTAGAAGCACTCCGTGATGGATCCCCCCTCCGGCGGAGCTCCGGAACATGCTCCAAGATGGGATCTCATGGGAACAGAAGGTTACGGCGGTGGAATTAGGGTTTTCTCTCTGTTGCTGATGGTTTCAGGGTACGTAGACTTATATAGGAGGAAGGAGGACACCGGGGGACGCTCGAGGGGCCCATGAGGCAGGGGGCGCGCCCTGGGAAGGGGGTGCCCCCCCACCCTCGTGGGCACCTCGTGGCTCCCCTTCCGTGGTTCTCAAGTCTCCAGTGCATGATTTTCTCCAAAAATATCTCTCCCGAAGGTTTCATTTCGTTTGGACTCCGTTTGATATTCCTTTTCTGCAAAACCCTGAAACAGGCAAAAAACAGCAATCTGGACTGGGCCTTTGGGTTAGTAGGTTAGTCCCAAAAATGATATAAAAGTGTATGACAAAGCCCATTAAACATCCAAGACATCATAAATAATAGCATGGAACAATCAAAAATTATAGATACGTTTGAGACATATCAGAGGGCTCCACCCACGAAGGGTCCACGAAGAAGCAACCTTGTCTATCCCACCATGGCCATCGCCCCCGAAGGACTTGCCTCACTCAGGTAGATCTTCACAAAGTAGGCGATCTCCTTTCCCTTACAAACTTCTTGGTTCAACTCCACAATCTTGTCGGAGGCTCCCAAGCGACACCTAACCAATCTAGAAGACACCACTCTCCAAAAGGTAATAGATGGTGTGATGATGATGAACTCCTTGCTCTTGTGCTTAAAATGACAGTCTCCCTAACAATCAACTCTCTCTCATGCCTCTGGTTAGATGTGTTTTTGTGGTCTAAATTAGTGTTTGTGCCAAGCAAAGCCTTTGGGATGATTTGGTTGATAGTTGGTTTGATTGCGTTGAAAATCAGAAACTTTTTGCGTCAGTGTAGAATTGTTGACGGCTACTGGAACGTGATAAATTCTTGAATTTTTTACACATTATCAACATACAAATTTCCCACATATTCCTAATTTTTCAGAATTTTTAGGGTTACATAAGTATGACTAAATTTTGCATCTTTACAGACTCATCTGTTTTTGACAGATTCTGTTTTCGTTGTGTTATGTGCTTGTTTAATGAATCTATGGTTTATTTTGAAGGGTTTAAGCCATGAAAAAGTTAGAATAGAGTAGATATAATGCAATAACAAAATATGAATTGGTTTTCTACAGTACTTAAAGTAAAGATTGGTTTTGTTATACTAACTGATCTCACGAAGTTTTATTGAGTTTTGTGTGATTGAAGTTTTCAAGTTTTGGGTGAGATCATGATGGATGAAGGAATAAGGAGCAGCAATGGCCTAAGCTTGGGGATGCCCGAGGCACCCCAAGATAATATTCAAGAAGTATCAAGTAACTAAGCTTGGGGATGCCCCGAGTGGCATCCCCTCTTTCTTCTAACGACCATCGGTATTTTACTCAGAGCTATATTTTTATTTGTCACATATCATGAGTTTTGCTTGGAGAATCTTGTATGATATGAGTCTTTGCTTGTTTTGATTTTTAGTTTGTGTCATCTATCCTTGCTGAACACACCTACTTGAGAAAGCCAAATTATGCTTTTTTTGCTCTTTATGCTTCACTTCAATTTTTTGAGAGCTATGGAATTGCTCTAGTGCTTCACTTATATCTAATTGAGTAAGGTGTGCTGTAATACATTTTAAGAAATGATCTCATGCTTCACTTAGATTTATTTGAGAGCAAGTAAATTTTTGAAGAAATTCTCCCAATCTTCACTTAGACTATTTTGAGAGAAAGAAAATTTTATGCTCATGTTCTTCACTTAGATTTGTTTGAGCTTATCAAAAGCAACATATGAAACTAGTCCCAAAGTGATAGATATTCAAGACGGATATAATAAAAACTTTCATGAAGATCATTTGAAAAAATAAACTTGATTCTATGTAATAGTTTTGAGATATGATGATAGTGATATGTGAGTCATGTTAATGAGTAATTATGTTTTAGTAAGAATATTGATGTTAAGGTTTGTTATTCCCTATGCAAGCATGAAAGTCAATAGTTATGCAATGAAATTACATCCTACTTGTGGTATATTATTCGGTGTTAGTTATGCTCAGTGCTCACTTATGTGATTGTTTGTTTCTTGGTTGGTTGCTTCTCAGTCTATTTGCTAGCCTCCACTTGTACTAAGTAGAAATACTACTTGTGCATCCAAAATCATTAAACCCAGTTTTGCCACATGAGTCCGCCATACCTACCTATATGCAGTATTTCCTTGCCTTTCTAAGCAAATTTCTATGTGCCATCTCTAAATTTCAAAATAAACTTCTCTTTTGCGTGCCCGTACCGCTCATGAGGCGGTGAGGGGTGGCCGATATTTTTCCATGCTAGATGTGTTATTCTCAAGATGAGTGTTTATTCACTTGTCATTGCACGAGAGTGCAGCAGTAATAGGGATCCCATTCCTTAAATTAATAAAGAAAAATTACTTTATGTTGTCAAAAAATATTTTTTTATCTCTCAATTTAAGCTTTGAGCTCTAGCACCTCTACAAATCCCTACTTCTCTCCGCGAAGGGCCTTTCTATTTACTTTATGCAATTTTTATTTTTATTTGAGTCTCCATCTACTTATAAAGTACCAACTAAGGGACCAACTAAGGGGCACTATGATCATACTTGAGCATTGGATGTATCTAATATATGAGTGTGTTTCATGAATGGATCAATGATTGAGCATGATGGACTAGGGATAACTTGCTTTAGTATTGATATTTTGAAAGACATGGTTGGTTGTAGATATGCTTGAGTATTGAAGTGTTCATGTCAAAACTAGACTATTGTTTTTAATCATATAAAAGTCCAAATGTCGATGCTACAAAAGAAAAGAATATGTGATGAACATGTTAGGCAACATTCCACATAAAAAATTCTGTTTTTATCATTTACCTACTCGAGGACGAGCAGGAATTAAGCTTGGGGATGTTGATACGTCTCCAACATATCTATAATTTTTTATTGTTCCATGTTGCTATATTATCATTCTTGGATGTTTTACAACCATTTTATAACAACTTTATATCACTTTTTTGGGACTAACCTATTGACATAGTGCCCAGTGTCACTTGCAGTTTTTTACTTCAGGGAAAATCAATACCAAATGGAGTACAAATGCGACGAAACTTTTTGGAGAATTTTTCTGGGCCACGAGACAAGGGATGAGCCACAGAAGTAGATGGGGGTGCTTTGAGGGGAGCACAACCCACCAGGGCACGCCTAGGCCCCAGGCGCGCCCTGGTGGGTTGTGCACACCGCGATGGCCTCGCGCACCACCTCTTTACCTCAATATTCTAGAAACCCTAGGGAATCAAGGAAATTTTGTTCCAGGCGCCCCAAGTTTCAGAACCACGATATCCAATCTAGAGCCCTTTTCCGGCACTCCACCGGAGGGGAACATGACACAGAGAGGTTCATCATCCTCATTTGTGCCTCTCCGATGATGCGTGAGTAGTTAACCTCAGACCTATGGGTCCGCATGCAGTAGCTAGATGGCTTCTTGTCTCTTTGTTTCTCAATACAAAGTTCTCTTGGAGATCTATTTGATGTAATGACTTTGCGTGGTGTGTTTATTGGGATCCGATGAATTGTGAGTTCATGATCATATTTGCCTTGTTTTAATATCCATACTTGATTATTATAGCCTCATATTTCTTCTTTGATATTTGGGTTTTGTTTGGCTAACTTGATCTATTTATCTTGCAATGGGAAGAGGTGCTTTTTGATGGGTTCGATCTTGCAGTGTCCTTTCCCAGTGACAGAAGGGTCAGCGAAGCACACATGTATCGTTGCTATTAAGGATAAAAAGGTGGGGAGTCTATTCCTACATGAATAGATCTTGTCTACATCATGTCATCGTTCTTATTGCATTACTTCGTTTCTCCATGAAATTAATACACTAGATGCATGCTGGATAGAGGTCGATGTGTGGAGTAATAGTAGTAGATGCAGGCAGGAGTCGGTCTACTAATCTTGGACGTGATGCCTATAATCATGATCATTGTCTTGGATATTGTCATAACTATTCGCTTTTCTACCAATTGCCCAAAAGTAATTTTTCTACCCACCGTTTGCTATTTCTCGAGAGAAGCCACTAGAGAAATCTACGGCCCCGGGGTCTATTTTCCTATCATATACTTTCAAATATATATTGCCATTTCCCTTTTCTTTTATTTGCAACTTTTATTTTTAGATCTATATTATCAAAAACCGAAAATACCTCACTGAGTTTTATGTGCCGTTGTTCCATTTACCACTACTCATCTACCCTTTTACCAATCAATTACCCGGGAGGGATTGACAACCCCTCTTACACGTCGGGTGTTGGGAAACGTAGCATGCAATTTCAAAAAAATTCCTACGCTCACGCAATATCTATCTAGGAGATGCATAACAACAAGAGGGGGAGAGTGTGTCTACGTACCCTCGTAGACCGAAATGAGAAGCGTTTGAGAACACATTTGATGTAGTCGAACTTCTTCTCATTTCGACCGATCAAGCACGGAGTGTACAACACATCCGAGTTCTACACATGTTCAACTCGATGACTGTCGGTGTCAAAACCGGCGGATCTAGGGTAGGGGGTCCCGAACTATGCGTCTGAGGATCGATGGTAACAGGAGGCTAGGGACATGATGTTTACCCAGGTTCAGGCCCTCTCGATCGAGGTAAAACCCTACTTCCTGCTATATTAATATGGATGAATATGAATACAAGAGTTGATCTACCTCGAGATTGTATTGGCTAAACCCTAAAGTCTAGACTATGAGGATTTGATATTCTCCATTAGCCTCTACGGACTAAACCCTCCGGCTTATATACACACCGAAGGGGCCTAGGGTTTGTACATACCATCTTGCAGAGGAAGGAAAGATTACACCCAAACCTAAAACCTGCCATCATACGAATACAGGAGTCCTATCCGGATACGAGAGATGATCTTCGACTATGATCTGCATGGCCCACCAGTCCGGCCCACCAAGAGTTATATGGCCTCCTGAGGAACCCTCTATCCAGGACTCCCTCGGTAGCCCCTGAACCTGACTTCGATGACGATGAGTTCAGCTTCCGTATTGTCTTTGGCATTGCAAGGCGGGTTCCTTCTTCCGAATATATCTTCTGCAAAAAGGTGCATTGTGTTCGGCTCTACAAGGTTAGTACAACCCTTAGCCTCGAAGGCAAGGCTCTTAATAGAAAATAAATAGTGTGTCTCTACTGACAACTTTTGGGTGAAGCGTCGCGTCCAACCCACTAACATATCGAACCATTTTATTTGGTCATAGTTTCGCATTTCGAGGTATATCCTCATTGACACGTCCCATCAGAATAGAGATCGTGCCCGCTTATTGTGGGATCCTTATCAATATGACGTGAGAACCCACGCACGACCGCGTTGGGAACCGGCGAGGTTTATCGCTAAAGTGGGGGACGTTATGTATATAAAAGGATACCCATCCCTTTCATCAGCCCCACGCCTTCCTCAAGCTCGAGCTCTCCAATCTCCCTAGCCCCAGCATTCTCATCTCGCTCCTCCTTCCTCAACCACTACTCCCCTTTCCAGTAATGGCTGGATCCGGTGCCAGGTGTAAGTGGGAGGCTTCCACGGTCACTGAAAAGACTGTGGAGGATCTACGGAGCGCGGGCTATCTCACCGCCAACATAGCGCACCGAGTCCATGCCAAGGGTCAGGTGATTCCCGTCCAAGAGGCGGGTGAGAGGGTAGTTTTTACTTCCCATTTTGTTAGGGGGCTAGGGTTTCCACTCCACCCCTTTTTTCAGGGTCTGTTGTTCTTCTACGTGCTAGATTTCCATGATCTAGTCCCGAACTCAATCCTTCACATATCCACTTTCATAGTGGTATGTGAAGCTTTCCTCCGCATCCCTCCACACTTCGGCCTATGGCTTAAAACCTTCAACGTGAAGCCGAAGGTGGTGGATGGGCAGAACGCGGAGTGCGGGGGCGCTATGATTGGCAAGCTCCTGAATGCGACTTGGTCCAAAGGGTCATTCATGGAGACGAATAAGGTCTGGCAGCAGGAGTGGTTCTACATCATCGAACCCCGCGACACCAAGTGGGTAGCGGAGCCTGATTTCAGATCCGGACCCCCAGAGAGGTTGACCTCCTAGACCAAAAAGGGTCTGGACTGGGGGTCTCATAGTGAAGTGACGACTCTCGTGAGCCGTGTATCCGGCGTGATTTCCAAGGGGCACTAGCTCTCGTCCGTGGTCCAGGTAATACTGACCCGGCTTATTCTCCCTTGCCAAAGCCAGGACTCCTCCCCATGGGAGTTCGATCCGGCAGGAGATAAGCCACTAAAGCATCTCTTCGGCTTTACGCACAAAGAGACCTAGAAGCATATATTTAAGAGCCATAAGGAGTGGCCGGCAGAAATCGAGGACGCGGGTTTTAGCACCATGGTCTCCGCCCCAGAGGTAATAGAAAACTTAGCTGAACACATATTTCTTCCCTTATTTAATGATAACATGAATTGGAGTTTCTGCGTGATATACATGGCTGGACGAAGAAGGCGACCCAGATTAAGTGTCTGGCGCCTTTTCCCGAAGACCCAGAATCACCTCAACTGACAGCGATGCTGGTCCCGGAGCCATACAAGGCGCCAGTCAAGAAGCCCAAGAAGAAGGGCAAGGGGGGCGGAGACAGCCCCCACCCTGCAGACAAGAAATCCGAGGAAATCAATATCCTCTCCTCCGACGAGGTGGAGGAAGATGATGATGAGGAAGAAGAAGAAGAAGAAGAAGAAGAAGAGGAGCCCCCTGCGCTAGGTAGGGGGGCGAAGAGGGGGGCCGCTGCTGACGCAGGGACGGCCGCACCCCGGAGGAAACTGAACCTTGCGGCTAGTTCGGATTCATCCGATCATAGCTTCGTGGTAAAGCCCAGGGAGAAATCCTTGCCCGAATCGTAAGTTTGTCCGAATTGACACCGTTGCACCTTTGTTTATTCAGTATTTTTGATACTTACTTAGTATTTCTCTCACGCTGACGTACAACCCTCCCGGAGGACACCCCGACGCCTCCTCATCGGAGGGTAACTCTCTAGCGCCTGGAGAGACGGAGAGTGACCCGCCAGTCCAGGCTCCATCACCCGTGATCAGCGAGGACACCAAAGTGTCCTCTCAGCGGGTGTCCTCCGCCCAAGGAGACGAGGGCAGGGCAGGTGGCGGGGCAACCGGGGGTAATACCTCGGCCGCTGCGAACCATGGGGAAGCCACCCTCATGACCGAAGAGAGGGGGCCCGAACAATCCGGGGCCCTCCCGAACACTGACCCGGAGCCTAATGCGGCTCCGGGGGTCCGAAGACCAGATCCGCCAAGTGAGGGTGGATACGGCGGCGCCCGGAGTCAATCCGGAGGCGCCGGACTCTATGGAGGGAGCACTGCAAAGTGCTCTCATCGTGGAAGAACACCGCACCGTGATGGGTGCGGTGATGAAAAAGATTCAGTCCATCAAGGGCGGACTGAATGAAGCTTTCAACAGCCTGTTAACAGGCTTTGAGGTAAGCAATGTAATGTTTTTTATAAAATTTTATTTGTTTTAAATACACATATATAGCCAGTAGCACTTGATGCTTTGTGTGATTCTGGAGAGAATCAGACGAAGTATCCATAGTCTAGCATACTTACAGAGCTGAACTGTTGTGCATGCTTCACTAGTTACGGCAACTGCGCGAGATGCGGAGGTTGCCGAACTAAACCGTAAGCTCTTGTTGGCCAATGCGGACCTCAACCGCGTCAATCAGCGTTTGGATGAAACACAAGGTATGCGGATTTTAAATTGTCGAGAAGACTAATTTAATATTGACTGAGTATGCTTTATAAACTCTGATATTGTATTATGTATTACAGATTTAGCACCACTAAGCTCGAGGCCCTGAAGGGCGAGGTTTCCAAGGCCAAGAAAGAGGCCGATGCGAACAAGGTAGCCGCTGACAAAGCGGCTGCCGATTTGGCGGCCGAAAAGGCGAAGTGCGAGAAGCACCAGGCTCGGGTGTCCGAAGTCGAGGTTGAAGTTAATGATTCCATCCTCAAAAGTGAAGCATTGGAGAAGAAGACTTCGGAACAAGCGTCCGAGCTATCTGCGTCAGTGAAGTCTGCCCAGGATGCGCGAGGCGAGTCACGCAGCGCTTGTTAGGAAATCGAACAGGCATGATAGATAGCATCTGGTAAGACATTTATCTTACAAAGCATCTTCGGAGGGCAAAAGTATCTTGGGCTGACGCGGCTGTGGAGTTATCCAGGCGTGTTTACTGATCTTCCGGGGAGCAGCGCAGATGCCGCCGAATACTTCCGAGCCCGGGAGGGGAACAACACGGAGAAGCTGTTCTGGTCGCAGTTCTATGCGCCAAAACATCCAGTGCCCCTCAACGACCAGATGAAGCAGCTGGTCGAGCTGCACAACATGGCGGGCTTGGCCATGAAGGACTTAATAGTCCGTCTATGGCTTGCTGATCAAATCCCAAGTAGCTACTTCAGATTTGTGAAGTGGCTTGTCGAGGCCAGTCCGTGGGTCGACACATTGACGCGTTCGTCCTGCATAGAAGGTGCTCGGATGGCTTTCGCTCATGCCAAAGTGCACTGGGCGAAGATGAATGCGGGGCATATTGCCACTGCTGGTCCACCCACCGGCAAGGAGCACCGCAAGCCGGAGAAGTACTTCAAGGATGTCATCGACGGCGCCCGCCTTGTAGAAGGCCAGTGCTCGAAGGATATTATCTTCGAGTAATTGTATGCGGATGTAAAGACTTATGCTTATGAATCCGATGTCTATAACTTTTGTGATATTTATAATATCAATGTCCTTTACCTCCTGTGTGACTGTTTATTTAAATCTGAAAGTTTCTAGTCGTCGGCTTCAGCCCCCATGTATATAGTACTGGGGTGTTCAGTCATTTGCATATACACTCTTTATCCAACGTCTTGGTCCGTATAGGAGGTGTATGCGGAGCAAACCAGGCAATCAGACTATGCGACGTTATTGCTTTCACTTAGTTGTAGGAGCTTGACATGTGGGGCTAGGTACTAGCCCCTGGTGCGGATATGATATTCCTTTACTTAAGGTATCCAATTGCACCTGGCTGGGCGAAAAAACCAACCCTTCATATAACACAGGGTAGATCTCTATCAATCATAGTATAAAACTAAGTAACCGGATTGCTGACCAGGTTCTCGCATATCACGATAGTTAGTTTTCGGCTTTCTCTACTGAGGTACTTGATCGGACGAGCCAGAAGTACAATTGTAGTAGTTCTCCCTTTACACCCTAGCTGAACAATCGGGAACGTAGGGGTAAGCACAGGAGCCTGGCAACCCAACTATTGACCCAAGACATGATTCGGAACTGATTCATATAAGGCAAACATCAAGGACGCCGAACACTCCATATAGGTGTTCGGTCTTTTCAACATATACTGGGCTGAATACAACCCCTGGTAATAGACCGTTATTGACAAGGCACATGTGGCAATCTGATGTGGGGAGAGGATGTTTATGATGAGTGAATAAAACTCCAAACATAATGCAAATCAAGCTGCTCTATTAATATCCCTTTATGGTACGACGAGCTGCAAACTTTTACAGATAATATCGATGACTTTCTTGGACATTTTACATGCCAGAAAGTATATAATAAGAAAGAGAAAAAAAGGTTTACACAGGGTCTTAATCTAAAAAGAAACCTTAGCCCGGGTCCCTGCTGCATGTCTGCCCTGTTTCCTCCTCTATAATGTGTCCTTGAAGGGGTGGGAGTATGATGGCCGTGTGTAAAAAGAAAAAAGAAATCCTGGAAAAGAAAAAGAAATCCAGTGTGGCCATGATAAGACTGGTTCATTCAATGCACCTGAAAAGATAAGTTTAGAGTCCGAATAGGGTCAAGCCGAACTATGGACTATATGCAGTGTGCCCCCAGCGCCGCCCAAGGAATTTTATGGCATAATTGTGCACTTGAGATACATGTGCTTTCACTTTATGGGACAGTCGAAGGGGGCGTAGCTGCTAATCTAGCTCAGGTTCATCTGAGCTCCTGCACTGAGGCGTGTGCCGGACACGTTTAGTTATGTCCGTGACCGATAGATTGTTTGGCTTGAATAGGCCGTTTTGGACTTCGGCTGCTAAGGTCGCAGTGTCCTCCTCTGTACGGAGAGAGCGCTCCATATTTCCATTGACCATGAAGGCGCCCCGTGGTCCAGGCATTTTAAGCTTTAGATAGGCATAATGTGGGACTGCATTAAAGCGGGCGAAGGCCGTTCTTCCGAGTAATGCATGATAGCCACTTCGGAACGGAGCTATGTCGAAGATTAACTCTTCGCTTCGAAAGTTACCAGGAGAGCCGAATACGACCTCCAATGTTATAGAGCCCATGCAGCGGGCTTCTACGCCCGGTATCACTCCTTTAAAGGTCGTGCTGCTTGGCTTGATTCTTGATGGGTCTATCCCCATCTTGCGGACAGTGTCCTGATATATCAGATTAAGACTACTGCCGCCGTGCATGAAGACTCGGGTGAGATGGTATCCATCGATTATTGGGTCGAGCACTAGGGCAACCGAACCCCCATGAAGAATACTAGTCGGATGATCCCTGCGATCGAAAGTGATCGGGCAGGCCGACCATGGGTTGAATTTGGGGGCAAAAGGCTCAACGGCGTAGACATCTCGGAGTGCGCGTTTGCGCTCCCTCTTTGGGATATGATTGGCATATTCATGTTCACTGTCTTGACCTCCGGTGGGAATTTCTTCTGTCCCCCTGTATTCGGCTGGCGAGATTCGTCCTCTTCTTCGCTCTGAGCCTCCTTCCCCTTGTGTTCGGCATTGAGCTTGCCGGTCTACTTGAAGACCCAACAATTACGGTTGGTATGATTTGCAGGTTTCTCTGGGGTGCCATGTATTTGGCAGGGCCTATCTAATATTTTGTCCATACTAGATGGACCATCTTTGTTGCCTTTGAATGGCTTCTTCCGTTGACCAGGTCTGGAGCCAGTGAATCCGGCATTTACCGCTGTATCATCTGGGCTTCCAGCGTTGTTTCGACATTTGTTTTTGTTACGTCGTGGCTTTCCATTGCCGTCCCTAACTTCAGATGTTCCAAGGTCGCTGGTACTCCTACGAGCTAACCAGCTATCCTCACCCGCGCAAAAACGAGTCATGAGTGTAGTTAGGGCTGCCATTGTCCTTGGCTTTTCATGTCTGAGGTGTTTGGCTAGCCATTCGTCCCGGACACTGTTCTTGAATGCCGCTAAGGCTTCAGCGTCCGGACAGTCGACGATTTGGTTCTTCTTAGTGAGGAACCGATTACAAAGCTTACGGGCTGACTCCCCGGGTTGTTGGATAGTGTGACTTAGATCGTCAGCGTCCGGGGGCCGGACATAGGTCCCTTGAAAATTGGCCCGAAAAGCATCCTCAAGTTCTTCCCAACTCCCAATGGAGTTCTCTAAGAGGCTGTTTAGCCAGTGCCGAGCTGGTTCTTTCAGCTTGAGGGGTAGATATTTAATGGCATGGAGATCATATCCTCGCGCCATGTGGATGTGAAGAATAAAGTCTTCTATCCAGACGGCAGGATCCATCGTTCCATCGTACGCTTCGATGTTCACGGGTTTGAACCCTTCTGGAAAATCATGATCCAACACCTCATCGGTGAAGCACAGAGGGTGTGCGGCACCTCTGTATTTTGCTATGTCATGGCGTATGTCCGATGGCTGTGATGTCTGGTATTGACCCCGAACTAGTATATTACCGGTGCGATTGGCTTGATAGCCGTCGTCCCGTGCGGGAGCTTGGTCCCTATATCTGTATACAGACCTGGTCTTGCTAGCTTTTTTGTTCAGGTCCTCACGCAGATCGTGTTTTCGGGCTTGAACCGCATCCTCCTTTACTTTACGGGGTGGTGGTGCGGGCTTGAGTACGCCATTGCTAGCAACTCTATCCCGTCCATGAGGTGGTCGGTCCGGCTTATCGGCGGTGTTATTCTTCGGTGGTACGGGCGCAACGGCTTCATCGTCGAATTCAGGCAACAGTTTACGCTTGGGATATCCTTTGGTTTGGCCGTTGTGGCCATGTTTTTGTTCGGCATCTAGCACCTCGTTCCATCTATCATTGAGCATGTCATGTGTGGCTCGAAGCCGTCTCTGCTGCTTTTTTAGGCTCCTTGCGGTGGCAATAAGCCTCTGATGGAAACACTTTTGTTCTGATGGTTCTTCTGGGACGATGTATTCATCGTTGCCCAGGCTGACTTCTTCTTCGGAGACAGGTTCGTAATTACTGTCTTCGGCATCGCTGTCGTCGGACAGCGGCTTCGGACTCTATTCGCCATCCTCTCGCTCCTTCTGCTCCATCGTTGGGTCTGCGGGGTCTTCGGCTTGTTCGGGAATGTCATCATTGTTGGTGAAAGTGTTGCTGTCTTTTCCTTTATAGGAATTTGTTCGGCGCTTTGGACGCCGATGTTTGGGAGGTTCTTCGATGGGCTTGTCCTCTAAGGGATTGTTTTCGCCGTTGCCCTCCGCCTCCTTAGGTGTATCCACCATGTACACGTCATAAGAAGAAGTAGCTGTCCACCGTCCAGTTATGAGCCAGTTTTGATCTGGATCCGCTTCAGCTTCGAGGTCCATCCCTTCGAAGTCTTCGGAAGCATAGTCAAGTAGATCGGTTAGATCTTCAACCGTGGCTACCAAGTGGGTGGTGGGTGGGGAGCAAAAATTCTCCATCAACCTCCAGTTCGAACCGGATACAATGCGGCTTTGTGTCCCCATCTGGGGAGAGGGATCTTAACGACTTTAGCATGTCGCCAAAGGGTGAGTGCTGGAAGATATCTGCATCACTGAATTCGGCGATAGATGCCTGATCTGGCTTGAAGGGGGCAAATGCACGTGATTTGGAATCTGAGGCCGGAGTTAGGTCCAGGGTTCCGATAACATGGACCCCGCTTATAGTTGGGTCCGTGTGCGTCTCCAACGCCGTGGAGTCTGTGGCTTCCGTGGTGAGGTTGAGCTTCCCGTCCTCGGGTGATGCGATCTATTCTGGATCTAGGACCAGAACTGCTACAGGTGCTATTTCCTGATCCAATGACAGAGCTAGATCATGTTCATCGTGAAGGCACAGAGAGGTTGTCGCGGGCTCAAATCCTTCGAAGATCAAGTCTCCGCGGATATCAGCAACATAGTTTAGGCTTCCGAATCTGACATGATGGCCAGGGGCGTAGCTCTCAATCTGCTCGAGGTGGCCTTCAGTGTTGGCGCGAAGCACGAAGCCGCCGAACACGAAGAGCTGTCAAGGAGGGAAGATTCCCTCGGTGTTGCCGTTGTTGTTGATGACGCGATCCATCAGTCCTTTGGTCGACGACATAGTGGAACTCTCAATGAAACCACCAATGCCGGTGTCAAAACCGGCGGATCTCGGGTAGGGGGTCCCGAACTATGCGTCTGAGGATCGATGGTAATAGGAGGCTGGTGACACGATGTTTACCCAGGTTCAGGCCCTCTCGATTGAGGTAAAACCCTACTTCCTGCTATATTAATATGGATGAATATGAATACAAGAGTTGATCTACCTCGAGATCGTATTGGCTAAGCCCTAAAGTCTAGCCTATGAGGATTTGAGATTCTCCGTTAGCCTCTACGGACTAAACCCTCCGGCTTATATACACACCGGAGGGGCCTAGGGTTTGTACATACCATCTTGTAGAGGAAGGAAAGAGTACACCCAAACCTAAAACCTGCCATCATACGAATACACGAGTCCTATCCGGATACGAGAGATGATTTTCGACTATGATCTTCACGGCCCACCAGTCCGGCCCACCAAGAGTTATATAGCCTTCCGAGGACCCCTCTATCCAGGACTCCCTCGATGACGTCCCTCGAACTCTTGATCCAGAAAAGTGTCGAGGAAGTAAATGAGTTCCATCAGCATGACAACGTCATGACGGTGATGGTGAAGTGATCCGCGCAAGGCTTCACCTAAGCACTACGAGAATATGACCAGAGGCGTAAACTGTGGAGGGGGGAGCCACACACGGCTAACAATTGTTGATGTGTATGTGCTAGGGGCGCCCCCACATATATATAGGTGGGAGGGGGAGGGGAGGCAGCCCGGCGCACCACATAGGTGGCCGGCCGGCCCTAGGACTCCGGCCTTGGCCACGCGCCCCGTGCCATGTTTGGACAAGGGGGAAAGGAAGAAGGCGGAGGGGAAGGAAGTACGAGTCCTACTTCACACTTTCATTTTCCTCCCCTCCTTTCCTTTTCTCCCCATATGGCTGGCCCTATAGGGTGCGCACCAGCCCCTTGTAGGCTTGTGTGTTCCCTCACTTAGCCCATTAAGCCCATATCTTTGCCGGGGGGTGCCCGAAACTCCTTCCGATGACCCGATATGTACCTGGTGCCCTCCGGAACACTTCCGGTGTCCGAATACCATCGTCCTATATATCAATCTTTACCTATCGACCATTTCGAGACTCGTCATGTCCGTGATCTCATCGAGCACTCCGAACAACATTCAGTCACAAAATCACATAACTCATATTACTAAATCGTCATCAAACGATAAGTGTGCGGACCATACGGGTTCGAGAACTATGTAGACATGACCGAGACACTTTTCCGGCCAATAACCAATATCGGAACCTGGATGCTCATATTGGCTCCTACATATTTTACGAAGATCTTTATCGGTCGAGCTGTTAGACAACATACGTTATTCCATGTGTCCATCAATATGTTACTTGCCCGAGATTCGATCGTCGGCATCTTCATACCTAGTTCAATTTAGTTACCAGCAAGTCTCTTTACTCCTTTTGTAATAAAACATCATGTAACTAACTCATTTGTCACTTTGCTTGCAAGGCTTCTTATGATGTGCATTACCGAGAGGGCCTAGAGATACCTCTTCGATACAAGGAGTGACAAATCCTAATCTCGATCTATGCCAACTCAACAAACACCATCAGAGATACCTATAGAGCATATTTATAATCACCCAGTTATGTTGTGATGTTTGATAGCACTCAAGGCATTCCTCCAGTATCCGGGAGTTGCATAATCTCATAGTCGGAGGAATATGTATTTGACATGAAGAAATCAATAACAATAAATTGAGCGATCATTATGCTAAGCTAAAGAATGGGTCTTGTCCATCACATCATTCTCCTAATGATGTGATCCCGTGATCAAATGACAATTCATGTCTATGGTTAGGAAACCTTAACCATCTTTGATCAACGAGCTAGTCTAGTAGAGGCTCACTAGGGACATAGTGTTTGTCTATGTATTCACACATGTATTAAGGTTTCTGATCAATACAATTCTAGCATGAATAATAAACCTTTATCATGAATAAGGAAATATAAAATAATAACAACTTTATTATTGCTTCTAGGGCATATTTCCATCAGTCTCCCACTTGCACTAGAGTCAATAATCTAGTTCACATCGTCATGTGATTAACACCCAAAAGAGTTTAGTAGAGTAAATAGTCTAGTTCACATCGCCATGTGATTAATACCCATAGTTCACATCTCCATGTGATTAACACCCAAAGAGTTTACTAGAGTCAATAATTTAGTTCACATCGTTATGTGATTAACACCCAAAGAGTTCTAATGTATGATCATGTTTTTTCTTGTGAGACAGATTTTAGTCAATGGGTCTGCAACATTCAGATTAGTGTGTACTTTGCAAATTTCTATGTCTACAATGCTCTGCATAGAGTTACTCTAGCTAATAGCTCCTACGTTCAATACGCATCCAGACTGATACTCAGAGTCATCTGTATTATTGTCAAACCTTGCATCAGTGTAACCCTTTAGGACGAACTGCTTATCACCTCCATAATCGAGAAACATTTCCCTTGTCCTCCAGTTACTAAGGATAATTTTGACCGTTTTCCGGTGATCCACTCCTGGATCACTCTTGTACCCCCTTGCCAGACACGTGGCATGGCACACATTTGGGTTGGTACACAACATGGCATGCCTTATAGATCATATGGTTGAGGCATAGGGAATGATTTTCATTTTCTCTCTCTTTTTCTGCCATGGTTGGTCTTTGAGTCTTACTCAACTTCATACCTTACAACTTAGGCAAGAACTCCTTCTTTGACTAGTCCATTTTGAACTTCTTCAAAAAAAAATATCAAGGTATGTACTCATTGAAAGTCTTATCAAGCGTCTTGATCTATCTCTATAGATCTTGATGCCCAATATGTAGGCAGCTTCACCGGTGTCTTTCTTTGAAAAAATCCTTTCAAACACTGCTTTATGCTTTCCAGAAAATTCTACATCATTTCCGATCAACAGTATGTCATTTACATATACTTATCAGAAAGGCTGTAGTGCTCCCACTCACTATCTTGTAAATACAGGCTTCACCGCAAGTCTGTATAAAACTATATGATTTGATTAACTCATCAAAGTGTATATTCCAACTCCGAGATGCTTGCACCCGTCCATAGATGGATCGCTAGAGCCTGCACACTTTGTTAGCACCTTTAGGATTGACAAAACCTTATGGTTGCATCATATACAACTCTTCTTTAAGAAAACCATTAAGGATTGTCGTTTTGACATCCATTTGCCAGATTTCATAGTCATAAAATGCGGCAATTGCTAACATGATACAGACAGACTTAAGCATCGCTATGGGTGAGAAAGTATCATCATAGTCAACTCCTTGAACTTGTCGAAAACCTTTCGCAACAAGTCGAGCTTTGTAGACAGTAACATTACCATCAGCATCCGTCTTCCTCTTGAAGATCCATTTATTCTCAGTGGCTTGCTGATCATCGGGCAAGTCCACCAAAGTCCACACTCTGTTCTCATACATGGATCATATCTCAGATTTCATGGCTTCAAGCCATTTGTTGGAATGTGGGCTCGTCATAGCTTCTTCATAGT
Source organism: Secale cereale (assembly GCA_902687465.1). Classification (NCBI taxonomy): domain Eukaryota; kingdom Viridiplantae; phylum Streptophyta; class Magnoliopsida; order Poales; family Poaceae; genus Secale; species Secale cereale. The sequence continues at coordinate 313,749,523 of LR738709.1, read as the reverse complement.
TCGAAAGGTCGCCGTTGTCTAACAACATGACTTCCAGGATAGATTTACCGTACCACTCTGGTGCGGTACGTGTTCTGGTCGACCTTTGAGATTCGGTAGTAACTTAATACGAAGTTTCATGATCATTATCATTAGCTTCTTCTCTAGTTAGTGTAGGCATCACGGGAACGGTTTTCTCTAATGATCTAGTTTCCAATTCGAGAGAAGGTATAATTACCTCATCAAGTTCTACTTTCCTCATGTTGGGGATACACATAACAGGTAGGCCCACGAAGTGTCAACATATATTAAAGTATGGGGCCCACACATCAGGTGGGTCCAGATAAATTTCATACAGACATACTATCCACTCGGACAAGCAACATACTATCCTCTCGGACATATCAATGTACCTTCCACTCGGAAGACATTCAACCACTCGGTCGTATGGTTCACTCGGATATGCGAAGACCAGCAGTCGACAAGCTAGTCGAAGCATCATCTTAGTAATAGGATGAAATTATGGCATCAATGCACCACTTTGTAATATAGGAGGTGAGGGGGTGGCGCACTCTCTATAGCCACCCCCACCACTAGACCAGGGGGGCTCTCATTTCTTCCCCTCTCTCTCTTTCTCGCCATTAGTCTCAGGACTTAGCTCAGTCATGAGGATCCATTCCTCTCTCTCACACACATTTTAATCTTCGGATACATACTCAGATAAAACAAAGCCTCTCCAGAGCACGAGACGTAGGGCTGTTATCTCCACCGCGAGAGGCCCGAACTCGCTAAAACCACTGTGTCACCCATATGCATCTCGATAGATCATGCTCCTTTACCCTATCCCTTATTATTGTCGGAATCGTTCCCACGACAGTTGTTGCCCACCATGGGGCATGACGTATTTCGAGCCATGATGCAAATGGTTTTATTTCTTCGATCTTCATCCGTCAATTAACAATGGAGAATTTGATGATGGATGTTCCAAACATCGCTCCATTCACTGGAGAGACATGATACTCTTCGTACAAAGGAATCAGGAAGTTCCATTCCATCCTATCTTTTTCTTTGCAATTGATCTCTAATCTAACAATGGTTATTTTTTCCGTTACACACGCTCATGCGAGTCCCGTGTAGTTACGATCCAATCGAAAAGAAAATAAGAAACAAGGTGAAGAGGACGGCCGCACCATCTTCTCCACATCAAACAAGTGAGGAGGACGGCCGCATCATCTTCTTCACATCAAACGGAAAGTGCGAGCAATATTGGCAGCACCGCTGCGCCATCAAGCACCGTTCGGACGAGCATCAAGGAGGCCGTGCCCCAGACCTATGTACGCGCGGACCCGGCACCGTGCGGAAATAGGAAACCGGTCACGTCTCCGGCGCTGCGGTTCTTCCCTCCGTCGCTGGTTGCTAGCCATGGCCCTTTCTCCTTTAACCATGCAAGGTGAGTGGGCCATCTCTTCCTTCATTACCTTCATGCAGGTTAATGCGCGCAAGTACAGGCAACGGAAGAGCGTGGTGATCTCCAACGTCAAATTAATTGGCTGCCTCGTTAAGCGGCCAATTGATGGATTACTAACGCCACTTTTCTAATTGCCGCGACCCGAACTGGCCAGCTGTTTCCACTACTTCTGCCGGTTCCGCACCAGATAATTCGTGCATGCATGCATGTATGACTGACCATCAGGCCTTGAATTTCCTGGCCGTGCTTGCTAGTAACGTGCAGGGTCACCCGATGGATCTTCCACTCGGAAGCTGCGAACCCGATTCGTCCAGAGTTCACACAAATGAATTCACTCGGATACAGGGTCAAGTTCACTAGGCCACGGACACTAGCTCACTCGGCCGTCTACACGTTGTCGTCATCTGGACGCGTCATCATCACTCAGCGGCCCGCGCATCGTCACTCCGCGGGACGCGTCTACTTCACTCGGATATCCCGCGCGTCGCCAACTTCACGGGACACGTCTACTTCACTAGGACGCCTGCCCATCGCCACTCCACGGGACGCATCAACTACACTCAGACGCCCCGCGCATCGCCAACTCCGTGGGACGTGTCTACTTCACGGACACCCCGTGCATCGTAACTCCACGGGATGCGTCTACTTCACTTGGACGCCCCGCGCACCGCCACTCCGCGGGACACGTCTACTTCACTCGGACGCCCCGCGTGTCGCCAACTCCGCGGGACGGGTCTAATTCACTAGAACGCCCCGCCCATCGCCACTCTACGGGACGCGTCAACTTCACTCGGGCGTCCCGCGCATCGCCAACTCCACGGGACATTTCTACTTCATGGACGCCCCACGTATCGTCACTTCGCGGGATGCGTCTACTTCACTCAGACGCCCCGCTCATCGCCACTCCGCGGGACGCGTCTGTTTCACTCGGTCGCCCCGTGCATCGTCACTCCGCATGACGCGTCTACTTCACTCGGCCGCCCCACGCATCGTCAGTTGGTTGGTCACCTCATAACCACTGTGTCGCCCCGTGCGTCGCCACTTGGTTGGTCACATCATCAACACTCGTCCATCCCGCGCATCATCACTCGGTTGGTCACCTCATCACCACTCGGCCGTCCCACGCATCGCCACTCGGTTGGTCACCTCATAACCACTCGACCGCTCCGCGCGTCGCCATTTGGTTGGTCACCTCATCACCACTCGGCTGCCCCGTG